>JBBBDQ010000910.1:3197500-3630000 GCA_037127315.1 Ascarosepion bandense | reverse complement strand
AGCAAAAGATTTTTTCTCGCAGTAGGTTGCCATAATTTTCTGTGGTAGTCTGTTTGCCAACCAAGGCTATAGAACCCAATCTGTCCTGTTATTCAACCCATAGCTGGAGGGAAAAGAGTTGGATTAATTAATATATTTCCCAAGGGTATTTGTCTGTAAGTAAATGAAATGAATTCAACTGGAATTTGAACTTGGCTCTCCAATTTCTCATTTGAAGCATGTATCACTTGTGGTGCAATGGATATCAGCTTCAAATGAGAAATTGGAGAGCCAAGTTCAAATTCCAGTTGAATTCATTTCATTTACTTACAGACAAATACCCTTGGGAAATATATTAATTAATCCAACTCTTTTCCCTCCAGCTATGGGTTGAATAACAGGACAGATTGGGTTCTATAGCCTTGGTTGGCAATGAATCTACTAAAAGAAAGTAATGGCAACCTACTGTGGGAAAATCTTTTGCCTAGTCAGGCTTGCTTTGAAAAAGACACAATTGCCCAAGAGTGTATCACACATGACAATTAACTGAAGTCTTGAAAAAACACCATATAAAATTCACTATTTTTTATCCATAATGTTTAACAAAAAAAATCTTAAGTTCATGTTAAAAATTGGCACAAAACAGTGTAGATTTTTTTTTAAGATGGAATTATCTATTAAGACTGGTCTCTAATTTGTAATTAGATACATTGTATTTATTTTCTTTTTTTTTTAGATGAATTGTTCACCTATATTGCATATGATCCATTATTGTACAGAATTAGGTTACAAAAAAAATTTTTGCATGAATACTACCTTGTAAAAATGAACATGTGGTAGAGTGCAGGAAGCATATCATAAATTCAGATGAGGACACAAGACCCTTTCACCAGCCATGGGAGTCACTATTAGTTATTGCTCCTTTTTTACTAATGTTTTTAATGTTATTTCTCTTGCTTTTTATTCCACTAGTAGTATTCACAAGAGATGTTGGCACGATTTGCAAGTAGAGCTGCATTTGGAAGAGAAAATCACTCTTGAACAATACACAGATCTTAAATAGTGTATTATAAGCCACAGGAATTGAAATACAAAGACATAATAATCAGCCTCCACATAGTAGTCAAATGGGTCAATCTCAAAACTAAAATACATGATGTGAGTTGAATTAATGTAAAAGAAATTATTACTTCAGGTATCATAAAAGTCCTTGAATTGGACTTCTTGGAGAGAGCTAAAGAAGATGACCATGTGTCTCAAGAAGATTTTAAGTTATCCCCCACTTAATATAATATTCACCTAATATATGACCCATAGAGCCACTCAAGGTAGAGAGTTAGTGTAGGAAAAGACAAGTTCAATGAATATAGAACTGAAGCAAACTTTTAAAGGAACTGGAAACCCAATCCTAAACAGGAAACAAGACATAAACCTCTCAAAAGATCAGGGAGAAGTGTGAACCTGACAATGAACAAACTTATGGAAGTTGAAACATAGTATCATGAAAATGAGCATAGGTCATTATGAAACATTATTATGAAACATCATTATGAAACATTATTATGAAACATCATTATGAAACATCATTATCATTTCAAATTATGAAGTATCATTATCATTTCAAATAGTAAAATTTCAAATTGATATGTTAGACATTTTAGAATATAAAATTATTTTCGGATAATTCAACAACCGGTTTGCTAAGCTTTTATAACTTTAAGAATCAGTTTGTGTAAACAGACTGGATGTCACCACTGGATATAATTGCATGTGGTTCAGAAAAGGTTCCCTATAAAGAGATTGTTAACAATTCTGCTTGGCACATTCCACATCATAGAGTTTACCATCGAAGAAAACCTGGGAAAATATATGTGGTATTCAACTGTTCTGCTGGCTTTTAAGAGACATCACTCAATGACTATTTGCTTGACAAATACATTGGTGGGTGTCTTTTGCCACTTTTGTGAAGGGTTTATTGTAGTTATGTATTCATCAGAATAATGTTACACTAGTGGCTCAAAGTATAATATATAACCAATGAGTTTTGGACTCGATAGTGAAGAGGATATTTTTTGAATTGACAAATAATACAAAAATGGTAGAATAAGAACAGAAGGGACATGATGGTTAACCATGTTGTCCTACATGTTAAACTGGCACCATGTAATGAATAGAAGTTAACCAGAATAACTGATGGCTATCCAGAGTCAGATGGTAGGGTGAAAAAACTAAAATTGATTGTTAGTGATATTAGCTTTGGCCAAGAAATAAACCTATGACTAGAATGGTATACCTTGAAAGACTTGTGCATGTTGTTAATCCTCTTAAGACAGAGTGATAGTACTAGTTTAGATGTATAGGTTAGGGATATTTTAAGAAATCCCTAACGAAGATTGTGACCTGGTGTGAGTGTAACTGTTACAATAGTGTTTGATTAAAAGTTGTCTCCCCTTGGATGTGAAGTTCTTTTGGCAGGAGTTAGAAAGAAGGGAGATGAAGATCTAAGTGGATTGTTCCTTTCTCGTGGCAAACAGCCAACAATTATTTTATGGTCATTGAAGAACCAGTGGAGAAAAAACAACAACCAAAAAACAATTTACAGATAAGGGCGCTACAACAATTTTTTCTAAATTTGGAAAATTATTTTCATATTATTCCCTTTACGCCACTGTTACTGTATACACTTTTGACTCCATCAGCAATGTATATTTGTAAAAATCTGGGAACCAAATTCAATGTAATATTTATTATTTACCTTTTATAAAGAAATAAATTAGAAAAGAAATCTTTTTATTAAAAGATTTATAAAACATTAAAAAAAATATAAAAATATGTAAACCAACTACAGTGCAATATTTATTACTTACCATTTTATAGATAACTATGAAAACATGTTTTTTTCCATTCAAGTTAATAAATAATGTTTAACATCTTTCTTGTCATTTTCAAGAAGAAAAAAATCTATAAACCTACTTTCGTATGCTTGGTTTTTATTACAATTTTAATCTTCTTTTTTTAAAACAAATTTAAAACAAAATAATTTTATATTCTAAAATGTCTAACATATCAATTTGAAATTTTACTATTTGAAATGATAATGATGTTTCATAATGACCTATGCTCATTTTCATGATACTATGTTTCAACTTCCATAAGTTTGTTCATTGTCAGGTTCACACTTCTTCCTGATCTTTTGAGAGGTTTATGTCTTGTTTCCTGTTTAGGATTGGGTTTCCAGTTCCTTTAAAAGTTTGCTTCAGTTCTATATTTATTATTTGTGTAAACAGACTGGATGTCACCAGTGGATATAATTGCATGTGGTTCAGAAAAGGTTCCCGATAAAGTGATTGTTAACAATTCTGCTTGGCACATTCCACATCATAGAGTTTACCATCGAAGAAAACCTGGGAAAATATGTGTCAAAAGTGTAACAGCAATTGTCAAAAAAGCGTTGTCAAGAGAATAATTATCTTTTTAAGACACCATGTTTTTGAGAACCCGAAATGTTAAACATTGTCAACTTATTAATAATGACAATACTTCATATAGGAACTTCAGACAAGATTACATATTGAAATTAAAGTGAATTATAATTAAAAGAAAGTAACTATAGAAAAAACAGGAGTTATGCTCCTTATTTCAAATGATTAGTACACAGTACATGTAAGAAGTCTGCTCATTGGCCAAAAGTAAGCCCTTAATGTCGATATCCTGCAGGCTTATATATATATATATATATATATATATATATATATATATATAATATGCAAAACACAAATAAATGATCATTTTAATTTTGCACACATCACAAAATTAAGTTGTGTGTGCTATTTTGCCTAAGGGAAACTGCTACAACAAATCATTGCTAGACTTGAAGTTACAGTACCCATGGACTGATAAAGGGGCTGTTGCAGATTTGAATCAACCCACAACAAAGAAAAAGATGAAAAAGATTTTTAAATATACAATAAATTTATTACTGTGTTTTTGAAACTAAATTTTTCTCACTGTGTATGAGTGTTAAAGTTCTTGTGTTAAAATTCCTTGTTTGTTAAGATGAAAAAAAATGTGATTTCTCTGCATGTCTGTAAGCAAATAAAAGGTGAGATGGTAAGCATAAGTGTCAGGTAGCCTGATGAGGAAGAGTGAAAAATATGTCACATAACTTGGTGAGGAAGACAGGTGAATAAGTAAAGCCATGGTGACGTGAACCTGTTGTAGTATATTGCTGCCACTTCTCCTTTACTGTTGTCCATCTAGGGACTTTGCTCAAATACTCTTCAAAAGGATCACAAAGCATGTTTTTTATTGTCACCAGGAACATGGCCCATTGGTTGGAAGATGTTTAATATTTATTTTCAAAGGATTAATTCATTAACTGGAAGGATATACAGATCCTCTGACTCAGAAACCAGTTTTTGGCTTTTAGGAGGTGCGTCGTGGTGCAGTGGATATTGACTCAGAATGAGAAATTGGGGTGCTGAGTTCGAATTCCAGTTGAATTCCTTGTATTCACTTATGCACAAATACCCTTGGAAAAGGTATTAATCCATCTCTTCCCTCCAGTTATGGGCTAAATAATAGAACAGATTGGGTTCTATAGCCTTGGCTGGCAACCAGTCTACAACAGAAAGCAATGGCGACCTACTGCGTGATAATCTTCTACCCAGTCTCTTTTGACTAAATATAATAGTTGAAAACATAATTAAAGCTTCCACTGAGCATAAAGTGGGGGATCAGTTTTATATTGTTATGAAGTAATAAATTGATCCTCCACTAATTACTACTTAATAATATAATATATTTCTTTCCCCTTTAGTATTCAGTCAAATAACAGGACATATTGGGTTCTATAGCATTGGCTGGCAACCAGTCTACTGCAGAAAGCAATGGCAACCTACTGCAGGATAATCTTCTGCCCAGTCAGTCATGTCTCTTTTGAGATATGATCGGCCAAAGCGTGTATCACGTATGGCACTTTGAACTGCATGACTGATTTTTAACTCTCTTGTGATTATTCACACCTTTGCTCGACAGGGATTTTATAAGGTGTCTGCTGAGCAGTGAATTTTCTTACTCTCTTCTTGGTTTGTTTTATTCCCTTTGTTTTATTAAATATTTCCAAAGCAAATATTTGTTGCATATTTTTTCTTTTACTGACACCCACTTCAAGCAAACTTTGTTTGAAATGTGTATTAAATTTACATAACTATTACCACTAGAAAATTTAAATTTAAAACATTTAATATATAATAACAAAAAATTGTTATAATTTAATAATTTGATGCATTATTAACTTTAAAAATAAAAATTTAGCTAAGGTAACAAAACTTTGATCTGAAGACAAAGCATAGCTGATTTTTATTTTTATTTTAAAACAATTGAAACATTTGAGTTCATTTTATAAGGTATATTAATTTCCAAATCATATGATGTGTTTGAAATAAAATGAATTGTTACTGGAATAAAGATGTTAAAAGTTCAGTTAAAGTTCAGTTTGAATACAATTATAAAAAACAAAAATAATGACATTAATTTTTAACTATTTTCCTCATGTAACAATTGATATAGTAGTGTTATCTAAGTTCCTTTTTTTATCATATTCCATCATGAAAATACATTATATTCATATTTAATCATGATTAAAAGTTTTAAAGAAACTTTTCCATTTATTTATGACAATTTGTTTTATAAAAAGAATTTTCAAAATTGTCAGGGTATTGTATAGGGTGTGATGGGATAATTGACACTATTTTCTATTTTTTAATTTCATGCATGCACATTGTAATGTGGTCTTAACGTAACAAGAAAAAATTAAGAGGAAGTGACAAAACAACAAATGGAGATAAGACATGATTGAAATAAGTAAAAGAGTTTTTTGTTTTTTTTTAATCGTATCACCCTGAGCAAGGCGGTAATGCCACTGAAGCACAGGGGGCTACGTAAGAGTGAAAAGATTGGAAAAGAGAAAGCCGGGAACCACATCCTAAACAGGGAACAAGGGATGGGCCTCTTCACCTGTTCAATAGGCGTGGGTGGAGTGTGAACCGGGCGATAGATTAGTCTATCTACTCCAATTGAAGAAAAAAAAATAAATAAATAAATAAAAGAGTGAAAAGATTGGAAAAGAGAAAGCCAGAAACCACATCCTAAACAGGGAACAAGGGATGAGCTTCTACACCTGTTCAATAGACGTGGGTGGAGTGTGAACCGGGCAATAGATAGATTTTATTTCTTGTGATTTACAAGGTTCAATTCTTTGCTTCTTCTGAAGTATATTTTTAGTGTGGGGAGCCGGTTAATGTTCTTTGGTTCAGGCCTTGTGTCAGACTTAACCAAACTCCCTACAGCTTACAGGATGTATGCAGAATTATCAGCAGAAGGTTTTTATCATTATCAGGGGGTTGTTTGTCGGATGGAATGTGTGGATTAGTGTAGAAGAGTGGAATAATAAAATATACATTTTGAATGTTAAAATAGAAATTTATTAAAAGGAGGAATAACATAAGTTGTAGAAGTTAATGTTCAATTAGAAACATTATTAAGAGGTTAAGAGTAGAGTTCTACAAAATGTTCTAATAGTAATTGTTGAAATAGAAAGAGAAAAGAGGACAATGTCTGGGTCACTTGATGTTTGAAGTTACATTTTAGATATGTGCCTCTCTTTTGCTGCTTCCATCTCTCTGACTCTTCACTGACACTGAGATCATTTATATAGTCCTTTTGAATTTCACACTGAATCACCAAATCTTACAAGTTGCTCCCATTGGTCAAAAATCATTTTAACACCTACTTGTGAAATCTGACTTTTTCAGTTAAGCAGATGGTCAATCATTTTCCTATTTGTGAAAACCAGGATTTCATATGTCTTAGTGAATTTTTGTAAAAGTGAAAAAGAGAGTTGATTTAATTAATTTCTTATCTGCTACATATTAATCATATGAGACTGTGGGATTGTTTAGGGAATAATCCAAGGTAGTAGTCAAGATAGATTTTTGGAGAAAATCAACACACATCAAATGATAGGGGAAATATTCCACAAATTATCACATTGTAATCATCAATTGGGAAGCAGAACTGTACATGTCCACAGCCTACATCCAACTCACACACAGCTTCAAGAAATTGCATGTGTGAATAAGAACACCCTGTGGTCATTAGTCAGTTGCCAACCTTAGTGTAGGAGATACACCTTAGAAATTATCAGCTTTACCAAGAGAGCTGAGATATTACTGAGAGAAGGGATGGGATAATCTCAACCACCCCAGGGCAAAATAGACTGGTAAGCTATTATACTATGTTTTCATGAACCACAGTCACAATAGAAGTGATGGGGAGGTACAGTAGGGTAAAATGTGCTAATCCAATAAATGTATGTATGAATGAGTAGTCAAGAGTTGCTGTCTGTTACTACTGGGTATCCCCACTGAGGCTGAATGTGGCACAAGGCCATTTTATAATGGGATCTCGGGGCTCTTAAGTTAGTGTCTGCTGCTACTGGTTTTGTCGCTGGCTGAAGTTATTACTGTTGAAGGAAGTGCCTTGGTGTCACTGCTGATAGCCTGAGCAGTCATGTAAGCTTACCTGTTATGAGGGTTTGTTACTCATGCTAATGGTGTCAAGTCTGCTATTGTGGGTAAAATCATAATTGGTTTTATAGTCAGACAGTGGCTTACAAACAGCTGCTGTGAAAATTATGTGGCTTTTTTCTGAAGTGGCCTTTTTTTGAAGTGGCCTTTTTCTGAAGTGGCCTTTTCCAGAAGTGGATGTTTGGATCCAGACAAAATTAAGGTTTGTTTTTGTCATATGAGCTGAGGATGACGAATTGAACACTTTCATTTGAGTTTAAAAATTGGTGTTCCAGCAAGGTACTACAAGCACCTAAGCTGGGTAGAGAAAAAGTGTTTGCAAAAGTGTGACTTAGCAGATAAAGGGAGACAGTAAATGTTCCTACCGCGTTCATTTTCTGACTTGTAAGGGGGTAATAGGTCAGTTGTAGTAGTAGTAGTAGCAGCAGTGAATAATGTTGTTGCTGCTGAAGAATATAGTATAAAGACTTAACATTCAAATCAGAAAATATCAGAATGACCTTTCAGGGTCATTCCAAATGTACTGTATTTAGTTAATCTTAAAATTTCATAATAAAAAATATTTTTACTAACTTCTTGTGGTTCTTCGTTGTAACTTTATAAGTAATTATACTTTCTTTCCTCAGATTCTCTTGATGAAAATAACCCAAATGTAATGAGGAAAATAACCCAAATGTAATGAGGAAAATAACCCAAATGTAATGAGGAAACTAGTGTTAGGAGAAGTTTGCACAAGACTGACATGTTTATTTCTCTCTTGTCTGTAAAGAAATATTTTCAAATGATTTCATTTCTATAAAATTTCTTTTATTTATCCAAAAGTAAAATAAACAACTTATTGACCAGTCAGATCCACTTCTGCTTCAAAAGCCGAAATCTTGTTTTGGATTCAACTGGCAGCTACATATTCTCTAAATCAAACAAACCTAAAGCAAGAACCAGCTTTGACATTTTACTTGAAATTACGTTTGCTGAGGCAGAGAAGGATTTAATCTCCACAACAGTGACAACAACAACAACAAGGTTCTGTTTACCAAGTTACCCATTTCCACCTCAGCAACAAGTGGTAACCCTGATGTTTCAAGACATAGCAGCCTCATCAGTAAGTACACAGAAACTCCAGTAAATGCACCAACACAATGAGTTCACATGAAAACACATTAGAAGCACTTTTAGAAATAAATTCATTAGTTTTTCAATTACCATCATACAATGCCACTAACACAAAGAATTGGTTCCTCCAACTCTCGGCCATTTTCAATGCCAGAGGGATATATTCACAAAAAATAAAATTTGCCAGTGTTGTCCAAACCATACCTCCCAATGTAGTCAACAAATTTGCTGACCAATTGAAAGTATAGTAGGGAGATGGTTGAATGTATATTAAATTGGCCTTGAGTCAAACATGACCGAACTCCCCTACAACTTAACATTTATCCGTAATCATCAGAAGGTGGATTTTGGGATGTTGGAATGTGGAAGAATAAAAGTATATCGTTTGTATGTTAAAATAGAATTTTATTAACAGAACAGAATAACATCAATTTGTAGAAGTTAAATGCTAAAACAGAAAATGTACATAGTTAATCAATTTGTAAGAGTTAAATGTTCAATGAGAAATAGTAGTGAGGAATTAAGTGTCCAGAATTCTAGCTGTAAGTAGTGAATGTGTTTAATAAAGTCTGTGTTCCTTTCCTTTTCTATGGCCAGTGAGAAAGTGAAAAGGAAGGTGAAGCAATAAAGGTAATTATACTTATCAGATTTTAATTTCTAGGAGTCAGTTGAAGTATCTTGTTGTTGTTGTTGTCTTCTTTGTTGACTGCAAGAATGTTGAGGATGGAGAAGAAGAGGTAAAAAAATGAGTGAAGAAGGAGAATGAATGTGTGTCGGGATTTTTGTCCTGGTCGGCAGATTAAAATTTCTTTAGTCACATCTTGCAGTCTCATCTCTAATTTCTGCTCCCTTCTGTTTTGACTTTCTTTCCTTTTTTTTATAGCCATTTAGTTTTTCACAATGGATTGCTAATTTTTCTCTCAGTTTTTCAAATCTCTTCCTTCCATTGGTTAGAAAATTAATTTAACATCGGATTGCGAAATCCGGCTTTGTCTTTTTCTTTCAGTATGGGGTCAATCCTTTTCGTATCTGTCAAAATCAGGATTTTACACGTAATTGTTTTTTTTTGTAAAAGTGAAGAAGCGAAGATAGTTGCTTTTAATTTTGTGTTTACTACAAGAGATATTCCCAACATTGACTTTTACAATGTCCTTAAAGCTGTCATCATTAAAAGGACAGGTCACTTTGATGAACAAATGTTGAGGAAACTATTCAACAATATAAATTTTGATGAACATCTTCATAATTTCCCAGGAACATGAAAAGTCACCTCAGAAGTAATAGCATTAGAGTTGATCCTAGATCGCCTAGAAATCAGTTAGAGTCATTCCCACTCCAAAATCCCAAACTTTCATTTGGATCTGATCAATTTCTATATATTCTTTAATTCAAACATCTAAAACAGGTATCACCATGCTACAGCCCTTCTATTTTGACCCATTGCCAGCGTGTTCTGTTTGCACTTGGTTTCCCCTCATGAAGCCTGACCTTGTGTCCCATACTGACCTTGTAAGGGGGGGCATGGGTAAACAACAGGTGGCTCCACACTGCAGACCAGCTAAGATACGTTTAGTGCATGAACCCGTGTAGGGGAGGGAGGGGGTAAATTTTGACTCCTGGCATCAGTATTCCCGTTGGGGTTTCTCTTATGTTGCATTACACCTCAGTGGGGTGGAGACATGGGTTGAAAATACTGAGGCATTATAGTGGGTTATCCGTTCTAGTAAAGCGTAGTTGTGTGTTGAAACAGATTAACTGAATTTGTCCTCGTTAGTAAATAGCCCACTATAAAGTGGGTATAAACAAGAAAATCAAATTGAGTATAGAAACAACATTTATATATACACAGATATCAATTAAGGTTTAGAGCCCACGTCTATTGAACAGGTGAAGAGGCTCATCCCTTGTTTCCTGTTTAGGATGTGGTTTCCGGTTTTCTCTTTTCCAATCTTTTCACTCTTACATAGCCCCCTGCGCATCAGTGGTGTTATCGCCTTGCTTGGGGTGATATGATTAAAAAAAAAAAGTCTCTAGGATGGGTTCAAAGGATGTTAAAATGTTCATAGCAATAAATGCTGAAAAGAGAGTTTGTGTGTCTGTATGTGTGAGCGTTTGTCAGTAATGTCTTTGATGTCTCTGCTCCATTGGTCAGGTAAGTAGCTCAGGGGACAGTGAAGAAGAAGGTGAGAGAGAAAGGAGAGGCGAGCATAGTATGATCGCTTGACGAGGTCAAGGGACGTGCTAATTATGCTCGTACTTTCTCAAAAAACTGGCGATGCTTTCTGTGTCGGCTTTATATTTCGTCTTTGTGGGTCCCAGCAAGTCATTTGGGAATTCACACCCGTATTTAATTCTGGGCTCCCATTGGATGATAAATAAAATTCGCGTAGGCTCGCGAAAAGGAATTTGGTATTTATTAACTTTTGGTTTTCTGCGTGGAGCCGGATGCGCAAAGACCAGTTTTGGTCATTTGCTTTCTGGATCTCTGAGGGCAAACATCTGGTCCCTCGCTTTGCTCGGTATCACCACAGCATCTCCCTGCCACAGACTTACTAATTTACAAGATTAGGGCACGCCCGCGTATGCGGCCTTGGGGTAGGTAAATTTTGACCTCTGACCAGAGTGTACGCGCTCGGGTTCCCCACGATAAATAACTGACCTTATGGCGCATCACGCTTCACATGGCATAAGTAAATACCCGGAGACCAGCTTTGACGTCAACAATGACAAGCTGAGAGAGGAATTATGAGAGAGAGAGAGAGAGAGAGATGTGACAAACCAGCATTATTCATGTTATCACCGACCACGCTGAGAGAGAAAAAACAGCGATAGCTATCAGCAATATCTTTTTCACTTCTAATTTCAAGATTCTCCCTCCCTGTTGCCTTAGCAACAGCAAAGTTACTTGTTTTGTATACACGTAAATTACCCATTTTTTTAATTATTTGCCCATATTCGATAATGTTATTGTTATTCTTTACTTGAATTTGTCTGCTGAGGCGGAGAAGGAATTCACCTCCACAATGGTAACAAAACAAAGTTCTGTATTCCAGGTTTACTCATTTCCGCCTCCGCAAATTATAGATTGATTTTTCAATTGAGTGTCAAATTGAAATAATAATAATAGTAATAACAAAAAATAATAATAAAAAAGTGTCTCATGAGTTTCAGCTTCCAGAAAGCAATTGCAACAAGTCAAGGCCGAGTTATCCGCCCGTTGTTGCTGGGTTGATGTTTACGTTACGAAGGAAGCAATTTCCAGTTTTGTTTATCTTCATTCCTGGAGTTGAACCTGACACCCGTGAGAAATATTTGAGGGATGTGATTTGTTTTGTGGCGAGGCCATGCGGGCAGGTCCTCGCAACAACAAACTGGAATGTTTCCTGAAACGTTCCCTTACGGAGGAAAGATATGAACGGCTTCGGGCTTATGATTCTTGTATTGTGGACAGAAAATGGCGCTATTTAGTGTTGGGAGACCGATGTATCTATTTAACGGAAAATCCTCCTCGAACTCTTAAGAAGGCCATCCTTTATCGAGATCTTAAAGCTGCTCGACTGGTTCGTATAAGGATGTCAATTTAAATGTTTTCTTCTTAGGTGAAAGAAATTCTAAACAATCAATAATTATCTTCATTTTCAGTACGATAAAGATTCGGTTAAATTAATTAAATTTATATTTTTTTCTACAATTTTTTATTTTTGAGTTTTTTTGTCCTGCCTCTTGTGAAAGTTGCATTTTTTTTCTTTCGGACTCCAATTCCATTCATTTTTATCGAAAATGACAGTTTCATAGCGAATGCGTGTGAAGTGGCTCTTAGACTCTAAAATGGAGGTTCTAAATGCCATAATAGACACTGATTTTGTGGCCAATATTTTTATATCGGATGTTCAGTTTACAAACTGGATCCTAATTGTTTTTGTTAATTAAAAAAAAGTTAATTTTAGAAGAAATGAAAGTCATGTTTTCAAAGTACATATTAATTATTTATACAAAACAATAATATATTTTCCTAGAAAAATACAAGTTTTTAACCGAATCTTTTTTATTCTCTCAGCACCCTTGCAAAAAAGAAAAAGAAAACTTTTCTTAGAAAAGTCAAACAATAAAAATCCCTGAGTAAAAAAAAAAATCGATTCTGTTCAATGACAGCATGTGGTATGTATTTTTGTTGAAAAAATGTATTGAATTTTTCTTACGTAATCTAATCTACTTTGTCCGACTATGGAGGTCATTTTAAAATTAAAATTAATTTTGATAATGGGAGCTAATAATGCGGCTCTAAAATGAGGGTTCGTTATATAATGTATATATAATGCAAAAATGGACCCTTACTTTGTGCCCACCTTTATAACTGCACATATTTCAATCAATTCATTTGCATTTAATTTAATGCTAAATTTGGACAATGTTTCTTCTTGTCCGACTTTATACAAATTAATAATCGCGGAAACTTTGCTTTTTCATTTCATTACCAAAAATAAATATAAAAAATAGTGTGGCAGGGTTAGTAGTTTTTTTGTCTGTGTCTCTAACTGTGAATCCATTTTTTTTAGCCATTTGTACAATACATTATGATCGAAGAAGAAGAACCTTATGGATGGATAAAATAAGTTTTGTGATTTACAATAAAAAATTTATATTTACTTGTAAATTGAACTCCTTAAAAATCTCTAAATGTCATAAAAGCACAAAAATGCTCCAGTTGACTTGTTCTCTGAAAAATGGTTTTTAAAAGCCGAATGTTCGTAAATAAAGTCAGGAAAAATTAACCATAAAAAATATAGGCCCAGCAAACAAAATTAAAATTTAAAGAGAAAAACCAACAAGAGATGAATAAAGATTATTTATGAACATGAAAATTTTTCAGTTAAATGCAAATGACAGTCCCCCTATTTTTGAGGGTCAAATTATGCATGTTACAATGTATAGCAACAAAAAATCCATGATAAGATTGGTAAATAATCTGAGAGAATCCTAGTCATATCGTTTAAATATTCGAACTGATCCAACAGAGAACTCAATGTAAATTTAATTACCTAAGAACACTCACAGACACTTATAGTTTATAGTACAACTGTAAATTTTCAAGAAAATTGGTTCAACCGTTTCAGCGTCTATGGGTAACGGACACACACACACAGACAAAGTTCCATTTATAAATAAGTTTAGATAGGACTTATTCATTTTAATCCATTAAATCCATTTTTAGCTATTGGTATGAGAAAATGGTGCAGATACAGATGATAATTTAGACATAGCTGAATGAATTAGACATCATGCATGACAACCATGTGAAAGTCGAGATGTGATAGAATGTATTTCTATATTTTTGAAAATCTTAAATCTTCAAATCAATAAGAAGTCAGCATGAATGAATTTGTTTATTGAAATTCTGTCGTGTTGAAGCAAGGAAATAAACTTGAATTCTTGAGATGACACTTTACGCCATCTTTGCCACAAATTTATGAGGTCCTGGGTATGACCTTAAACTGCATCCAGCAGCAATGCCTCTGATTGGGAGGTTGTGAAGAGCATGGAACCACCTCTTAATTGCTGTTGTTCCCAGGTACACCCTGACCCAGAGTGGTAGCACCTGTTAGGGTCCTAGCTATGGGTAAATAGTTGACTCCCCCCAAACTGGGGTCAATGTGCTATGAAAGTATTTACCAACAAAACTTTTTTGAATGAAAAATATTACCAACAAAACCTTTTTTGAATGAAAAATGTTACCAACAAAACCTTTTTTGAATGAAAAATGTTACCAACAAAACCTTTTTTGAATGAAAAATATAAACAAACAAAAACCATAAAACAAATAAACTAAATAAAACAAATCAAAATGATTTTCAGCATTAAATGACCTAGTGAAGGTTGATATGCTGGTTAAATGAACCAACCAACCAATTTATGGAGTCCAAGAATTAATAAAGAATAATTTGTTACATTATTTTCACTATTTATATTCTGACTATGAAGGCCAAAGTTTGTAATAAAAAAAGAAAAGTTATCTGTATCTTTTCAGCGGTCTTTTATGTCTCGTGTCCCTTTCAGCATATTGGCGATCATATCTCTCCACAATTTCCTGCTCTTTGTAGCTCTTAACAACTTCAGTTTGTTTTTTCCATCACTTCCAAACCCTGCTCTGCAATCTATTTGCTCAGGCCTGCCAGGTATGTCATGTATTGCTTTCCTCTGGCTCTCTTATTTTCAATCTGTCCTGTGAGTATTAAATTTTCAGAGCCCTCTGTCTTTGTTATGTGTCCCAGAAATTTCAACTATCTCTTCCTGGTGTTATATGTAAGTGTCCTTTTTGTTGTCATTTTCTTTAGAACTTTATCATTGGTAACATGTTTGGTCCATGGTATTCTCAGCATCCTTCTGTAGAACCACAGTTCTGTTATTTTAGGTCACTTCTTTGTTTGTGTGGAGATTGTCCAGTATTTACTGCTATAGAGGAGGATTGTTTAATACTCTTTTCTTTGCTTCTAACAAAATTTTTCAGTTTCTTAATACTTTGCTGAGCTTTTGGAAGGCATCTTTGGCCATCACAATGCACCTTTAAATTTCCATATCATACATTCTGTTCACTGTTAATACACTTCCCAGATATCTAAATTGTTGCACCTGTTTGATTTTGGTATCCCCCATCTGTAATTTGCATGTTGGGCTGTTCCTTTTGCTAACAACCAGGCATTCAAGTCTTCTTACAATTGGTGTTTAGTCCTTTCTTCTCACTTTCCTTTACTACCGTCTGTAAGAGTTCCTGTAGTTTCCTTTCTATGTCTGCTACCAACACTGTGTCATCTGTGCCTTCTGCATATCTTTTTTATTGTTTTATTTAATTTCACCCCAAGCAAGGTGGGATAGCTAATGGTGCACAGAGAGTTACGGTGAAAAAAATGGGCTGGATACAAGGTGTATTGAAGAAAGGATAAAAGATGAATGGAATTACAGAAGATAGCAAGTAATGTTGCATTTAAAGTTTTGTAGATTGTAGCTATCAGGGAAGCAAGTAAACTGAAGGGTGTTTCACAGATGGGAAATGTGAGAAAAGAAACTGTTTGAGTAGAACTGTTGGTTACATTTAACTATTTCAATGGTAAAAGGGTAGGACCTAGATGCCAATCTAATAGCATGTTTAAATTCATGTGGACAGAGCATCAGAGAAAAAAGCTTGTCAGCACAGTTGCCATTAAAATATTTGTAGAAAAGACAAAGGGAAGCCACATCACATCAGTGAGAAAGTGATTGAAGTCAAGATGTCAGGTCAGGACCAATTACATTGCAGATTCTTTTTTGGATTTTGTTGAGAACCTCCATATAAATAGCAGGAACACCTAACCAGATATAGCAATAATAATCAATGCAAAGACAAATAGTAGATTTATAAATGTGCAAAATTGATTCTGGCAAAAGAAATACTTTCTAGACTGACAGAGAGACCTAACCTTCCTAGCAGTAGATGCAGCTATAGATCCGATATATTTGTTCCACTTCAGATTGGTTGAAAAAGTGAGGCCAAGGAGGCACAGTGTGTTGCTCTCAAGGAGACTTGCATCAGCCATGCTGATGGCTGGCAGGAAAATTTCTCTATGGAAAAAAAGCAATTTTGTTTTGGAGGCATTATGCCCTGTCCCTTCAGGACATAGGCAATCATGGTTTTCCATGTTTCCCTATCCCTTGTGGCTCTGAACACGCCTTCTCCTGTTACACCATGCAATCCTCATTCTGTCATCCACCTAATCAGGTCCTTCAAATATGTTATCCGTTGCTTTCCCCTGTCCCTCTTTCCTCAATCTGGCCTATTAGTATCAGAGTCTCCAAGCCCTCCTTCCTCATTGTGTGTCCCAGGAACTTCAGCTGTCTCTTCCTGATGCTCAGTATTAATTTCCTTTTTGTTTCCATCATTTCCAAGACCTCATCATTGCTCACATGCTTGATCCATGATATTCACAGCATCCTTCTTTAGAACCACATTTACCTGCCCCAATTAACCACTGATTGGATATTTTTTCAAGAGCAGCATCCAGGTTTACTTTGTTATTTTTGGCAGATTTCCTATTAAGATGGGAGTAAATGGTGGTGCCATCTGCATAGATGCCTACATGGAAATTGATGACATCAGGAAGAAGACCAGAAACAGCATAGGACCTAGGATAAAACCGTGAGGGACAACATGTTCATGTGAAAGGATCTGGAAGCCTCCCCATTCAAAATGGCCTTCATTTAACAATTAAATAGGAAGGACTGGATTAAATCAAACCTTCCAGAAATACTATAGCCCTGGAGCTTGCACAGAAGGTCAGCATGCTAAACCCTGTCAAACACTTTCGAGATATTTTGAGCAACAGCTTCAGAAAAAAGCAGTAAGAGGCTAACAGGGCAATAGTTAAAGGGATTAGAGGGTTCACCAGTGTTCTTAAAAAACAAGAACTACAGATGAAGAATTCCAGCTAGCAAGAAGCAGAAAGGCAATGTCCTTGCTGTATAGATTGAAAAGATGCATCCTTGTCTTACACCGCTTTTTACTTCTGAGTTAAATAATCAAAATTGTATAGCGTAGATGTATGAATTGTATAATAGTTGATTTGGGATAACATAATCCAGATGGTCCTGGGCATGATGGTAAACTGCATCTGGCAGCAAGGCCTCTGATCGGGAGGTTGTGAGGAGCATGGAACCACCTCTTAATTGCTGTTGTTCTCAGCTCCACTCTGATCTGGGGTGGTAGCACCTGTTAGGGTCCCAGCTATGGGCAAATAGTTAACCCCCAAACTGGGGTCAATACACTATGAAAGTATAAAAATACACTTACAGAAATATATACATTAAAAATAGACTTTTATAGAAAAATATACATTTTTGAAGAAAAAATATTACCAACAATACATTTTTGAAAAAAAATATTTACAATAACAAATTTTCTCAGAAAAACATTTTTGAATACAAAACTAGAAAACATTTTCACTTTTCTAAAATAAAAAAAGAATAAAAAGAAAACTTTTCATTATAATCTGACAAAATCAACCTTCTCACTATTACCAAACATTTAAAAAAATACCTTAAAACCCCACCTTTTTCACATTAAATAACCAACAGAGGTTGACATGCTATTAAACAAAACTCAAACATAATCCAAAAGCAAGCTGTTACCATTTATTTTCTTTTCTTCAGAAATGATCTCTAAGATCTGAAACATAAAATCTTATCTGAACTCATGTAGCCATCTGTTTGACTACATGTTGACAGATGATACCTAATTTGAAATGATTTGTTTGAACATTATTTTTGATCGATACTCATATTGAAGTAGATATTCTGTTTTTAATTAAACAGTATTATATATTTATATCTACTGGCCTGATTATTTACGATAAATTTTTATTACGAAAATGTGTGTCATTCAGCAGGATTCGAACCTGCAACCCCTATCCACATAGGGGAAGCTACCATTTGATCTGGCAATGTCTTAGACCTCTCGACCACAAATGACCTCCAGTTTAAACGAGGTTTTAATCAGGCCAGTAGATACAAATATATAATACTGTTTGATCAATCCTTCTCAAAGATTTCTTCATATGTTTGAAGGTTATATCATTTTCTGGTTTGTAATTGAATTCATTTATTGAGTTTGTGACGACATCTGGAGCAAACAAGCCTTATATTTTTGTCTGTGGTATTTTTCAAAAGTAAGTCAAAAGACATTTGTTGTTGTTTCAACTGAAAGTTTTGTTCTTGCTAGTCATTTCTGCTCTTGCAAACGTATTTCTTCTTTTTTCTGTCATTCAAAATAGTCGTTCTGAAGTTTTAATTGCAATTCTTGTTGTTTTTTTTCTGCAATTCCACTATTTCTATTAATAGTTTTTAATTCCTTCATTGTAGTTTACTATTTTGGTGAATATTATAATCATACTTCTTGTAGAAATTTTTTTTTTTTTTTTTTTTTTTTGTGAACCCGAAATTAGTCACCAAACCATAGTAATGTCAGCAGGTGGAAGAGGAAAACATTTTTTTCTTTTTCTTCTGTGTGGGTCCGAATCCTCATCACCAATATTGTATTGACAAGAGGAAAATACTTTTTCTTTTTTTGTTTTTTTCCTTTTCTTTGTATGAGTTTAAAATCCTTGTTGTAAAATGTTTTAACCTTGTTGGTTATTGTTGTGACCTAGAAGGTTACTGATGTGTTGTGGTATCACACAGTTTTATTGCCTTTGGTTTTAGTATATGACTTCAGTTACTTATGGATTTGTAGCAATAGTTATTAGTACAAAGTGATATTCTGGTGTCTTGCAAGATAGTTATTTGTGTATTTTTCAAATAGTACTGTTACTGGTAATATGTAGTCTCATTTCTTGGCAGTCCTCCTGAGTATTCTACTTGTCATAGTAGCATCACTTATTAGAACAGATTGAACTCTTCCTACAACTATAAACATCTAAACATCTCCCTATCACTTCTGCATCTTTTTCTTTTCGAAACAGGAAACATCCATTAGATTTTTTTCTCTGAAGAAGAAAGTTTACATTTTCAATGAATAAATTAGAAATCAATCCTTTGCAATGACATGTGTTAATCAAACTTTCATCAGTGATAATATTATCCCAAGTCTTTTTAATTATAAAAAATCTTTTAAAAAAAAAAGAAACTTACCTATTATTTCTAAGGTATATGCTTACACATACAGTCTTTTGTAGTTAAAGTAGCTGAGGGGTCTACTGCAAACAACTTGAATCTTTATAGTAGTGCGCCATGCAGTCTCCTGCTCAAAAAAAAAGATTGCTCTAAACCTTTTCCAAGTTTATATAGTATTAAGATCATCATAAAAAAAGGGTTAAAGGTTATCTCCCCTGGACCATGCAAGAGAGTCAGTTCCCCAGCTAATGGGTGCATGCTCGGAGACAAGAAGAAGGGACTTCTGGTAGAAGTTAGCAAACATGGCAGGCAGAACTCTTCCAGGCTCTCTATAAACACAAGGTTAATCAACATCCACAACTGTTCACTGTACTCATGTTTCCACAATAATAAATTCCTTAGTTATTTTCAATACTCGGCGAGTGTGTCATTTTTCCATAACCGTTTTATTTTGTCATGTTAAAAACATAACATATAGTGTTTTGTAATTTTGTAGGAATTTGTATAAAATATACCGATTTTGTTCAGACATGTACTTTGATCTTGGTAATTATAGTCATAATGTTTCGGCTATTTTACCCTCTGGCTTTCTTCAGGGTTCTATTGTATTTGATAACCAAACCCTTTATTCAATCCATGACTTAAAGCTTTAGGTTTCCACTAAGAAAATTTCCGATGAGATACCTGCTGTAACCTGTTCTTCTCTCTCTTCACTCTCCTATTATGTAACCCCTGTGCACCAGTAGCGGTTCTGCCTTGGTTGGAGTGAGACAATTATAAAAATTAATTTTTGAATTATCTCATTATATTTTAGTTTCTTTAGTGAGAAAAGCACTGGAGTTGAGCTACCAGGTTGGGATTAATTACATTGCCAATTCTTCATTGGATTTTGTCAAGAACCCCAGAATGAATGGCACCCAACCAAATGTGGCAGCAGTATTCAATGCATGAGTGGATGGTAGATTTTTATATGTGCAAGTTGGATTCAGACAAGAAAAACTTCCTGGCCTTACACAGTGAACCAACCTTCCTATCAGCAGATTTTGGTATGGATTCAATGTAGTTATTCCACATGAAGTCAGCTGATAGTGTTAGGCCAAGGAGGCTTAGTGCTTTACTTTCAGGGAGACCAGCCTGATCCATGCTGATGTAGGGGTAAGAGCAACTGTCTATGGTTAACAGCTTCGTTTTGGAGCATTAAAATTTACAAGCTATGCTTACCCAGTCCACCACAGATCCTTTTCAAGATCAGGAGCAAGGTTTGCTTTGTCAGCCTTGGCAGATTTCTTATCAAGGTGAGAGGAAATGGTGGTGTCGTCAGTGTAGATGCCTACTTGGGATCTGATTACATCAGGGAGATCGTTGATTTATGACTCATTATGAGAAAACATGTTTCCTTATTTCATTTTCATTTTTAAGTCTGAGAAAATTTCTTCCTAATAACTTTCTTTTGTATTTATAATTACAGTCATATTGTTAACGCGAAAAAATATGGCAGTAATAAAAACAACAAATGGAGATAAGACATAGTGGAGATAAGTGGAAAGACTTATTTCTCTGTAATTTATGAAGTTTGCTTGTTCTGGTGTATCATAAATCAATTATGGAAAACTAAGTTCGAGACAGGTAGAAAAAAAACAATGTGCATATGTAATTGGGTGAGATAAACACGTTAGATAAATATTGTATTGTATGTCTGTCCATTATTTGTTGCCATATTGGACAATCTCATCAAAGATGGAGGAAAAACTTAAAGCAACTAAAATGTGGTTCTACAGAAGGGTGCTGAGGATACGATAGACCCGAACATGTGAGCAACAACGAGGTTTTGGAGAGGATGGAAAGGAAAAGGAAGCTAATACATCAAGAAAAGACAGCTGAAGTTTCTGGGACATCTAATGAGGAAAGAGGGCTTGGAGAATCTGTTACTCACAGGACAGAGAGAAAGAGACAGGGGAAATCAATGCATGATATACTTGATGTGTTTGAGCAATTGGATGGCAGAGTAGGGTTTGGGAAAAGTAACAGGACAAAATATATTGAGAGTTACAAGAGACAGGAAGATGTGGAGGGCTTTGATCGCATATGTTTTGAAGGGACATGGCACATAAAAAAGTAATTCAGAATTAGTTTCTGCTGCTGCTGGCTGTGTCACTGGTTGAAGGGTTCATCGTTGATGGAAGCACCTTGATGTTGTTGCTGAGGACCTGGACCAATGTGTAGTCTGTTAGGTTCGATTAAACTTGCCTGCCTAGGGGTCTGTTGTTAATACCAGTCAGGTAGGATGTGCTCCCATGGGTAGAATCAGCATTGACTTTAGAGTAAGCCAGTGGCTAAGAAATAGTGCTGCAAAAACCATGTGAGCCTTTTTCTGATGAGGAAGACCATGGTATCTTGTGGGGTATTCAAAAAGTGTGTAAAGCTGAACAAAATTAGTCTGTATTTGTCATACAGCCTGTGAATATCGAAGTGAGTACTTCCATTTGAGATAAAGAATTGGAGTTCTGACGATTCCCAACAGAACAATTTTCATTTTTTACTGCATTTATGTTTTTGTTCACACAAAAATATATCAGAATAGATATTTAGCATTCTGAATGTGGAGTTGATCTAACAGTTCACAGCCTGGAAAAAGGAATTGGTAAGCCAAATTTGAGTTCTGACTGTATTGCTGCATTCACTTTCACACAAATAGCCTCAGGAAAGGTATAAATCTATCTTTTCTCCCTCCCCCCAGCTATGGGCTTAATAGCAGAGTAGACTGGGCTCTCTAGCTATTGTTGGTAACCAGTTTAGAAGAAGGCTGAATTCAAGACCAGCCTGAAGAGCGATGGGCTATATCAAGTGACCTTGCCTAAGAAAAACTATTAAGACTGCAGTACACATGGTGTCCCAATGACCCTGATTATGAATTTCTGAGCTAAACAAAAAGAAAGCATGAAATGTGAGTAAACACTCCTATTTTGGATATATAAAAATGTGCCCAATTTTTTTCTTTTAAATGCCATTTCTGAATTGCTGATTGAAATAAAAGCTGACTGGAATGATTGAGAATTGTATGCAATGTCATTTTTCTGCTCTATCAAATAAGGCCAGTGATTAACTAGGTTGAATTTATTCAGAAAATCTTTATGCATTAAATTCTTTTCATGCAGGTATTTCTTTAAAAAGACTCTTCTGTTAAAAGAACTGACAAAATCAGTCAGTTAAGTGGCATATGTGATACACGCTTTGGGTGATCATGTCTTGAAAGAGACATAACTGACTGGTCAGAAGATTATCCCACAGTCGGTTGCCATTGCTTTCTGTGGTAGACTGGTTGCTAGCCAAGGCTATAGAACCCAATCTGTCCTATTATTTAACTCATAACTGAAGGGAAGAGACAGATTAATACCTTTCCCAAGGGTATTTGTGCGTAAATGAATGCAAGGAATTCATCTGGAATTCAAACTCGGCACCCCGATTTGTCGTTCCGAGTCGGTATCCACTGCATGACAACACACATTCGCACGGCAACGCACATTGCTCAGATTTAATAATATATTAAGGCAATTAAATATTTTTCATTTGTTCGTAGTCGATTGCAACAGATTCAGTTTTTCAGTGATGGAACACTCAAATAGAAATGTAAAATGTATGAAAAGGAAGCTGTTTTTTTTTCACTTGGTCAGATCGAGATGATCAATGATTGATTTGTTCTTGACAGCTTATAGATCATGTAATACAAATGTTCCTACATAACAGTGAATGTGATATAATTTTCACAGATGTAGTGAAGGCATAGTTCTTCAGAAGGATGCTGAGAATATCATGGACAGAGTGTCTAAGAAACAATGAAGTTTTAATGAAAATGGAAATGAAAAGGTTAATTAGAATCAAAAAGAGACAGTCGGAATTTCTAGGACACTTAATGAGGTAATAAGACTTGGAGAAGGCAGGAGCTACTAGCAGAAACAAAGCAATCTATTTAACAAAATTGTGTAAATAGATAGTAAAACAAGGGATAACTAAAAGATAAGCATTTTTTAGTATGGCTGCACCCATCTCCTCTCTGAGGATCTCTATCAAACTGTGTTAATTTTATTTGTATCTGTCTCTGTTATTCTTATTTAAAAGACACAAACATAAAAAGAATTACATTTTACTCCGTATCAAAATAATGAAAGAAAAATTTGTTTTTGAGGAATGTAGTTTTTAGATTTCAAGGAAGCTTTTTAAATTTTTTTTTTCTCCCAGCTAATATGCCAATTGAATGTGTGTTGTGGTGCATTGGATATGAAAATGTTAATACCAGCAACAAAATAAATGGCCTTTTATTTGTTACTCAGTATCACCATTGTTACTTGATTGACATATTCAATCAGTTAAGTCCTATACATGATACACACTTTGGTACTCATGTCTCAAAAGAGATATGACTGACTGGATAGAAAATTTTCCTGCAGTAGGTTGCCATTACTTTCTGCATTAGACTGTTTGCCCGCCAAAGCTATATGAATAAACATTTCCCTAATTAATTTTCATTTATTAAATGTTTCAGTAAGTCTGAATTTATATCGATACTCTGTTATTGTTAATTTGTTCTGGAAGCTTCCTATTGAAAATTGTGCCACAGAGGTTTCTTTTTGGGTTAAAGCTGGGATTGATTCCTTCTTGTAAATACCAGGTGAAACTATAATCTTCTCCTTGGTTCATTGCCAACCTGTTCAGCTGCTATAGCCCACAGGAATCACTTCTTCTGGATGTTCCAGCATGATAGTTCTGATCATAACTGATGCCTATTTGTATCTGCTTGTAATGATTGTAAACATGACCTCAAAGAGGCTAAGTCTACATCTCTACTGATAGAACGAGGCACTGTATAACTGTTACGAGGATGCATTTATATATAAAAATAATATTAATAATGTATAAAAAGTTATAGTAAGGGATTCTATTGAGTCCTAAGTGTCATTCCAAGAAAGTTTTAATTTTTGAAGTGGTCGTAAAAATAAGGAAATTAGAAATAGAACATTTGGAAGATGCCAGAATGTTTCAGTAGAGTCGAGAGAATTCGAAAGGTTCTAGAAATATCCAAACTAGGTGTTAGCCCTATAAAAATAAGTTTTGGACAGAGAACAGTCAGTTGTTACCAGGGTTTGCTGATGTTATCAACTCCGGTTATGATTCAAGGATTTATATCTAGCCAAAAGAATCTATAAGAATTTGCTGACCAACTAAAACCTGAAAGAGAACCTTATGGAACTATATGGGTAAATACATATTTTTGACTCTTTCATTGACCAAACTAATAATTATTCCTTATATACACATTTAAGGATTACCAAAATGTATAGCACTTAACTCTTTGCCAACTTAACTGGGTAAAGATACTTGACACCTTACCTTCCCCTTTTCTCCTTGTGACACTTGCTAGTAGTAAGCTCTAGGTTTCTTGTTTTGAATGCAACAAAAATTGAATATTTGTAAATATTTTATTTGGTATGTTTTGTAAATTAAATATTTGTCTGTGATTTTTTTATCTCTGAGTTTTGGACAATCATTTTTTTCTTTTGTTATACTTAACACGTAACAATAACCTCTAATGGGCGTGCCTCTTGGGACAACTGCCAGGTGTGTAATAGTATCTTAAAGAAGAGTAAAGTCTTCTCTCTCTCATATCTTTACTCATTTTGAGGTGTTAACATCTACTAATAAAGCAGAATAAATTCTCTTAAAATTCTACTTTTGACTCATCTAAAGTATCTTTGCCTGATTTTCCACTTAGCACTGAGACTATTGAGTGATAAGCATGCAACTCCATCTATGGTTTCTGCTATCATCTCTTAACTGGATCTCCACAAAGCATGTTGACTTGATGGTATTCCTGTTATTGTCCTTAAAAAAAAGTGATCCTGAACTGGCTCCCATTCTCTCAAAACCATCTGATCCTTCAACTTTTCTTTGCAAAGATTATCAGCTTTAACAACGCTCATGGAAGTTGCATTTCCAGATGTATCTGTTAATGGTTGATGGTCCTCCTGTTCCTTCAATGTTTTTCTTTTTTTGAATGGTATAACAAACCTTCATTAGGGTTGTTTCTGAAATCTTCAAATTGTGCAAGTTACAAATATTGTAAAATATTACCTTGAACAGCAGAGATAATTGACAGGTACATCTGGCCATAGGTAAGGTCAACGAAGGACAAGGGTAATTGACAAATATATCTGTCTGTAGATGAAGTCAACAAAGTGCAATAACAAAAAAAATCACAAGGGCAACTGGCTTGAAGAGCAATGGATCACCAGGGGTGATTGACAGATACATCTGGCCTTAGATGATGTCAACAAGGCAACAACCTGAAAAGGCAAAAATGCATGAGAGTTTTAAGACTATATAAAGTCTAGAATTTGGGGCTGAAGGGACTAATGACTCCCGAATTCCCTTCATGTACATGATCTCTCTCTGGTTACCCTCCTGCTCTACCAATACATCACCAACAAAGAATAAAAATAGAAGATTATATTTATATATATATATATATATATGTATTCCTTGTTGTTTGTGCAAATCCAAGGGTGGTATATAACAGTATTACAGATATACAAGTTAAAAAAAATATATCTCATTCTTAAACAGCCTACTCACTGAAAATTCCAAGACTGCAAATGAACAACATATCATTTTACTTCTACAAAAAGAATGTATTGGTACTCAACTTCGACATTGAGTCAAGAAATTCACTTTTAGCCCTGACTTCAAATGCAACTGAATTATTCAACAATTTTAACAGCACTCAGTGGCTACAAAGAAGAATGTATTGCACGTCTTCATAGCTACGTTTTGGTGCAAAGTCTTTTTGTGAAAGAGAATTGTTGTAACTCAGTCTGTAACAAGTTTGATGAACAAGATTCATAAACTCAATGAGAACAGACTATATAATTATATTTAAAAAATAAAATGTAATATGAGCTTACAGCAATGAAAAATTAGTGATCTAAATCTAAACTTATTTATAAATGGAACTTTGTCTGTGTGTGTGTGTGTGTCCGTTACCTATAGACTCCGAAACGGCTGAACCAATTTTCTTGTACTATAAGCGTCTGCGAGTGTTCTTAGCTAGGTTTTATGTCGAGATACCCCCGATAAATATTGAAAATTGATAATCGAAAAAATCGGGTTATAGAAGGAGTGGTTCGATTTTAATCAAATTTGATACACTCATAGACAAAGACATAAGAAACGATATTCAGAAGTTTCAAGGTTGTAGTTCTTACAATAGTGCAGAAAATCGATTATATATATATATATATATATATATATATATATAAAAGGCAAAGTGTTTGTGTGTGTGTCTGTTTATCTGCCTGTATGTCTGTATTTTTTCAGCCCTTTTATTTTAGTTTTTGCTTTGGGTTTGGCTCTAAGTAGGTATAATTGTAATTCTTAGTCTCAGCTATGATACCATTTACTCAGAGGACATATTTAGCCTTCGAAATTCAGTTTACGACGAAAAAACTTATTTGATATCAATACCAGGAAATCAAAATTTGACTTACATCCATTTATTTTTCTTTCAGTCTACGGCTTGCTTTAACCGGAAACAACTATTGCTTTTTAGTCTTTCGTGCCAACGTCCAAAGAGTCTGAGCTCCAGGACCATGGATTAGTTTTAAAGCTTTCATTATACCCGAGCAATGCCGGGCTATACTGCTAGTGATTTATAAGTGCTGTGCAACATTTAGAGTTGTTCATATTCTGCATTTTGCTCCTATTTGTATATTTTTTTCTTTCTTTTTTGTCACAACCCATTTTATTCATCTTGAGACCCACTGAAGTGTCAGGACCCACAATTTGAAGAGCCTTAAAAACATTTAGATATCAAAATTATCAATGCTGAATCATTTCAGCACCTCACAACCAACAAATTTTCTGACAAGCGGTATGGCTTTCACTTTGCCAGGTCTACTGCTGATGTGCAAATGGCTATCACCGAGTAAATATATCAGGCCTTTGATAAGAATGCTGAAACCCAGGCTGTAACACTATTTTGGTTGCTGGTAATTAATAATAAGAGCTTTTGAATATAAGAAACAATATACTGGTAAATTACCATGAAAAGGGTTAATAAATATTAAGAACAGTAAACTGATAAACAATTTACTTCCAGAGAATTGAAAATTCTAAAACAAATCAAATGGCTGGCTAATAAAAATAGTTAATTTGTACAATGGGCAGGCTGTTGACAATTGGTTGATAAGACTAATAAAATCTTTAATGCCAGTTAGAGGTGAAAAGGTTACTTAAGGAATGTTCTGATATGAACCGAAGGACAAGAGAGCCAGGTGTCCAGTGTCTGGTTCCGAACAGAAAGGAAATATAAAACTAACTTGGCAAATCTCCTTGCAGAGGTGTCAGGATTGAAAACAATAACTGACTAATTTTTTATAAAGACACACGGTGATAGCTTGACGTTCTGCTAAATGATTTTCACCATAATGTAAGCTGCAAGATTTTCCCTGGGAAAGTGTCCCTGGGTTGAGGGGAAGAAGACCAATTGTTTATTCAACTTTCAGACCAGAAAGAAAAAAAAGTCAACACTGGTAGTAGTTCACTCATGAGGTGATAGCATTGGGAACAGTTATACATATTTGTTTAATTAGTCTTCACAGACTAGTTGGGGTAACTGGTGCAGAAGAGTGATCAATGATAGAGGAGAAGCTGCCTGCACCAACTGAAGGCAGCAAACACAGATGAGACACCAAGGAGGTTCCACTCTTTTACAGTCAAAATAGGCAAATGTAACCGCCAATTCTACTCTAGTAGTTTCTTTCCTGATAGCTACAACCTCCAAAAGTTTAAATGCAACGTCCATTGCCATCTTCTATCTCTGTGAGTTCCATCTCTCTCTTTCTACAACATCCCCTATACTGTTTTCCTTTGTCTTCTCGCTCCTCTCATTGTAACCCCCTGCACACCAGTGGCAGTACTGCCTTGCTTGGAGCGAAACGATTATAAAAAATAAATATTAAAACTTTGTGGAAATTTATAAAACTGTGCCATCTGAGCATAATGAGTAAATTAGCTGCCTCTGCTTATACATGGTTTAGATTGTTGCCCATTTTTCAGATATAAATTAGCGAGGGTCAGGATTATATTTGGATTTGCTTATACTCAAGTATATGCAGTAAGTTATTTTCTAGAAATTTCCATCTCTCTCTTTCTACAACAGTAATATATACAGTAAGTTATTTTCTAGAAATTTCCATCTCTCTCTTTCTACAACAGTACTGCCTTGCTTGGAGCGAAACGATTATAAAAAATAAATATTAAAACTTTGTGGAAATTTATAAAACTGTGCCATCTGAGCATAATGAGTAAATTAGCTGCCTCTGCTTATACATGGTTTAGATTGTTGCCCATTTTTCAGATATAAATTAGCGAGGGTCAGGATTATATTTGGATTTGCTTATACTCAAGTATATACAGTAAGTTATTTTCTAGAAATTTCCATCTCTCTCTTTCTACAACATCCCCTATACTGTTTTCCTTTGTCTTCTCGCTCCTCTCATTGTAACCCCCTGCACACCAGTGGCAGTACTGCCTTGCTTGGAGCGAAACGATTATAAAAAATAAATATTAAAACTTTGTGGAAATTTATAAAACTGTGCCATCTGAGCATAATGAGTAAATTAGCTGCCTCTGCTTATACATGGTTTAGATTGTTGCCCATTTTTCAGATATAAATTAGCGAGGGTCAGGATTATATTTGGATTTGCTTATACTCAAGTATATACAGTAGTTATTTTCTAGAAATTTCTGTTTTTGTATCCAAAGATCATGTTTATTTGTTTTCCAGGTGTGTGATTTCCCTGACTTTCTCCGAGGTCAGGAACGTGAAGACACACTTCACATTGCCTTGACTCACTACAAAAGAAAATGGCCAAAGAAGTTGATTTCCAGCATTTCTCTTCTCAACTCATCTCGCAATACCTTGCTGCAGAAGCGTCGCACATCATCCACTGGCCAATTCTCATCCTCTATGGCTGATACGAAGCCAGAATGTCGCAGAAAAGCCAGCCTTGATGAGACAATATTACACAACTTCAACAGAATGAGCCTTCACTTGGAGAGCTCCGGAGATACACTCTCCTCATCAATGCCTTCAAGGTTACTTGCATCTCAAAAGCAAAACAGCTTTCCGCTGACAGATCTTGTTGAATGTGAAGCTATGAGCTTGGCTCAGGGGGATTCAAAAGGCCAAGTACCTCTTGCTGATAAATGCATGGTAGGTTGTAATTTTATGAGGAAAACTCCATCCAAAAAGAAAAACAAGCAAACTGATGCTAAACTCACAGATTCTTTTGTCAAAACTCAGGGAGAAGATTTGGCCTCATCCGCAAGGCTTAGCAGGTATTTGAATTCTTGACCTATATTTTGTGGGATTTTGTTTTTTTCATTGTATTTTTGAAAATATTTTTTTTAACTGTTTATGAAGACATTAAATTGTTTGTTTTCAAAATTGTAAAAACCATAATGCTTTTTTTTCTTTTCATAAAGGATTAAACATTTGAAAAATGGCTTTGCAGCCATTTTGTTACTGTGTGGTCACGTGACCTAAACATACATTTTACTTCAAGGTTAACAACAGAATTAAGAAAAGAGTTTACTTTTTGTCATCATTTTGGTCATGATTATGTTTAAATTAACATTTGCATTCACACACACTTGTTTTGTCAAATATGTGACTGACAAGGAAAATTTCATTTATTTTTTTTTATTAAGTTTCAACATGCAAAGGTCAAAATAAATGCTCCTACTAGTATTCAAAACAACACAAAAAATACATTTTTAAACAGTCAAACATGAAGATAAATTAATCTAAGAATAATTCCTTATTGAAAATGGCTAAAGAAGTGGCAGAAAGAGACAGTTTTTGCACCCCCTTATGATCACCAAATGGAAAAAATATAAAAATTCTGGAAAAATTAAATAAAAACATTCAGCAAATTTTAGAGTAACATCTTTTACCTGGAACTGATGAAGCAGGCTTTTAAAGGACCTGTGGAAATGACTATTACTGAAATGTAAACATATTGAATTTACTGTAAAATATATTGGGTGCGATGTATAATTTGTCATCTAAATTACACAAAAATAAAAATAATAATGATGATGTCCATCTCATTTTAACAGATATATTTACAAAAATTATACAAAAATATCTTGAAATACTTTTTAGTATTTTAAAATTAAAATTAGTATTATAAAATTATTCAATAAAATTGCTATTGGCTTCAACCATTACCTCCAGATGACTTGGAAATCTCCTGCAACTCTCCTGGATGCTCTCCTTGTTTAAGTTGGTGAATGCTGCCATAATCCTTGCCTTCAGTTTATCTTTGGTGTTACATTGAGTTTCTCTTGCTAAACTGCACCTCAGACATAATAATCAAGGGGGTGGCCATCTGGTGAGTTAAATGGCAAGATATAAGTGGTGATGTAAATCATGGAAAATGTCTGACAGCGATGACTGGGTACTCCTGCTTGTGTGGCATGGTGAAGAGACCTGTTGAAAAACATAGGGTTTCCAGCAGCCACCCTCTTGATCCAGGGTAATACAACTTTTGCAAGGCAGTTGATATAGGCCTCCGTGTTGAGTCTGAGGCCATCACTAACTAAAACCGGGAATTCTTTTCTTATCAGAACGACCAGAGTGATTTTTTTTCTGAGCTGCACCCAGATACTCTGAAATATTCGTATTGGAGCTGCGTTAATGCAACATGCCGTTTCCAAATTTTTGGCAGAGTGAATTGAGTCATGGTACTCTTTCTCTTACAGATAGTGTCCAACTGACCCTACTATATTGTACAGTTGACAAAGTCAAAAACTATGCACATGCATGAAATTAAAAATATAAAATGACGACAATTTACCCATCGCATTGTGTGTGTGTGTGTGTGTGTGTGTGTGTGTGGTGATGATGATCATTCCAGCACAAAACTATTGAGTTGGCTAACCAGATAAGTCACTTGAAATTTTTTTTATTTATAGCCATAGTTATCTATTAAGTGCTTTTTGGTAGACACACACACACACAATCATCTGCATACAGGCCTGTTACACTATATTACAGTTCATCAGTGCTGCTAGATAAACTTCAAGCCAGGTTTGAAACTTAACCCCTAAGCTGTGTACATTACACGCTCACACCCTGATTGAGTACTCTGGAAGAATAGTAGACTTTGATAAACAGTAGCTACTCTGGAGTCTAACTGTACTGATGAGCTGTGATACAGCGAAACAGATCTGTCTGCAGATGACTATTGGGTGTGTATAATGATAATATACATGCTAAAAAGTCTGCCTTCTTCTACCGAGCGCCCATAGCTCAGAGGTAGAATCACCAACTGACGCCCATTCGGTCGGGTTTCAATCCTAAGTTAAAAGCAAGTGGAGTCTAACCGTGCTGATGAGCTGTGATACAGCAAAACAGATCTGTCTGCGGATGACTATATATTTTATTTAACTTTCATTTTTTTTTATTCTTGTTGTTTTATATCTGCATATGTATACGTTGTATATATAGCCATTTATATTTTCTTTTCTCCTTTTTTTTTTTTCAATGCTGCTGTCAACAGAAAATAAAAATAAAATATATTTAATAAACGTTATCCCCCTTAAACATTCATTAAATATGGTCTGGGAAAATATTTAATATTTACTTTTTTTTTTTTTTTTAAACTCCTACAATTTTACTTTCATTTTTCAGTTTCGGTATAAACAAAATTAAAATTATGCATTTAATAAATGAAAAAATAGACATCCAAAATTTATAATTTATAATTACCTTAAACAATGCTAATACCAAAAAACAAAATTCAAATTTAAAAACTCTCAGTTCATAATATGCACCAAATTATTGCATAGTACATGAAACTCCGAGTCATGCTTTAGGTGTAGGAATTTATATTAATCATTCCTCTCCAAGTAAGATGATAATACCACTAAGATGCAAAAAAAGAGTAGAAGAGAATGAGAAGACTTTAGTGAGGAGAAAGGACAATAAAACAACAGGGTTCAGGAAGGTAGAAGACTCAGTTCAGAAACATTCTGAAAGGGAGGATGAAACAGGTTTTTATTGAAAACCCCTGCAAATGAAAGTGAAGAAAGCGTGGCAAAAAGGGCAAAAATTAGCAAATAAGATTCAGTTAATTCTTCCAGCCTTTCTCTTCCAACTCTGCCAACATCTTCAAGTTGTTGGATAAAGGAAAATGCTTTACATTATACATAATAAAATCAGTCTATTGTAATACATTCTATTGTTTTTTGTTTTTATATAATATTCATTATTTATAAATACGTTTTTCTTATTTAAACACATGTTACAAAAAAATTATGGTGTTTTTTGGGGGAGGCCTGGAATGGATAAATGGCATTAAAAAACTTTTCATTGGGGAAAATTGATTTTTGTCATATAAGTAATTTGAGTTACGAGCTCTGTCACAAAACAGTTAATCTTTGTAGGTACCTACATTCATAGCATCTTCATATCATGGACAGTAACTCCGCTCTGACAGCAGCTATATTCAATGCATGGACGAATGGTAGCATTATAAATGTGTAACATAAATTCTGTCTAGGAAAAATTGTCTAGAACAACACAGCAAACCAACTTTCCCTGCAGCTAATCTCGCAATTGATTCAGTTTAATCATTTCCTTTCTTTCAAGTGGAAAACCTGATGTCTGCATAAAATTGAAAATACTAATTTAATGAGTGTTTTGTATTTTACTTCTCAATATTATTTTTAAAAAATCAAAAAGAAATATAAGTGATTATTTTAAATAATTACAAACATCAGCAAATAAGTAACACTTTATATATTTTCTTTTTTAAACAAGTTTGCCCCAAGCAAGGCAGTAAAGCCACTGAGACACAAGGGGTTACAGAGTGTGGGAGAATTAGAAATGGAAACATTAATAATGAGTGGGAAGAAGAAAGAGTAATCTCGGGGATAGTAGATAGTGACTGACATTGCATTTGAATTTTTAAAAAATAAAGTTGACTGGAAAGCAAAGAGCCGGAAAGGAGTTCCACAAGTGAGAAGTGCGAGAAAAGAAACTGTTAACATAGAACTGACAACTACATCTAGTATAAATCGATGAGCTGTCAGCGCCAGTCTAGTACTACGCTTGAATTTAAAAAGTCTAGGTAACATAGCTAAGAGCTCATCTGAACAATCACCATGAAATTTCTAGAAAAGACACAGAGAGGCAACGTTATGGAGATGGGAAAGTAACTGAAGCCACGCTGCCAGATCAGGACCAATAATATTGCTGATTCTTCCTTTAAATGTATCAAGGAGCTCTAGGTAAATAGCAGAGGCACTGGACCATATGTGGCAGCTATATTCTAAGCATGGATGAACAATAGACTTATAAATATCTAAGATAGATTTTAGATAGAAAAATTGTCTCACATGACACACACTGTATATATTCAGTAGAATAATGGCCTAATAGATATATGATTTGCTTGCTCATTTCTAGGTCAAAGGAATGAAAACCCATGGAATTTCCCTGGGTCCAACTATTGCAGTCAGTCAGTCAGTTAAGTGCCATACATGATACACATTTGGGAAATCCATGACTGACCAGGCAGAAGATTTTGATCCATGACTGACCAGGCAGAAAATTTTCCCACAAGGTTACCATTACTTTCTGCAGTAGACTGGTTGTCAATGAAAGCTATAGAACCTAATTTGTCTTGCTATTTAACCCATAGTTGGAGGTAAAATTGAATAAATGTCTTTCTCAAAGATATTTATGCATCTGTGAATGAAACTACTGGAATTTGAACTTGGCTCTCCGATTTCTCATTCAGAGCCGATATCCATTGCACCACAACGTACATTGATTAATTAGAAAGCTTAGAATTTGTTCATTTTATCTTTTTTCTATTAACTGTGATGGGAAACAATCTCAGCCAAGATATTTTCCACAAGATGCACATTAAATGTCCAAAAGCTGTGTCAGGTTGATTAAATCTAGGTCTTAACAAAAATGGATGGAGATATTTTATCTAATGTTTAAGATGTATTACATTATTACGGAGAAGTTGCTAAGACATGCAAAGGTTTTAGTAAGAAATAATTCTTTGTATAGCTTTCCTTCCTCCTTTGTTGTCTCCTTGTATAATGTGGATTTGTTTTTTTGTTTATTTTTTTGCCTGTAGGCCCCTTCCTCAATTGCCAGCAACCACAACTCAAAACCAACCATCTGTCGTAAGTGTTCCAACTCCAACTGAGCAACAGGAATGTGTCCTTGATATTTATATTTTGAGCCATAATTCACCTATGTTGGCTTTTATCCGATGTGCTTGGCAAAACTACCTCATTGTAAGTATGTTTTATATAACATCTCTAAATTTATTTTATTTACACTGTATAAAGTAAATAGCCCCATTGAATTTGTACAAGATTGAATCTCTGCTACCTCCCCCCCATCCTCCTCATTATTATTATTATTATTAACTGGTGTCTTGATCTTGGTTGTATTTTTTATCATTTCTCCCCAACCAAAGCAATAAAGCCACTAAGACACATGAGAGTTTTTTCTTTTAATCATTACACTCCAACTAAGACAGTAAAACCACTGAGCTGCAAGGGGTAACTGAGTGTTAGAGAATATGAGAAAAAAATCTTTAGTCACAACAATTCAACCATAGCGTTTAGTTTTGTTCTCAGTATTTTGAACTAAATCAAATCTTTTATTGGAAATCTTATATAGATAAATGAATTGTCTCCCTTTGTAGGGGTCGTTATTACCGGCCCCTGGTTTGAGCAGAAAGCAGCCTATCATGGCCTCTTTTTTCCTGCGACACCAACAAGTCAACATGGACAAATTTAGCTCCGTAAAGCTAAACCAGCAACCACATGGTGTCTGAAAATGGAGCAACCAAGAAGACAACATAGGATCGAGGATATCCCAACAGTTGCAGCAAAGCACCCGGAAATTAAATTCCTCTTCAACTTGAAGATGAATACATTTTGACGTCACAACAGAAAATGAGAAGAACTGTTAATCGAATGAACTTTACTGCCTCCAGTTAAGTCCTCGTAAAACCAGTTTTTTTGCAAACATTTTTTGAACCCTATTTTGTATCTTCCCTTTCTTTCTTCCTCTTTTTGTTATAAAGTGTTTCTTTTTTTCACTCAAGTCTGGTGTTGTCCTGTTTTCTCTCACTGTGTTGTGTCAATGCTCTTTTACCCTTATTTTCTACGGAGGACAAATAATTGGTCACAAAAATGCACAGGGTATAAAACCCGCATACTTGGCACCTGTAGGTATTGTCTTGGACTAAAACCCTTTATTAAATCCAAGGAGTAGAGAGATAAGACCATTTTTGTTCTGCTGTGCATGTAAGTGAGTATTAATCAGTTTATGGATTTTACTGTTTGACCCAGTAATTGAATCTAAACACCATACGCTTCACCAACACTTATATTTACAAAGTCCATAGATATCATTTTGAAGCCTTAAACGTAAAGTGTATTTTTTCCTGATCAAAGTTTCCACACTAGGACTACTGAGCAAGTTATTACAGCCTAGTGTGTGTGCACATTTGTTCAATCTCCTCATCTCGGGTTGCTCTTGATCTATTGGTATCATGTTTAAGGCTTGAAAATTCCTTGCCCGTATGCTCAGAATTAATGTTGTTCCAGAGAGAATAAAAAATTAGTTTCAGTTAAAGGTTTTTTTTTATGCTGGGACAATACAGAATTTTCAATTAAAATTTTATTTATGCTATTTACATTGTTTGGACTGTTGTACACATCATTGTTGTCATATTTACGATGTTTTGGCTGTTGTATGCTCCAGCCTTCTGCAGGTGATATATGTTGAAATTTCAAACCAAAACCTTTATTTTACTCCACTGAGGTAGATTGTTCTACTTTTACATGCCATGCCTTTTACCAAAACCTTTATTTACTCCACTGAGGTAGATTGTTCTACTTTTACATGCCATGCCTTTTCTGGATGTCTCAGTTTAACTTATTTCCCTTTAGCAACTCGACTCTCCAAATTTTTTGTTTACTTCTACTGTGGTCAGGTATTGAACTCACAACTCTACAGGTCAAGTCACCGGATTACTACAATCAACACTTTTATTCACTTATTTCATAAAACACACATGCGCGCACACACACACACACACACAAATAAATAATACTAAAAAATAAACAAAACTGAGACATGTCTTTTTTAAACTGGTGAATAACATCTGGATGACAAACAAAGTTAGATTTAAAAATTTCTTTTATTTATTTCTAAAATGTGAAAAACATTTTGGTCAAATTGTAAAAACTAATTTCACTTTAATAAACAAATCAGGGAAAAATGAATTTTTTCTGTCAATTTTTTATCAAAATGTGAATAAACTATTAACATTTTTTTAATTTTTTTATTCAGCGATCTACTTTTCAGGCAGAAGATGGTGATGATGAGGACGAAGCTGCAATAACAGAAATTCAGCCGGTCAGGTAATTTCTAGTTTTAAGCATGTGGCAAAATGCGCTGAAATACTTAGAATAAATAAATAATCTGTTTAATCTCTCTCTATAATAGGCCATGTGTACTTTTATACTTTTTTTTGTCAGTAATAAAACAAACCGATAAAAATAATGACAAGTGACTTTGGATTTGATCTGGTGGGTAATCATGCCAGCATTTTTCCGTTTGAACATTTGGATGAAATTAGTCAGGCGTAGTAAGTTAGACATAGTATACAGATATTGTTGCAGGTGATATATTGGCCCACAAACTGATATTGAATGACAGAAGACAACAACAAACAAAAATCCCATAATAAAAACATTTTACCAAGTTTATTTTTGTTAAAGAAAATACAAAAACAAAAATAATGTTACAGTGCACTAAGCTAGAGGTGTGTTGTGGTGCAATGGATATTGGCTCGCAATGAGAAATCGAAGAGCTGAGTTCAAATTCCAGTTGAATTTGTTGCATTCACTTATGCACAGATACTCTTGAAAAAAGTATTAATTCATTTCTTTCCTTCAGATACAGGTTAAATAACAAGACAGATTGGGTTCTATAGCCTTGGTTGGCAACCAGAAATTAATGGCAACCTATTGCGGTCAGTCATGGATCGAAAGAGATATGATCGCCTAAGTGTGTGTATCACGTATGGCACTTAACTGACTGAGGCTAGATAACTCTGCAAGCTCACACACAGAGTAAGAATAGTGAAGATAGTTATGGGGATGAGTGTTGTCTTGAAAAGGGTTTTCTTGCTTGTGTGGTATGGTGCAGAGTCTTGTTGCTAATAGTACCGTGTCACACATCAAATAAAAGCACTTAATCTGCTTATATTTGCCATTTATTGTCTGATTTACAAGGAAAGACTATCATTTTCAAGTGATTTTAGAACTGAAGCAGTTACAAGTATACACATTTTCATCTAAACAGAGTAGCCTGAAACTCAATAAGTAAATATCACACAATTACAAGCAATCCCTTTTCTTATGTTTTAATCTATATAAACAAAGTTTTGAAATAAATGTGAACATTTTAAAATAATGAACAAATATTAGTTATATTTATGTTAAAAAAGGGATCCATGTAACTCTCTAGATTATAGTGTGACCTATCTCCGAGTCAAATGCAAATACCTACTTTGACAACCCCAAACTAAGGGTGTGACCAAATGCAAATACATACAGTAGGTCAAAGGATAGAGCCCTGGAGGACACCAGCATTAATATGGAAAAAAATCTAGATGAGTGACCATTCATAATAACTTTCATTATGCAATTTTGTAAGAAAGACTGAATCAAATGAAAAATGTGTCTAGAAATAGTATAACCATGAACTTGAAGAAGACCAAAATGCCAAATCCTGCCAACCACCTTCAAGATGTGTCCAAAGCAATAGTCCGAGTTTCACCATGCTTATCTAAAGCTTGACCAACTCCTTCAGCAATAACTGTCAAAACATCAGTGGGCAAGACTTCTGAGTGTGGGAGGCAAGTTCTAGCTTTGTTATGGAAATATTATGTTGGACCTTCTGCTCACTGTTTCAAACCAGTGTTATGATAAAAAGCAACAAGAAGCAGACAGTAAAACTTGTAATAAAATATACAATATAGACCAACTTAAAGTCTTTGAAAAAGATGCATGTTTCTTGTCTTGTAATTTTCCTTTTAATGTCATGAAAGAAACAAAACATGATTTGTTGTTGACAATTTGTCTTTGTTGCCAATATAGTATGTGGCTTACCTCTGATTCTGGTATTGTATGTGACCTGCCTGGTTTGAATGCGTCTTACCTCAGTAAGAATATATTTATAGATATAAGTATTTGCCTATTTATTGAAACTAGTTATTTTTTACATTTATTTAATTTAAATTTCTTGATATGTGACTAACAGTTCTTTAAGTACTTGTGACTAAATGTACTAAAACTGCATCCTTTAATTGAAACAAGCACTTCTGTAACTATCTCTTGCCAACAGATATAACACTTCTTTATAATGTGCTTTTTAAGGTAGGCCACATTTTATACCAGTGACAGAATTTTGTAGGCCACATTCAAAATATAGGCCACATATTGTACCAGTGAAAGAATTTTGAAGACCACATTCAAAAGGTAGGCCACATTTTATACCAGTGAAAGAATTTTGTAGGCCTCGTTCAAAATATAGGCCACATACTATACCAACACCTTGTCTTTTCCTTTTACAGTAAACAACCGGAACTTCTATTTGTGCAACTGAAGCTGGAATTGTTGCAGATGTCACCATCCAACTGCAGTGTAGAAAGGATGCACACATTATGCAGTAAGCTGCAAGTGTATGCTGACACTTATTTTGTGGTGAAAAGACTCTTTTGGAAAGACCCGGAGCTGTTGCAATTATTTGTTGGGATTTTACAAAAATTTCTTCCCTCTTACTCTAGAGAAGAACAAAGGTTTGTAGCATGTCATATAGCTGCAACTTCTATTCCTTCAGTGGTTTTTCTCACACTTCCTGCCTGTGGAACTCCCTTCTAGGTCCCACCCTTTTACAGTGAAACTAAACCAATAAAATCTAGCTGCAACTTCTATTCCCACAGCTGCTTTTCTCGCACTTCCTGCCTGTGGAACTCCCTTCTAGGTCCCACCCTTTTACAGTGAAACCAAACCAATAAAATATAACTGCAACTTCTATTCCCTCAGCTTTTTTTCTTGCACTTCCCCCCTATGGAACTCCCTTCATATATTTGCTTCTCTTATAGCTACAATCTTCAAGAGTTTAAATGCAATGTCAATTGCCATCTTTTATACCCATGACTCCCATCCTTTCCCCAAACTCCATGTATCTTGTTCTTCTCCCTTTCCACTCTACTCTCACACCAGTGTTCCCATCCTTCTTTACCCATCTTTACTTCCTGTGACCTGTTCTTCTTTCTCGTCACTCTCCTCTTATGTAACCCCCTGTGCATCAGTGGCAGTATTGCCTTGCTTGGAGTGAAACAATTATAAAAAATTAAAAAAATTAATTGAAACTCAAATGCATCAATTTTACATTTCTGAATGTTCTTTTTTATTTATACTATTTAGGTTGTTCTGACTGTTGTCCTCATCTTTATTGTCATATTCACAACATTTTGACCATTGTACACTCTGGCTTTCTCTAGGGGATATATCTTGGAATTTCAAGTCAGACCTTTTATTTTTTCACTGAAATGATTAAGGATGAAATGCCAGTGTATATCACCTGAAGAAGGCTGTAGTGTACAACAGCCAAAATGTTATAAATATGACAATAAAGATGAGAACTATCTTGTTGTGGTGTAATGAGTAGCAAGCTTGTTTTGCTAGAATCATTGCAATTGACTATTGAGTTTGATCCTCACTGGGTGCCTCATACTTTTAGCCTTGTACTAAGCTGCACTTAAAAAATCACCATCGGCCAAACAATATAGTGTAAATAGTTACAATACCTCAACTCAGAAATATAGGCAGAGAATTTTATTTATATGGCTTATCAACCTTTTCCTGGTTATTTAAAGCCAGAAAATATTTTTAGATTGTAAGAATTCCCTTGCATTTTTTAAGACAATAATTGTTTAGTGATACAAGACTTATTAATTAACCCAGTGAAGTGGGGGATTTGTATCTAATCAGAATTTGATAAACAAACAAAAACTATACGTGGATATAAAGTGGGGGATCAATTCTATATTACAATCACTATATAAACTGATCCCTCACTTTGTGGGATACAAATTTTCTGTACATTTATATTCCAGAGAAGGCAAATAAATATAAAAGGCATGCCTGTGTAGCTAATCAGAATTTCACTGATTGAGTTCGTTTTTTACGGTTTATCAACCTTTTGCAGGTTATTTAAAGCCAGAAAATATTTTTAGATTGTAAGAATTTAATGGAGATAACAAGGATTTACTGACATAAGTCCTACTAATTAACTTATACCTGGAGGAGGGGTGGAATTTATCTACACTAAGGCCAAATATCTGCTGGACCCTGAATCTTCTAAGCAGATTATTCTTTTTTTAAATTGTCTATTCCTGGTGGGGTTGGGTGTCTGCATTGAGGTGTTCATTGAGAGAAAGCAATGGGTGGTGAGTGAAATGCAAGCTAATTGAGGTCAAATGCATGGTTTTTGTCCCTATAAACCCTGCAGACTGGCCCCTCTGCGGAGTGTAGAGGTTGGCCATGGAAGTTAGCAGAGCTTGCTATTTCTAGGTGGCTGTGTATCAGGAAAAGAGCACTCTGTGCAGGATTAGCCCTGCGTGGATTATCTCCCCTTGATTTAGACAAACATGAAGGAAGCCAAAAAATGAAATGTAAAGGCAAAAAAACAAGAATAGGAGCAAAGATTTATTGTATATTGCCACAAATGCATCTTATAATCTATTTAAATCTATATATTAATAAAAATACATTTTTAATTTAATGACAATTATTGTTGGAGTTGTAGATTGGGTAACTACTATTACTACAAAAACAATTCAAATTCCAGATTATTTTTTTGGTTTATTTTTTAAAACATTTTACTCCAAGCAAGGCAATAATGTTATTAAAATGCAAGGTACTGGAAGTGAACAAAATTGAGAAGACTTTAGAAGGAACCAGAAACTCAGTTATGAGCAGAAAACAAGAAATAAATATTTTGTGACCTTGGAATGGATTAAATGACAGGGTAGACTAGATTCTCTTGCTTTGAAGTTGCAACCAATCTAGAAGAAAAATTCTGTATTCAAGACCATCCATTAAGCTGTCTTGTCCTAGACATACCACTGTTGTGATGACTAATACCTGTGGGTGTCTCTACTGCCCTTTATAGGTTATAGAACCTGTTACATGACATGTCAAAAGGTAAGTGTGAATTTAGAAAAGAAGAGAAATGGGATCTATCAGGCTTTTCTTCCCCAGATGCACTGTTTGTTATAACTGCAGTAAATGTGGTTTGCCCACAAGAATCAATTGTAAACTCATGTTGCCAAATTTTAAAAAATCCACTTTGACTGGATATTATCTACTTTGATTAAAATCATTGTCTTTGTTATATGATGTATTTCTCAAATTATTTAAATTTTAAAATTTTTTTTTTTTTTTTTATCAGTTTGGTGATCCAAATCTTGGACATTTTGCAAATGATGTTTCGAGAAACAGAAAATGTCCCTGATCGGCTAAAAACTTTGGAAATATCCTGGTGAGTGGCAAGAACTTTAAGTTGTCAATAACTTTGAATGATAAATTACTGTCCCAGAGGTCCTAGATACCATTTTTTATCCTGTTGTTCACCCAATGAGACCATTCAAGGTAAAGACGTAATGTGTGATGTTGTACGAGTGTAAGAAAGGAGAAGTGAGTTATGCAGGTAACAACACTCTAAACTTGAAAAGGTCAAGATTTGATTAGTAAATAATTCAGAGTTCAGTTGGTGGCGTTAAAAGTAGGTACCTCCAGAGAAACGTAACACTTAAGGGTTACAACTTGACAGAGGGACGTTTATCTCATTTTTTCATATGGTGGACATGTCTGTAAAAGTTACTTGAGTGCATTTTTAATGTAATTTTTAACTATCCAGTAATCTTTTAAATTTAGAAAAATATTCTCTGTAATATTTTATTGGATTTTAGGTACTATGTATTTAAATCTACTATAATTGCCACTCTTATTTTCTGATAATGTCGTGTATGGACGTTCATACTTACAAAATCCTTTTTTTCCTTTGATTTTTTTTTACTAATATTCACCCAATACAAAGCTCAAGAGCCAGACATGGTATCAGGTTACTGTGTGGTGTTATTTGAGCATAAGAAAGAGCAAGAAATTAAATTCTTGGGGCTATGGGATAAAGTTTGATAAATTGGAAGCTGAGCTCAAAAATGACTAATAATCTGTTGTTAACTAGAGCAAGAAATAGCTTGCTAATTTTAATATCTCCAAGACAAAACTGCAATCTTTTAATCATTTTAGCAAACATTTTTATTTGCTGTCTCTTAGCATGGCTGATGCTAACCTTCAAGAGAGTGACTCATTGTGCGTTCTCAGACTAATGTTTTTTGCTGACATGAAGTGGAAAGGTTATATTGAATCAATTGTTAGGAAAGTTGGTTCACTGTTGTGCGAGACAATTTTTCTCATCAGAATTTGTCTTACATATTTATAAGTCTACAATTTTATCCATGCATTAAATATAGCTTCTAGTCTGGTGCTTTCGCTACGTATTTAGAGATTCTTGACAAAATTCAAATAATCTGTGATGCTATTGGTCCTGACCTGGCATCTTAGCTTTTCCCCCAGCATAGCATAGCTTCTTGTAAATACTTTCATGATAACTGTTTTGATGAGCTTTCTTCTTTGGTATCTAGACTTTATGAATTTAAGCATAGTATTATTTGTGGTGCCATGGATATCGGCTTGGAACTGAAAATCAGTAGAGCCAAGTTTAAATTCCACTTGCACACAAATATGCTTGGGAAGGGTATTAATCCATCTCTTCTCCTTCAAGCTCTGGGTTAAATAGCAGAACAGATTGGGTTCTACAGCCTTGGTTGGCAACTGGTCTTCTGCAGAAAGAAATGGCAAACTACTACAGGAAAATTTTGCCTAGACAGTCAAGGATAGAAAGAGATATGATTGTTTAAGTGTGTGTCGTGTATGACACTTAAATGACTGACTAGTTTGGCAGCTAGTCTCATTATTTTACAGTGGTTTCTTTTGTTATCTCTTCTCATTTAGCTGTCAGTTTATATCTTTTTGACCAGGCTCCCAGACTATTGGCTCAAAACTTGGTTTCGGTTAACATCAAAAGTTTGTGATAATTTTTTTGATTGACTAAAATTTATTTTACTTCCTGGCATTCCTTTTTTTTTTCCCCCATTTTTTCTTCTTTTTTTTTCCCCCCCCATTTTTTCTTCTTTTTTTTTATATAGTGGAAGTTATGTGTGGAGCCTCTCTGATTATGGTAGTCAGCAATCTTCGGCCTTTTTCAGCCAGGTTTAGTTTTTCCTTCTGCCTCTTTTTTTATTTGAGGGTTGCTTTCTCATTGCTTGAGAGAAAGAAGTTTAGAGAGAAGAGATAGGAGTTTTAAAGGCAAGTGCATATGCCTTATTTTAATTTTAATTCTTTTCTTGGGACTCACTACAATTCTATTCTGCTTTCACATCCCATCTAACCTTGTGAAACAATAATTGTCAATAGACTGAGTTTTATATTAGAAACAAAAGTAAAGAGAATTTAATGGCTGTCTTTAAATATCTTTCAAATGTCATTTGCCTTAACCAAATAATGGCACTAGTAGATATGAGGCAAGCTTGTTACAATTCTGATGGAACTTGTATTAAAAGTGAGAAAATTTATGTCTTTACTGCTGAATTCAGAAACCTTTAAAAATTATAAAAATCTTATTGAAATGTGTCTATAATTTTTATTAATTCTAAGAATTATTGGAATAACTGAACTCATTCTTTGTGAGATGAATGTGATTCAAGTAGATAAAATATGGCAATTGATGTTGCATTTAAACTTTTGGAAAATGTAGCTATTAGGGAAGCAAGCCAATGAGGGAATTTTCACAGTTGGGAAGTGTAAGAAGACAAACTATTAGAGTAGAAGAGGTGATTACAGTTAACTATTTCAACGGTAAATAGGTGAGGCTTAGATGTCAATCTATTAGCATGAGTAAATACATGTAGTTGAGGTACCCGGGGATGGTGGTGGTGGTGGTGGTGGTGGTGGTGGTAGTGATTCTTGTCAGATCAGTTGCCATGAAAATACTTGTAGAAAAAATAAAAATAAAGTATTGAGTAGTGAGAGTTAATTTTTGACTATATCCTGAATTTGTCTTTTTAAAGAAGCTGTTATCACAACTTGTTTCCATCTTCTTTTATGTGTAGTGTCCTATCAGAACATAGGTGAACATGGCTCTCCACAACTTTTAATCCCATACTGTTGCTCCAAATGCTGTATGCAAATGGATATTTACCTTGTCTCCTCACTAAGACATGGATGTGACAGAAGGTCAAGGTTTTATGGGGAGAGCCTGAACACATGTGCATGGGCAAGGGCCCAAAATAGCCCTGTTTCCACAACTGCCAGTCGCATTGGTCAAGGTGCAGCCACTGATCCACCCTTTTTGTGCAGTAGGGTGGGGCCACCTTGGGACACTGTTCCCTGAGATCAGGTACTTCTCAGTACAATTTTTCTCAATTGCATGTTTGTCCTCAGACAGAGATACAATGGGCTGCACTCTGTCCAAGGACACAGACGCAATTGAGAGATGATGATCCCCACCCACCACAAAAATGGCAGGTAATGCTGTATGTGAATGACTGTAAAACACTTTCCCATCTCCTTTTTATAGGCAGAAGCACACAAATGCATGCTGGGATTTCTTTCTAGCCAATAAAATAGGCCAGTTCTTGGTTTCATATGACTCGGTCCTGGTCTGTCTTGTCTTGAAGTCAGAATGCTACATTTGTTTATTCGATTTTGCTCTTATGTGTCAACCTCAATTGTTAGTGTGTGATCTTTTTAACATCTTATTGTTAGTTTGTCTTGCATATATTGTTTGCTTACTTTATATTATTTTTTGCCCTGTTTTTTCTTTTCTTTTTCTTGTTGTTTATTGCAAACTTTGTCAATTCTGCCATTTATTTTACACTTAACCCTGGTCACTCACTCTTTGTCATTCAACTTTGACTTTTATTTTTTTCTATAGGCAACTCATTGGTGATTTACTGAACTTGATTGCCCACTTCCCATCTTTACAGAATGAATCCTTGTACTCTTTCACTTCATCAAACAGCACCTCCCAAGAACAGGTAAAACGAGGAAAAATACTTAATGAGTTTTATTTATCGTACATGTTAGAGGAAAAGTATTAGGGGAAAAATATCGGTTCACAAAATTTGCAGGTAACACACACCCAGCTAGCATGCTGCTAACAAACTTCTTCCTGGTGAGAAACACGGGTGTTTATAAAGCACATCTGACTCTCATGATTAGCTGCGGAAGAAAAACATTTGCATGCTCATCTGGGTACATCATCTTGTCTGGCAGTTTCAGCATGTAATACAGGGTTGTTTCAATTGATTAGGAAAGCAGCCATTTTCTGCTTCACGGTCTTTATTAAGGTTTTCAGGGGTTGAGGGAGTGCAGACCCATTTGAGGAATTAGCCTCACTCAGTAGGGTCTGCTTGACAAAAATTGGGTTGAGAGTTGCAACATTAATATTTTTGGATATCATTTAAATTTCAAGAGAGACTTTGACCCTTAAATGTTCCTTGTAAAATAAAGTCTGTATACACCCCATTGTAGTCAACTTATCTTTTCTTTACCATTAATTTTCTGAGTCCAGAATTTCTCCAACCATTAATCAAAAAAAACATAGTCTTTCAAGATTGCCATCAACTGTTTTAAATGGTAACTTACTCCTTTTAAAGTAACCACCTCCACTCATGAGAGTCAGCAACCACCTGCATCTGAGCATCAGGACCATTATCATTTTGCCCTATTCCTCCCACCCAGTGGTGATGGCTGTGAAGGCCCAGCCTACTCCTGAAGAGTTGTGAGCAGGAGTCACAGAGAAGTGTCGGTGGTGGACATGACTAAGTGAGTCAATGCCTTCCAGACTCTATGTTGCAGGTTCTCTTTATGTTGGCAGTTGAACTTGAAAGTCTTGATCCCCCCCACCTCTTGGATGGTCCTATGTCAGGAAGCCTATTTGCAGCAATGGTTTCCTAGGTCCTAGGGGTTGATGAATATTTCTGATATGTTCCACTCCTCTGTTATCTCACGCAATTTCAATTTACAATTGGCTGAAACGAGTTTGTGGAATTTTTGATGTTTTCTCGGACAACTGCTGATTTTGGGCGACCTGAGCATCCACCATCATTTGTGCCTGTACAACCGTGTTTAAAGTCAGCAAACCACCTCTTAACCATTGTTTCTGACAGAGCAGAATTTGAATAACACTTATCAAGCCATTCCTTTGCTTGAACAGTATTTTTTCACCTCAGAAGGCAATGCTTTATCAACACATGAAATTCAGATTTATCCGGCTTATGGCCATATCACGTTGAATACACCGGTTCTCGTTCGATCACCAAAGTTAAGCAATGTTGAGCCTGGTCAGTACTTAGATGGGTGACCGCTTAGGAATACCAGGTGCTCTAAGTGTTTAGTGACGGATGTGCATTGTGGTGCAGTGGATATCGGCTCGGAAAGAGAAATCAGTAAGTCGAGATCAAATTCCAGTTGAATACCCTGCATTCACTTAAGCACTGCTACCCTTGGGAAAGGTATTAATCCATCCCTTCCCTCCAGTTATGGGTTAGAATAACAGGGTAGGACTTGGGGACCCTGCCCTTAAAAACAAATCCCAATGAATCTTGATACTCGAAAAGAAAAAAGTATTACTAGACACAAAACTTATAAAAACAACAATAAATTGTTGAAAGAAAAAGGTATTACCAGCAATAAATAAAATTTAGTTGGCAATAAATGACCTGCCAAAGTTGATATGCCATAAAAATAAAACCAACCAATCAACCAAATCAGATTTATCCATTGTTTTGAAAATTTGTAGCAGTAGCTTCACTTAATAACTTTAATTTGTAAACTTATAACCCATTTTGGCCCAAATTTTGTCTTGTGCCATTTGAAGGTGATTTACTTTAATCCATATGACTCTATTAAAATCATATGGATTTTTTATTAGTGTTGCTATCTATATGCCAGGCCTGGGACTTATTGAGTGAAGTGTTATTGTTCTCTCCATGTGTCATGCCACTTCTAGATGTCTCAGTAGTCTCTCTTCAACTCAACTGATGGATGTGGTGAGTTTGTTCACCAAGGTACCAACGGTGAAGGTACTATTGCTAGTTAATAACAGACTGGCTTCAGACTCATCGCTAGAAGAAGGTACCAGTATACTAATAGGTAACCTGATGGAGATGCTGACTTAAACAACACACTTTGGGTTCAGACATATATTGACAGTATGAAGGTTTAGCAATGTGCTCACCATTATCACCATCATTGGCTAACATATACATAGAATACTGTGAAGAGATAGCATTCGCATCCATATTACTAAAGCCAACTCTATGGCTGAGATAGGTAGGATGATACCTTTGTACCCTGGAAACACCAGGAAAGGTACAGCTACTACTGAACCATGTGAACCCAATAAGATCATTGATACAATTCAAAATGTAAAAAGAGAAAAACATTAGCATGTTTGGGTGTACAAAGAATGGGTTCAAGACCTCTATATATTGCAAGCCAACATTCACTGGAAAATACCTCAACTTCAAATCCCACCACTCATCAGCCGTATATTAGTCTGTCTACTTTCCTCCCCTCTGCCATCTGTAATTTAACTCTCATGGGTCTCTCATTGGCCATCTTGGTGTGACCAAAATTCAAAGACCCTCGTGTTGGGTTGGAATTCTGTTTTGTTTGAAATATTCTTAAAGTAAGTCTTTTTTCAATTGGAGTAGATAGATCTATCTATCGCCCGGTTCACACTCCACCCATGTCTATTGAACAGGTGTAGAGGCTCATCCCTTGTTCCCTGTTTAGGATGTGGTTTCCGGCTTTCTCTTTTTCAATCTTCTCACTTTGTTTTTTTTTTCAATTGGAGTAGATAGATCTATCACCCGGTTCACACTCCACCCATGTCTATTGAACAGGTTAAGAGGTTCATCCCTTGTTCCCTGTTTAGGATGTGGTTTCCAGCTTTCTCTTTTCCAATCTTCTCACTTTGTTTTTTTTTTCAATTGGAGTAGATAGATCTATCTATCGCCTGGTTCACACTTCACCCACATCTATTGAACAGGTTAAGAGGCTCATCCCTTGTTCCCTGTTTAGGATGTGGTTTCCGGCCTTATCTTTTCCAATCTTTTCACTATTACGTAGCCCCCTGCACATCAGTGGCGTTACCGCCTTGCTCGGGGTGATATGATTAAAAAAAAAATATATATATATATATATATATAATGTAAAGAAAGGGATTATCTGCTGCTTGCAACATCGAGCAAAAGTCATAAGCGGCAACCCAGAGACATATGAACAAGAAATGGTCAGTATAAGCAGTACCCAACACACTGGGTACATGACAGCAGCACCAACAAACTGAGGTAGAAAGGTGCAAGACGATAACAACACTCAGAAAAAATTCTCGGTCTGCCTACCCTTTGTGAAGGGATTATCAGAAAAAATACAAAAAATTTATGGTCCATATAACATCAGGACAACCTTCAAAAGCGGTTCTACGCTTTGCAGATATCTCACCTGAGTAAGGACAGCAATCTGAATAAAGTAAATAATTACACTATTTACATTATTTGAACTGATGAGAACAATAGTCCGAATACTACCTCATCTCAGAAATATAGACAAATACTAAATAATTACAATACCTCATCTAAGAAGTACAAGTTTTCAGAAATTTTTACTCCACTTAAAAAAAGTTTTATTTGAAACAGCAAAATTGTAAATAGACTCTATTTTACTCACAAGATAAAGTTTACAGTTTGATTTTCTTTATAAAGTTTTTTCTTTTCATTCTTAATGAATGACTACATTATTTTTAATTTTTCATTACTACATTTCTGTTACTAGGTTAAGTTGTGTACCAGACATTTGGGTCCTGGACAATTATGTACTAGGACATTTGCATCCCTAGACAAATGCATCCTTGGATAATTGCATACCTCAGATAATTTTTTGAAGCCTTTAAAGGCAATTACCATAAATTTTGTAAAAAGCATAGGTAGTAATTGCAAATTTTTAAAAAAGGAATAAAATAGAATAAAAATTACAAGTTTATTTTTGTTATAAATGCAATGACAGATTAACAGTGTTTGAAAAAATATTTAAAAAATTGAAAATTAATGCAGTTTCACAAATTAATCAAAAGTTATGAATGTTATGAGTTATCCCTTTTAAGAAATTTATTTTATTTTTAGGAGTATACTTATCTAATATCACCATGATTCTCTTATTTGCAGTCTTATTTTTGATAACAGAGTTGTTATTTTAACTATTTGCTATTTTAGAGCAATTAAAAGTTGTTTTGTAATTAGCAACTCTTAAAGAAATATGATAACTTCAAAAAATTGCCAGAGGTACACAATTATCCAGGGACACATTTGTCTTGGAACATAATTGTCCAGGATGCAAATGTCCATCCACCCATATTTTTTGATAAGTGTCAGTTTTTTTTCTTGCACTCACTAATATCCGTGTCCACCATTAGAACACCTGAAATGAATAGTATTGATGATGATGTAGTAATAGAATCATCATCATTAGATGTACCAGAAATAAGTCATATCAAACAAAAAAGTTTTATCAGCTACAGGTGGTGGACAAAATTATGGAAAGACTTTAAATTTCAAGCGAATTTATTTCAATATGGGGTAGGATGGTCTTTGGCAGTAATTGCAGCTTAAATCCTGCATGGGGTCAACGTGTACAAAGTCTGAATTCTCCAATTCTTTCAGAGATGATGGTGTTCAATGATATTGAGATCTGATGGCCAGATAAGATGTTCTACTTCATCTACAACTTTAGCAGTATGAATTTGGTGCATTATCCTCCTGAAAGATGGCATTTTCCTCTGGCAACAGTTCCTGAACCATAGGATGAAGTTGATCACTTAAAATTCTTAAATAGTCCTGACTGTTGATTTTAATAAACTAATTTAAATGATATCTGTATGTATATATATGTATGAAAATAAAAGCAAAACAATTTTAGCAAAAAAAAAAAAAAAAAAAAAATGAAGTACTACTAAAATTAAATCAATAAACATAAAAATACAAAAGCTTTTGAGAATTTAATCAAATTTTCTAAATTATGTGAATTATGGGTGTTTCCATTATTTTGTTCATCCCCTGTATGTCTAGTTGGCACCTCTCCCCAAAAATTTTCAAATAAATATTGCAATGGAATTCAGAAGAAACACACAATTCATAAACATCAGGTTGATTTCTATTCTTTAATATTGTGAAAAATATTTTATTGAAACATATGTACGGCATTGAGATTTTAATGGTACTTTTCAGAAAAAAATATTTGCATATGGATGGCTGTACTATATAGGGTTGTATTATCCTTAAGGATACTCCTGCTATTCACCTAAAAGTTTTTGACAAAGTCTAAAGGAGAATCTGCAATATAATTGATCCTGTCTTCAGTTACTTTCTCACTGACATGATGTAGCTTTCCTCTGTCTTTGCTACAAATATTTTCATGGTAACTGCTCTGATGAGATTTTTTTTTATGCATGCAACTAGATTGTCATCTAGCTCCCACCTTTTTACTGTCTAAATAGTTAAATGTAACTTCCTCTTCTACTCTAACAGTTTTTTTTCTCGCACTTACAGTTTGTTGAAATCAAATGAAAACGCTTAATAATATTGAAGATCAAAAGCATTTTTTTTGTTTTTGAGTCAACTCAGCATTTCTAAAAACTTAGGATAATGGTCCACATATCATTTTGTGATTATTGTCTTGCTATGGGTTTGGTTCATCTCTATATTATATTCTAAAATGATGGTCATCAACATCTGACCTTTATTTAAGGGACAAGTTACCATCTTTAAAACACTTAAACAAGTTTGGTGGGCACAGGTGGTGGTCTGGCCAGATATTTTTTTTTCATTTGCTGCCAATTCCTGAATTCTGTGAGTGACTTTAATAGTTTTGGGGTCAAGTTGAAAATAATGCTTTGAATATGGCCAAGATCTCAATGTCTGAGACTGCTATTAAAACACCTGAAATTAATAGTATTGATGATGATGATGTAGTAATAGAATCATCATCATTAGATGTACTGGAAATAATATTTGAAGACCATACAAATATATATATAAAAATGAAATTCTTTTTGATACAATTGAATATTTAAGTTGTTTTAATAAACAATGCTAGCAAAACAATCATGAAATAATAAATCTGCAAGCATTAAAAAAAAATGGTCAATTTTTTCTGATTGCATGAAGTTAAGTGAGGGAGAAAAGTGAACATTTTAGTAACTCTTTTCCCTTCATTCATACTTTCTTCCTAGAGCAAACACTTCAAAATAACTGCTATATCGACTAGCAGTGATGACAGGAAATGCCAAGAGTTGAAAGTCTCATATGATGTAATCATTTTTTTTTCTTTCTTTCAGGAGGATTTATCACCTTCACGGTTCATCAACATGTTCATTGCTCTTCTGTTTGAATTATTTCTTTGTGCCCAGCAGGTAAGATGTATGGGTTCAGGGTGGGGAAAACACTGCTCTTCTTTGCATATACAGAACATTCTAAAATACTGCTGCCCTTCATTGCAAATGCAGAACATTTTAAAATAGTAAAATTACTTTTATTGAATATACATGATATTCTAGTGCATAAAACTTTACTAATGATGAAATTTAAAAATAAGAATTGTGGCTACTGAAGGTCTGTTTCTTTATATAGTTTTGTTTGTTTTCAAAAACCCTGAAAAGTTGATGAAACAACTTCATTTTGTTTGTAAAGACTTTTTAGTATTTCTATTGAAATTTCATTGTTGATTTATTTCTTTTTGTTTGTCATCACCAAAAATTAACACCCATAATTTTAAAATGTGGAAGCCTAGAGATGGAAAAAAAATGAATAAGTTGCATACAATTTTTTTACTGAAAAACAAACTATTTTTGTTTTTCTCATTAGTCTCCTTGAAAACAAGAGCCCTAACCTGAAGAAAAAAGGTGATTAACAAAATAAAATTAACATCTGGCCTAAGAAATGTAGCTGTAGAATATACCAATCTCAATATTTGTTTTCCCCTCAGTCATCCACAGATGAACGGAGGCAGCATGGTTCTTGTTGTGTCACGATTCCCCAAAAGAAATTTAAACCGGATTTTCTCTAGCTCAGAATAAAAGTACTTACTAAGAGTGGAAAAGCAATAAAAGAGTAGCTGTGTAAAATGCACAATTTTGCCCTGTAGTCCCACACTGCCACCCAAGACACAAATCACTTTTTCCTGTCTCTCTCTCTCTCTTCTTTCTCTCAGTTGCAAGCTTTGTTGAATAATACAAGGGTCATTCAATAAATAAGGGGAATTTTTTTTTTAAGAACTTCTAATACAGATAGAAGCTTACTTTTTTGTATTTTTCAACGTAGTCTCCCAGCAGTGTCACACACTTTTCCCATCTGTGCACAAGCTTCCGTATTCCCTCAGCATAAAAATCTTTGGACTGATGTCTCAGCCAATCGCTCAGAGCACTTTTAGGAACAAAATGAAAAAAAAAGTAAGCTTCTATCTGTATTAGAAGTCCTTATACCGAAAAATTCACCTTATTTATTGAATGACTCACGTAGACGTCCTTATATCGAAAAATTCACCTTATTTATTGAATGACCCTCGTACTAACAAGAGTCATCTGGCTTTCTTTTCCCTCCTTGGTTGGGACAGGTGTGTCATATTGATAGGATTGATTCAGGTTTACCAAAATCTTAAGATATTAGGGATTAGTTCGAACTTAGGTATGTTGTGTACCAAAGTTAAGAATGTGGTAACTTCTGTCTCTTTGCAATGTCAAAATCAAGCTGGAATACGAAATCCTCAATAAAGTGCAGAACTTTGTTGATAACTCTAACAACAGGTTTATTAGATATAAAAAAAAACTGGCTGAATAAAATGTTTCTATTATCTCCAGCAATATCAAGTCCTCTTGTGCTGGATTGTGATTTGAGAAGTCTAGTAATAAATGTTAAAATAATAATCAGCCAGTCAACTTTCACATAATTCTTCTGTCATGCAGGATTTTGTGTCTTTTCCTCAGAAACTGTGATCCACAATTCTATATCACTATCTTTGTCCCTTTCCCTGGCTCTTCTCCTCTTCAGTCGCTAGCAATACTAATCTTATAGGCAATCTTTTCCCTCCGTGGTTGGTTGTGTTGTCTCAATATGGTTGATTTGGGTTTTCTAAAATCTTACAATATTGGGGATTGATGGTGAAATCTAGTGTGGACCCCTCTATAAACATTGTGTACCTCAGACAAGATTGTGTAATTACTGTCTGTGACCATGGTAACTTGTCTTTTTGTGTCCAATGGCGATGCCATAATCAGGTTGGAAAAATAACTCCTTCAATAAAATACACAACACTTGATAAGTCTAACAACAGGTTTATTGAATATACAGACAACTGGTTGAATAAAATGTCTCTATTACATACTGCAAAATCAAGTTCTCTACTGCAACATGGGGATTTGAGAAATCTAGTTGCAAACATTAAAAGATTAACTAACCAGTCAACTATCCCTCAATTCTGTTATGTATGTGTCTGTTTTTTTGCTCTGATCATGGGAAATGTGACCAGACCAAAACTCTTGTTGGGCTGATTTGTTCATTTGGGTCTGGTGACCTCTCACTTATACAGATAACAACTCCACAAAAGAATTTGACATTGATATATCTAGTTTCTCCATTCCAACCATCTTAATCTTAGGAGATCTTGTTAATTAACTATACGGTACTGTCTTTGTTTAGAATCTTCCTCAATATCTTTCTGTAAAGATAATGATGTTTTGGGACAAAAACAAATCCTAAGCTTGGCAGTTAAACAAATCAAGAGACTTTGGATCATTCTTTTTTGTAAGACTACGTGCGATTTGGACAAATAGTATAATGTAAAAAAAACCTTTGAATTTAATTTCTGAGGACCACAGAACCTCAGACAATACATTAATCAGATCTTATTAGCAGGAAGTGGATAGGGTGGGGGATCTTAATTTTGTTCAATTTTACTGAATCTTGGCTGTTTAATTCTTGGTGTGATTTTCCTTGAAACTTTTCTTAAATTCATTTTATTAATTTAAAACATGATTCTTAACCCATTCTTTTTTCTGTTTTTTTTTTCTGAACCATTCAATCTATTCTCTTGAGAATTTTAATAATTATTATCCAGTTAATAGTCCCTCTAAATCACCATCCAATATTTTTATGCAGCCCTCTTTCTCTTTAAGGAATGATTCCTTTGGCAGTATAAATTAAATGAGACCATAACCTTCTCCAATACCAAGATGAGGTGAACAATCTAATGGGTGTTCTCTTTTTATATGGCAGTGAGCAGCCTTCTATCTCTTTCTCTGTGTCTCCTCACTCTGGGAGCCACTGTCTTATAGAGGACATCATTCTATGTTTTGTAAGCTTTATCTAAAAAGTCATTCATCAAGAACTCAAGGTTTGGCTGCATTCAGTGACCTTCTTTGACAGGAATGTTTGACCTGGTTCTTGGGAGGTCCACTCCATTAAGCTGACTTTCTTCTTTGCCAAGACAAATTCAAAGTGATTCCTGTGATGCGTTGCAGGTGGACCTTTAACAAGATATCAGCTGGCACTGATATCGCTACAACAGCAGCCAACCTTGATGCACAGATCTGGGAAACATGAAAGGTTTCGATTAACCTTGTTCACTTTTGTCAATACTGCAAAGCTGCCATGACAGCAAGAAAGTCCAAGAACAAAAGTCTGACCTGAAGCTAACTACAGATAAAACTGCTTCTGGAAAACAATGGTTAACTGTTGAACGTCTTGAATTAGTGTGATTTGATTGTCAACCTTCTGTAAAAATATGTGTACAAAATGCAGACTATTCTGAATAGTCCTACTTTTTGCAATGAAAATCAGAAGCTATTAGATGATCCAGTACAGCCTGCAATCTTCTTTTTCTTCATGTGCCGTGTCCCTTCAGGATGTAGGCAATCATGGACTTCCACTTGGCTCTGTCTCTTGTCGCTCTCGATATTTTTTCTCTTGGTATCTCTTCTAAGCCCCGTTCCACCATCCATCAGACCTAACGAGTACATCTCGCGCTGATTCCCCATCTCTCCTTCCCTTTATCTGATCTGTAAGTATTAAATTCTCCAGACCCTCCTTCTTCGTTACGTGTCTCAGGAACCTCATTTGTCTCTTCCAGATATTTTGTATCAGTTTTCTTCTCATTTGCAGTGCTCTTTTAGAAATCATGCCCAAAATCTTTAATTTTGTATTTAACATAATTAAACGTCAAAAATTGTTGGTTCTTGTGTAACAACTTCCTACCCCAACTGGTTAAACATCAGTAACTATTTCCTGGCTTCATTCACTTTTTTCTTTTCTTTAGTAATTTTCAACCAACACAAGGCCCAAGAGCCACTCAAGTTATAAGGTTACTTTGTGGTGTGTATGAGTGTAAAAGAAACAAAAAAATGACAAGAAGATCTTAGGGGCTATGCAGAAATGATAACAGCTAACTGTTGACTTGGAGAGGTTGAGGCAGGGTCAGATTTAGGTGAAGAGAGGCCTTAGGCTATTCCACTTGTGAGGCCTCTCTCAAAACCTCATTCTCATGAGTAGAGGAAAATAGACAAGTGTTAAATTAAACAATTTGATTAAAACCAATGATGATGATGGGGGTTTAAAATTACACAGTTGACAATTCCTCCTCTGAAGGACATAGGATGTTATTGTGTATGGGATTAAAAAAAATGCACAAATGTTAAAATTTATAAAGAATTCAATGCCAGTATCAAGTTATCAGCTTAAGACAGAATTATTCTGAAATGGAATGTTATGAGAATTACTGAAGGGTTGTTTAGAGTCTACAATGCGTTATGACTGTGTTTGTCAAAAATTTTTATGACAGTGTAAAATATTGTATACCTTGGCTGGAGACCTTCTAGATTTGGAGCCTGTTAAGCCTATAGATAAATCTGGCTCTGAGTCAAGATTAAGTTAATGAATAACATTTCTGTTAGAAGTATAGAATTGAAGTACACTTTAGAAGGAATCAAAAGCCTAATCCTAAACAGTAAATGAGGCATAAACCTCTACTCCTGGTCAAAAAGCTGAGGAGGAGTGTGAACTGAATGATAGGCAAACCTATCAACTCCTATTGAAGGTCGGCACCCACAAGGGAACAATATAAGAGAGGCAGCACCTTGTCTGTCCAAACTCTTTTCAATGCTTTCCAAATCTCTTTTTATATTATGGGGCCCTCTATCTGCATCATTACCTCCAAATTGAAGCAAATCAACTAAGTCAGAATTGAACAGAGCTCTGTTCAGGCATTGTGATGAAATATTTCTGACCATAGTCATGAAATTCCCTTGTCCCTGTCTAATTGTTGTCAGGCATCATCTATATGCCAAAATGTAACACTACTAGTGATATACCGATCTATGGCACCCCCGATTTCTGAAAACAATTCTACAGACATATTTGTTACCTTGGTGGACGTTCTTTTTAATCCTGGTATCAGAGTGTGATCCTCTTTTGTTAAGCAAGGACATTTGTGCTTTTGCTGTAGCGAAAATAACATGTAATTTGTAAGGATTTGTTTTCCTTAATGTTTTTTCATTTTCTTGTACTTTTTTTTTTTCACTCAGTAACCTTTTGTATCATAGTGGCTTTATTGCCTTGGAATGAAATGATTAAAAGAAAGAAAAATAAAAGAGACTACTTTGCCTATATGTCTAGATTTGGTTGTTGTCTATGCTGTTAATCTACCTAAGCTGAGTTATGGACCATAACGGACAGCAAATGCCTTAATTCTATTTTTCAAATTACACCCCTCCATACACACACTTCCCCCACTTCCAATAGTCAATTTCTGCTTTGAAGTTAATAATAGTGTTTTGTTATTATTTTCAAGTATCAAACCTTTCTAAGTTTTGCTCTATCCAAGCTGATCTGAACTGAGACAAGCTGATGGCCCAAATACTCTGAACACATGGACAACAATGTATAAGAATTCTAAATAAACACCCTTAATTAAAATTCTGTTAATGTCCCTAGAAAGCTGTATTTCCTTGGTTAATTTTTTCTTTCGGGCCATCAACAATTTCATTTTTCTTTTTTTGTTTCTCTTTCTCATTTCCTTTTTTCTTTCCTTCCTTCTTTTCCTTTTTTTCTCTCTTTCTTTCCTTTTTCTTTCTTTTTCTTTTTCTTTTTTCCATTTTCTCTCCTTTTATCTCCTTTTTTATTTTCCTTTTTTCTTTTTGTTCTCTTTTTCCTTCTTTTTCTCTTTTTCTGCATTTTTTCTTTTTCTCCCCATTTTCTTTTTTCTCATTCTTCTTTCTTGATTTTTTCTTTTTTCTTTCCCTTTTCTCTTTCCTCATTTTCTTTCTTTTTCTCTCCCTTTTCCTTTTTTCTCCTTTTCCTTTATTTTTCTTTTTTTCTCTTTTCCTTTTTCTTCATTTTCTTTCCCCTTTTCTTTTTCTCTCTTTTCCTTTCTTTATTTTTCCTTTCTTTTTATTACTTTTTTTTATCCCTCAAAAGAGGAAGTATAAAATGCATTATACTTCCTCATCAGCCAAACTAAAAAAACAATTTGGAGGTAGCAAGAGAAAAATGAATTGGTTGTGTCAGTTGAGAAAAATTCAATCCTGTACATATTTTAAATAAGAAGTTCTTCATAGTTTTGTAGTTAATAAAAATGTCTTCACATTAAATAATGTTTACACAACAAAATTCAACCAACTGCAAGCAAAAAGAACTAATCCAAAATGCCTGACTATTTGCTGGAGTTATATTGGTGTTCCAATATGGCTGCCACCAATACTGCCACCTGGTGGTTTTCATTGAAACCACTCTAGAGCATTTATATTTTGATTTTCTAAAATTAAATTGCATGGAAAATGAAGAGGATGAATTGAATTCAGAATTATTTAGAAAAAGAAAAGTTAATTCTTTTATTACTTTGAAGTTTTCATACTTTAAAATTATGGCCAATTAGCTTTTTAGTGAGGGTTAATAAAAAAAAAAAAAGAAGCCTCTCTCCTTTATTTTTATTGAAGTTGTTTGAAAATTCATTTTAATTGAATTCTTTTTCTTAGAATAAACGATTGTTTATTTCTTGTTAATGCAGAAATTTGTTGAGAGTGTGGGTGAAAATGTCAATGTCGTCTGGATGGTTACTCAACTTGAAGAAATTGGCTGTGAGGTAAGAATTTCTTGTTTATTAAAATCTTCAACCTGAAGAAAGAATTTTGCTTGACCAAGAAGAGGTCACCAAAACTTATTTGTAAGATTTTGAAGATGGGATTAAGTGGAGAACTTATCACAACACCTTTTTTTTGTGTGTGTATGTGTGTGAGATAAGAAATATAGTTTTATGGTATGCTATATTTATACGTAAATATATGAGTGGACACTGAGGTCAACATCAAGTGGCTTGAACACAATCTTCAGGCCATGTGTATTGGGTGACAGCTGAACTATATATGCTGGTTAGTGGGAAATTATCGCTAAGCAAGGCCAGGTATTTCTGATTTATTGTCATTCTAACAGTTATAGGATACACTGGAATGGTTATAAATTAAATTATTTTATAATGTTCCAATTTATCCAATAAACATAATAAATAAACTGAAAATACTTGGCTTTGATTACCCATAATGTCCCACTAGCCAGTATATATAGTTGAGCTATCACCTAACACACATGGCCTGAAGATTGCGTTCAAGGTATGAGACAGATTGTTGCCACTCAGTGTTAGCGCGTGCATGCACACACACACACACACACACACACACACATAATAATCTATTAGTTATTTATACAGTAATACACTGTATTACTGTATTACCTCCACAAATTCGCTGAAAAAAACAACATAGTATGAAGAATAAAGGCCTTAAACTAAATAAAAAGTTTTATTGATAAAATGTTCATGTCATTATTAAGGGAATAGATCAAAGTATTTTTTAATAATTTTTCAGAATTTCGATATGAAATCTTGTTTTTCTTTTGTCTATGAGTGACACAATTTTTGTGAGGATTTATTACAGCATACATAATTTTATACAAGTCACTTTTTTGTTGGTGAAAACCACATTAATTTGGAAATTCTTGCAAAAATCAAATAATGGTCGGATCTTGATGAAAATTTCAGGACTTATTCATAAATGACTGAAATCATTTCTGAAATAACTATTTTTAGAAAATCTCAGTAAAAATATTTTTTTCTTTTACATATGTTACCTCCCCACCAATTAATTTCCTGAAATGACTAGAAATTTGCGAGAGTTCCTCCATATACCTAATATTAATTATATTCAGGAAACATTTGGGAATGTTAATTAACTGCCTTTTTTTTTTTCTAAATTAGCCCTTTTTTAGAACGTCTGTTCCAAACTGTGAAAACAAAAATGTAATAAAACTATGCCATTTTTTATATATTTAAACTTTTTATTTCTTTTATAAAAAATATATATTAAGGATATCATAGTTTCAAAAGAAAAAATTTTTCAATAAATAATGTATTTGTACAAGAATTGTTTTCATTTTTATTATTTTTTATTATAATAATTTATAAACATTCAAAAATCTTTTAAAATTTCCTCCTAACATTGTTCACACTATGTTAAGTTAATACGTGAAGATTATATTTACTAATTGAAAATTGAAAAGCTTAATGCAAGTAATTGAGCCATTTGATTTTTTAAAAATAATTAAAATATGTTAATTGTGTGTGCATGATGACCTGCCGTATGTGATATATATCATTAAAAGGCCACGTGTTTCAAAGATTGGGCTCTTTACAAGAAAAAAAACTCAAAAAACTATATAAACATTTTTGGCAGGGTACAATTCATTCATCTCACTTCCGTGTTTCCTATGTCCTATGTTTCAAGATTTAACGGGCTTTGCAAATCATCCCTTCAAAATTTAAAGCAAGTTTTATATTTTAATTCTTAGTTTCCTAATTTGTTCAATTATAAAAATTTCAGTTTCTAATCAATATAATTTGTTTGAAATACACCAGAGTATTTTGCTTACTGGGATTTGTAAATTTAATCTCTTGGCTTTCAATTAAAGCTAAAATTAAAGCTTCAAGAAAACTTTTTAAAAATTTAATTCAAATTACTGTATTATTATAATCAACCTTTAAGTTTTGTATGAATCTGTAAATATATGTATATGTATGGATGCATAAATCTGTGTGTGTTAATTATCCATATAATTTTTCTTTTTTTTTTTCATAAAAATGCAAATGTAAACAGACCAGTTATAGACCTTAGACTTAACGGGCCCTGATTTTACTTTATTTATTTTTATAATTAAATTATTTAAATCTGTTTCCTTTATTTTGCTTTTTTTTTTCCCCACCATGTTTTTAGTATCTCATTTCATTTTTAGGTTCCACCTAACTCGTTTATACATTTAATAAATATAAAAATATTTGTACATGCAATCTTACCCATATCAAATTTTAAAAAAGGAACGCCATTAATAATTAAAATTGTAAATAAGTCAGTATGATATGTTAATCACCTGAAGATTGCTGTGATACATGAGCTGTGAGTAAAACATAAGATAATATGTATATTTATCTAATCTAAACTTATTTATAAATGGAACTTTGTCTGTGTGTGTATGTGTGTCTGTGTGTGTCCATTAACTATAGACTCTGAAATGGCTGAACCTATTTTCTTGAAAATTTACATAGTTGTACTATAAGCGTCTGCGTGTGTTCTTAGCTAGGTTTTGTGTCGAGGTACCCCTGATAAATATCGAAAATTGATAATCAAAAAAATCGGGTTATAGAAGGAGTGGTCCGATTTTAATCAAATTTGATACACTCATAGACAAAGTCATAAGAAACGATATTCAGAAGTTTCAAGGTTGCAGTTCTTACAATAATGCAGAAAATCAATAATATATATATATATATATATATATATATATAAATATAAAAGGCAAGATGTTTGTGTGTGTGTCTGTTTATATGCCTGTATGTCTATTTTTTTCAGCCCTTTTATTTTAGATTTTGCTTCGGGTTTGGCTCTAAGTAGGTATAATTGTAGTTCTTAGTCTCAGCCATGATACCATTTACTCAGAGGACTTATTTAGCCTTCAAAATTCAGTTTAGGACGAAAAAATCTTATTTGATATCGATACCAGGAAATCAAAATTTGACTTACATCCATTCATTTTTCTCTCAATCTATGGTTTCGTTTTAACTGGAAACAACTATTGCTTTTTAGTCTTTCGTGCCAACGTCCAAAGAGTCTGAGCTCCAGGACCATGGATTAGTTTTAAAGCTTTCATTATACCCGAGCAACGCCGGACTATACTGCTAGTATATGGATAAACGTGTTTGTTATAATTATAATCTATGAATAAGTTATGTATATCTACTTGTTTATATAATTATAATTCAACCAATCCTGTCCATCTGTTGAATTTGTATTTCTATTTTTACAATTTTCAAGTCCTGTTTTGTACGTTGATATCAAAATGTAACTAAACTGTGCAAAAGTTTTGTTCTTGTTTAAGTACCAAAGTACCTTACAAGGAACAACTCTAAATTCTTGAAGCCATTATTATAAAAAATAAATGACTCACATTAAATATATTTGGCTGCAGGAGACACTAATTGAAAGTGTGTATAAAATATTGAATAGGCATGCAAAAGAATGTATAAATATTTGTTCTTATTTTTCTTTTTTTTTTAGTGCAGTCTGTGTCCATTTAATCATTTTTATACATCACTTTGAAACTTGGTGTTCCACCATAAAATGCCAGGATGTAACCAACAGAATCTTGTCTCTTGTCTACCACATTGACAACATGGTTTTTGGCAATGATTGAGGCATTCAAAAGAATAACACCAAAACCCGAACTTTGAGCAGCTCATTCACAATTGTTCTGCCAAAGGGCATCATTCAAAAATAGGAAAAATACAATAAAAAAAATTAGACAAGCAGATTTTGTTGGTTAAATTTAACTCTGTGTGTGTGTATACACACACACTCACACAGTTCAGTTGCCCTGGGGCACTTATTTTGAACTCATTGTGGAAAGTGGGGCAATTATTTGAGAGGGAACACTAAATTGACCAGTTACAGTGTGTGTGTGTGCACACTGTAATTGCTCAATTTAGTTTTCCCCTCTCAAATAATTGCCCCACGTTCTGCAAGGAATTCAAAATAAGTACCCCAGGGCAACTGAACAAATATATTTTGGAAAGAACAGCAGGTACTTATTTGCATCTGGTAGTTTAAAGATGAGTAGCTAATTTAATAAAAATACGCTTTCCTTAAATATGCACCCAGGGCACTAAATTCATCCTCTGTGATGTTTGTGTATGTTTATATATTATGGAAAGTTCTGAAGATTAACATATGGATTAACAACCGATATATTTACTATAACTAAATTTGTGCTTATAAGGATGAATTTGGCTTCGTCTACTGTGAAATCATTTGTGGTTGAGCAGTTAAGACACATCAGATCAATTGATGGCTTCCCTGATGTTGTTAGGGCTCACAGGCTCAAATCTTGCCAAATGACACATTTTTCTAACAAAATTTCTCAAAAACACTCAGGCTGGCAGAGTTATATACATACTGTTTAATTAAAAACAGAATACGAGTATCTATTAGAAATAATGTTCACACAAATGACATCAATAGAAATGCAGTCTACCTGTTGAGATTTAAAAAAGAAATCTTGTATTCCCCAAAAATATCACCTATATTTTCAAATTTAAACTGGATCTCCATTCTGATTAGTTAAATTGAACACACACAATTTTTTCTGTCTTCTCACATCCATAAACAACAAACGTATTGTTTCTTATATTCAATATCGTCCAGTTCACACTCCACCCACGTCTATTGAACAGGTTAAGAGGCTCATCCCTTGTTCCCTGTTTAGGATGTGGTTTCCGGCTTTCTCTTTACCAATCTTCTCACTTTTTTTTTTTTTTTTCAATTGGAGTAGATAAATCTATCTATCGCCCGGTTCACACTCCGCCCACGTCTATTGAACAGGTTAAAAGGCTCATCTCTTGTTCCCTGTTTAGGATATGGTTTCCGGCTTTCTCTTTTCCAATCTTTTCACTATTACGTAGCCTCCTGCACCTCAGTGGTGTTACTGCCTTGCTCGGGGTGATACGATTAAAAAAAAAAAGAAATGAAAATCATTTTCACAACAATAAACAAAAATTGCCTGATGACAAAGTAAAATCTCAGAACATAGACACTTCTGTGTTAAATGTAAACTATATTAATTTTAAATAAAAAAACAAATTTAATTGTGTGTGTGTGTGTGTGTGTTAACACTTCCCTGGAAGAACCTTTGTTAGGGTTGCAGAAATAATATGGTGATTCTTTTTTTTTTTTCCTAAATGTATCTTAGATGTGGGGCATCCATAGAGAGAAGCAGAACTAATACACTTTCCAAAAGTCTCCAACTATTCATGATCTTTCTCAACACTCATTTGAAATATTTCTCACGTGATGGCAAAAACTGTTAACACTTCTGGTGAAATTCTGCCTCTAAAATAAAATGTGTTCCCAAAGAAGTGTTACCCGACCTTTATTTATTTGAATGATCCTACATTATATAAATATAATGTTAAAATATTTTCAGATTTAAATGGTTCCATTATTATCTTTTTTAAAGACTTGTGTATTGGCAAATGTCATGATTCAAAGACCCTTTCTCTAGTTTTATATATATATATATATATATATATATATATACTCTCTCTAATATTATAAAGTTCATTGTGTGTGTGTGTGTATATATAAATATATATATATATATATATTTCCCTTCTGTCATGCTCAAGATTTTGGATTATTTTGCTGATCTTTTTCTTAATGTAAGATACTCAATAGTAGGTACATCAATACATACATATATAGCCATCATATTGATATAAATATTTTTGTCATCACTTTTAGCAGTGCAGGCCTACTTGTGCATGTGTGTGTGTGTGTGTGTGTGTGTGTGTGTGTGTGTGTGTGTGTGTAATTCCTTTCATTATTATTTTTTTAAATACTTCTGTGTATTGGAAAATATCATGATTTAAGGAGCCTTTCTCTAGAGTTTGTTTTATATATATATATATATATATATATATATATTTTCCATTTGTAAATGAGTTATTACATGACCTCGGTTTCTACCATGAGTGGTGTCTTCAGGCTATTTGCAATAACTGATTTTACTATTTACTGTTTTTTTTTTTAAGGATGCTCATGTAATGGTGGTGTTTTTTTTTTTTAACACTCACGTAGCAGGGAATTGTTGAACGCACAATTTTTAAAATTACAAGAAATTATAACGTTTTCATTCATGGTTGTATGAATCTAATAGGTATTTTTTATTATGGTTACACTTAGTCATAATTTCTGTTCTTTCATTCAATAGTTCATTTTTGTTTGGGAATAGCATAATGTCTAACTTTTCTTCCTAACACACTCTACATATTTTTCCACCATTGGAAGGCTTGGCTGTTTTCACTATACTCCACAATATGTCTGGGTCTTTTCCATATTTTGATTTCAATTTTCACACATGGCTAGCCAATTTTGTACAGTTTTTTTAAGTTTTCTATTTTGAATGTGGACTTGTGATTGAACCACCTGGTCTTAAAGGTGTTTTTGGTTGATCCCAAATATTTTGGCCATTTAAGTCATTTTATTTTGGCCATTTATGTCATGTACCTTTGCCTTGTAAATGACTTCTTTTGTATTGAAAAGTCCATGAAGTGGACATTTATTTTTGTCCCTACAGTTACATTCTTTATTAGTGGTTTTGTTTAGTACACTGCTATTCAAGTTTCTGGTGTTTTGTTTTTTATGAAACTATCTAAATTACTAGTGCAACTATAACTTAGCTTGATTGTGTTTTTATTGAAAATTTTGTTTATTTCTGATCCTTTTAGAAAGTGTTTATCAGTTTAAAAAATATTTGTCCTATTTTGGTCTTTACCTTTTATATTTTACAAAAATATTGTAAAATATTTTTATGGACAGATTTTCTTAGTGCATCTTCATATATATTGTTTTGTTTGACGAATTATTTGATAGCCTGTGTTCTAGTCCTTTGTGAATGTGCCTAATTATTATTTTGAGATGGTTGGATTTTGTATTCATGTACTTTAACTTAGTGTTTGTTTTCATGTATGGTGAGACATTGCCAGTTTGTAAATTCAATTCCACATCTAAATATTGTCCCACTTTTCTATTTGTTTCTACTATTATATCAAAATCTAGTTTTTTGAATCGTTTGAAAAATTCTTTCATTATTTTATCATTTTTACTTTTGTTGTCTGGTGCTATCATTAATCCGCCATCTGTATATAATCTGTTGTTGTCTATATGGATTATTTTGTTGGTTTTATTTAAAATGTTTTTGCCCATCAATTCTGAAATTTCTGCTCCATCATACGATCCTTGTGGTACATCAAATGTGCTGTTGTTTGATTTTTTAATCCATGCTTTACCTTTGTGGAAAATTATTGATTTGTGGCAATGTAGGATTATATCAATATGTTCAGATGGTATTTTTATGTACCTTTTAGCAAAATTAAACGCTTCCATTAAACCTTTCTCAGAAATTGATGGGTAAAAGTTTTTTATGTCATATTTAATGAACATGTATTTGATTTTGCATTTGATTTTTTTGGAGCCAGGAAATGCAGTCACTTGTGTTCTTCAACTGATTAGCTTCAGTGGCTGTTCTTAGCAAGTCACAAATATTTTTTAATATTTGATGGCTTATTTTGCCCACTTCTGTTTTTAAGTCGGTGTGATGCGTTGTTGAGAAAATCTTCTTTATGGTCTTTGATTGTAAGGAAAGCTTATCTACCTGTTAAGATTTGTATTTTTTGGCTTAAATTTAATTTGTCTGTAATAATTTTAGCTTCCTTGTTAATGATTTCAATATAGGAATACAGGATTTTTTTTATGGGATTTTGTGATTTCTTCATTTATATTTTTTCGTATTCTCTTGGGTTTATTTGGTAGATGTTGTTGGATTTGTCTCCTTTAATAAGGATATTTTGTGTTTTTCAATTTTTTTACTTCAGTGTTTAATAATTTTTGGAAGCTGTTGTTGTTGACTTTATAAAATTTTATATATATGGAATATATCAGTTATATTCCATATATATGGAAATCATATCCTTTTTTAATTTAATTCCTTGATTAAAGGGGGATAACTCGTAGTTTTAAAATTTAAATTACTACTGTTTTTATCTTTTTTCCCCCTCGTGCATATTTTTTTAGGAAGAATAATGCTTTCCATTTTATCCTGTTAAGGAACTGTTCAATTTTTTGTAATAAATACTGCAAGTAATTTTTCCGGTTAGGTATCCGTATATTCTTTAGTGAGTGTAATATTTTAAATTCCTGCATTGTTGTTTTTTTTTTTTGTGTTCAGTAAAAATCTCTTCCGTTAAAACACACTGTTTTTTCTGTGCGTTTGGTAAAATTTGTATCGTTTATTGTTAAAATACAGTAGTGATAAAAGTGCTTAATTGTAAGACAAGAGCATATTGATTGCTTAATTACTTAGTTTTTGGTCATAATAATATTAGATCAGTGCACATCTGTATTTAAAAAGTGTTCAATACAATTATATTGTAGAACTTTTAAATATTTTCTATTTGTAAACAAGTTATTACATGACCTCAGTTTCTACCATGAGTGGGCTCTTTAAGTGATTTGCAATAACTGATTTTACCGGTTTTTTATTTTATTTTTATTTTTTTTAAAGAATGCTCACGTAATGTTGGCTTTTTTTAATGCTCATGTAGCAGGGAGTTTTTGAATGCGCAATTTTTAAAATTACAAGAAATTATAACGTTTTTATGATACCCAATAGGTAATTTTTTATTATGGTTACACTTAGTCATAATTTCTGTTCTTTCATTCAATAGATCATTTTTGTTTGGGAATAGCATAATCGCTAACTTTTCTTCCTGGCACAGTCTACTTGTGTGTGTGTGTATGTGTGTAGATTTTTCACTCTAGCGAACATGCAAATGCACACACAAACTACTTTTATGACATATCTTACCTGGTTTTCTTTGGATTACTTTTTTCATAGTTTTTGGATCGCCTTTTGGCTGTGTATACTTTGTTCCTCCTTGATGATTTGAATTGTTGGATGTCGTCAAATCCTATTTGGGAAGAGCGTGCATATTTCCTCTTATACGGCCACACCCAATTTTTGCATGTTTTTGGGAATTGTCTTCCCTGATGAACTTCACACCTACTCCCATGCCTCAAGCCCTGACCAAAGACTCCCGAAGTTCATTGTTTCTCCTTCTTGCTGTGATTCCCACAGGATTCAAATGGCATTTCTTTCTTTTTCTTTTCTATTATTAAATTTTGAGAATGTGAAACGCAGTGTGTTCTTTTGTTTGCTCATCAGGAATTAATCCAACAGATCGTGGACCTGACTCTGCATCTAACACAACCAAGAAGACATGGCAGCTGCCTTAGCCCCGCCCACGTACTACAACTTTATCAACAAGGCTACATCCTTTTAACTCTTCTCGACCACAGCACCAAACTAACTGAAGTGATCTGCTCAAATTATTTTACGGAATTCAAGTAAGTCTTCTTTTCATCACAAAACTTTAAATATCTTCATCTTCCTAATAATTTATTTTTACTTAAAGTAGACGGTTACTGCACGGATTTATATTAGCGTAGGAAAGGACAAGCTTTAGAAGGGACTAGAAATAAGGGATAAACCTCTGCTCAAAAGACTGGGGAGGTGTGTGTGTGTGTGAACTAGACGATAGGCAAACTTATCTACAGAAGAGAAACTTGAAATATACCTGACACGTCCTTAGATTAAGTCACTTTGATTTTTGTTTTAACTGCCATCAATTACTGTCCTACCTCTATTGCCCTATAATAATTGTTACATTTGCAGACACATTTCGTGCACTAAACGTAACAATTATTATGGGACAAGTTTAATGATTTTATAAATTGTCTTATTGCCTAATATTTTACTCTTAAAAACAAAATAAAAAGACAACTAACAGAATTGTTCAAGTAATATATTTGAAAAACAAAAAAAAACAAAAAATTTGTTAGATATTGTTACCAATTTCATTTTATATTTACTTACACTGGGGTAGTATGTAGCTATGCATTGATTGATACAAGCAAGTAAGGAGGGAGGGTGCAAAGTACAGTTGGTTTTACTAGAGTGTGCAAAATTTTTGTCAAAGTATTTTCTCCAAGTTTTACATTGTTCAGATGTTTGTCCTCATCTTTTATTTTGTTGCCATATTCACGTTTCAGACAGTTGTCATCTTTTATTATGACTTCTTCAGGTGATTAGAATTTTGAACTGAACCCTTTATTTTGGGGATAGTTTGTTCTAGTTCTAGTTTCATATCTCAAAGTTAAATGGAGATTTTTTTTTTCACTACTGCTGTAGTGGCCAGGTATTGAACTCACAACTATTTGGAGCTCAAAGTTTCCAACCAACTTGAAGACATCAGGGTATGAAATTTTGGGACATATAAAGCTTATGTCTCAGTAAACATTTTTTTTTCTTTTTTTTTTAATAGCAGATTACAATCTTGGTGTTTATAATTGTTTTTTTTAGCACTCCATATTACTTGTTCCTATATAGTATTCATTTCTATGTTTGGCTGGCTTAGGACATAAGTGCTAATTTCTTAGGATGTATTTTCCAGCAGTGTTCTTTGTTTCATCTTTTCTATTTCCCTTCGTGTTATGACACTTCAAAGATACCTGGCTACAGGAACAAAGAACTTAGTTCAGTTAAAGGGAGATAACTAATACTGACGCACGACTCATAGAACTAGAACAATCTACCTGGTGAATGAAATAAAGGGTTTAGTTCAAAATTCTGATCACCTTAAGATGATTGAAATGTCATGCATATGGCAAAAAGGATGAGGAAAATAGTGTAAACAAGTCAGCTTCTTCAAGTTCCATCGATTGGTTTGTGAAATTGAACAAAACAGTTTGTAAATCTTGACAAAAAATATTATCATTAACTTCAAGCCTGTTGCAAAAAGCAATTCTTCTCAATCTGCATTTAACCTTTACAAAATGGTTTCTGAAAGTGTAGAACTGAACAAAAATGAGCAAATATATTTGATGAAATTTTAAATTGTTTCAAATCCCAAAAGAAAAACAAACTCCACCTAAAAAAAAAAAATTTATCAGACTACTCTATCGTTTTAAAATTTACATGCCTCACTGCTCCATTGCTATTTCCATGAAAATTGTTCAGACAAATGACATTACTCAGTCCCACCAGTTCAAAGATTCATGACCAAGACTCACAATTTCATGCACATTGTAGTGAACCATACTCATTCCTTTTGTGAAATCTAAGTGTCACTCAAGCAGCATTCCTCCCAAGCTCTACCATTTTGTGGAATTAACTCCCAAGGGGATCTGAGATGGAATGAATAGAGACAGATGTTGATGATAAATATGACAATAACGATGAGGATAACAGTCCAAATAATGTAATGGCTTGTCTCAATATCATATGTCTTTTCAATTTGTTGTTATGCTCTCCAACCTTCCTCTGTAACCTCAGAAAATCCATGGTCATAGTTTTTTCTCATTTCGTTTTCCATGCAACATATTCGTCAGTCATATTTGCTTTTGCGTTGCTTGTCCTTTTCTTCTATAGAATCAGAGTATGTGACTTTTCAGTATTACCAAAGCCAGGGATAGAACTCATATCCCCCAGAAAACTAGATGTGCTTTAATCAACACTTTAATCTATTAGGCTGATTTTTTTTGTCAACAATTGAGATGAACCCTTTGGTTACAATAAATAAAATGAACCAGTTCATCTGAAATGTCAAACCAGAATGTTACCAAGAAAAGTTTCTTTAACATGTCTTTAGTGTCATTTTGCAATTTTTCACAAAGAAGTTTTTGAAAAATTTTGAATTAAATGCTAAGTATTTATATAAAACAGAACAAAAAAAAAAACAACAATTTTCATGTAACTTGATTCTTCACTTCAAAATGTCATCAAATATTTACATTTGGTAAAGAATTTGAATTAGGTTATGGTTGGCCAATCTGTCACATTATTAAATGGCAAGAGGGTCACATGCCAGTGAATTTTGTCAATCAGTTTACTATTAACGTTCAGACACGACGAAATTGGGATTTCTTTGTGAATATTTGCACTTTTCTAGTTCCCCAAAATAAAATAAAAGATTTGAAAGGGAAAAACCTGGAAATAATAGTGGACACAAAATTCAATGAAAAATGTATTTATTTATAGCAAGTCCTTCCGGAAAAACAATTGTTTGTGAAAATATTTTCCTACCAAATAGATGTTATCTTAATAGTGACTGTTAAACAAGAAATGGGACTGAAATAGAAGAAAAAAATGAAGCTGGTGGTTTGGGGGTTTTTTTTTTTTGTATGTTATGGAAAGAATACATCAAAAACTGTACAAGATGTTGTAAAAGTGTGGCAATGGCCAAGATGTCCTTTAAGAGTTGTTTTAACAATGGTCTGAAACTGAAAATCTTTTGCAGATGTAGAAAAAATTGTTAAACTTTGTTTATAAATATTTGCAAGTTTTGGTGATAAAATATTTCGAAAGGAAAGCCAATGAAATTGTTTTGAAAGAACAAAGCTACAAGACACGCCAAAGAATCATGATGTATCAAAGCAAATGAATGACCTTGTGTTTTTTTTTTTTCTTTGATGAATCTGCAAATACGTTACTAAGTCCAATTAAGCATTTTTATAAGATAAATTGATAATTAATACTAAAGTCTTTGAAAAAGTTATCAACTGGGAATCATTTTATGAAAGAGCAAGATGATCCGACATAGACAAGAGAAAATCCTTTTTTTAGAAAATGTAAAAGACTAAATTCAAATGGAATAAAATATTGGTCTTTTTATTTTTGATGGAACAACACCAAGGACACACATGAAATGAATGTGACTACAACTGTGCCCAGATGTTCTTGGAGTTTTTTTTGCCATCTGTGGAAATCTGAGGCAAAATTGGTTGTCAATATAAACCAGATTTCAAATTAAGAAATATATGAAGAAAATCAAGTTTCATTACAAACTCGGATGGTTTGTCTTTTTTTTTTTCAAGTCAAGTTCTGAGCAGAGTTTGGTAACGGAAAAGTGCAGTTTTATAATTTATAACAATATAAAAACAAACTGTTTTTAAAAAAAAAATTGGAAATTAAAGGGTAAAAACAAATCATTTCAAAATTTGAGATAAAATTATAAATTGTTCTTTTCTCGTTTCGAATTTGAGAATTTTTTTCAAACTATACAGCAAATGTGTTGAAAATGACGGCAATTTCAAAATATAATGAAAGAAAAACAAATCAGTATCATTATGAGAAATGTTTTGAAAGTTTGCAGAAGACAGTCATTCTAGTTCTGAATCCATTTTCAATTCCTGAACAAAATATGTGAAGATCTTAATCCACAGGGAGGTTTTTTTTTTATTTAAAAGATTTATTGTTAAGTTTTAATGAACTCCTTGATCCCAAATATTTTTGACTTGATGAATTTCTGGCAGTCTTCATCCTGTAAGCATTTTCCAGAATTATATCTGCCATTTTCTAATAACATCCAGACATAAACAAACATTTTTAGAAGTGACTGATCAAAATTGAAAGGATTCCTTCAGTAAATATTTTAATTGCAAAGATTAAACATTTGTCTACATCAAAACAAATTCAAAATTCTTGTTAACAAGAACATTAAATCATGTAAAAAGAAAAAAAAGTCAAATATATTTATAGAATTATTTTTGCAAGAATTAGAGTCCAAGATTTGTATGGGATATCTAAACTCATAGGTAGAAAATTGTTGCCTAGATGATGACTGGTCAACCATCCATCCCTGGCTTGATTTAAAAAAAAAAAAAACTGCCCCAGAAATAAAACACTCAGTGAAGATCAATTTTCCTAACCATTGTCAGGACTCGTAATGTCCGTGGATATGGGAAAGCAAAAAAGTAAGTTATGTTGGCACAAAGTTGTAGTTTTCAACTTATAAAGCTGCTGCAATCCTTTGTCAAATCTTTCATACTTTGTATTTATAGGAGTCACTTCATCTGGGTCCTTGTAATATCATGCTGTGCAAGGGGCAATGGAGGAAATTTTGCAAAATATCATATCTTTTTATATTTTCCATTGTGTTGCTTTGAAGAGAAAACAAAAATAATTATTTTCTTTTTGAAGATGCTGAAGTCATCGTCATAATAAGAAAAGGAAATTTGTCAATGTTTTTTTTTCCCTGGAAAAGATGTAAATACATTGCAGAATAGACGCTGAAAATGACAATGTTATTCAAAAATGTTAGAAGAAACAGTGTAAGCCAAGTGGCTCTTTAGCGTGTGAGATTTCAGTTTTTTTTTTTTTTTTTTTTTTTGGCTTGTAATCTTCAAGATTCATGCTAGTGGAGGGGGTGGGGTAGAACAGGAAGGTCAAAGATTTTGTTTCAATAAAAGAAAAACTTTTGAATGAAATTTATATATATATATATATAAATTAAAAACACACACACATACACACACACCATGTGTAAAGTTTTATTTTTTTTTATAGAGCCAAATTGCAAATTAAGAGATCCCTTAACCTTACATTTCTAGGATAAACCTATTGTCCTAATTCAACAGTGCTACACAAAACCTGCATATGTTATATATATATATATATATATACACAATTATTATTGTAAAACGTACCAAGAAAACAGTATCACTAATAATGACTAAAATCATTAAGTCCTACAGTTAACAAAGCGGTAAATTTAGTCGTCTAACCCAAAAGGTAATACCAAATGGGAAGAGGGTAATAAAAAAAAAGAAGCAAACAAAGCAAAAGCTGTGTTTGAAAGAAAAAAAACCCAAGATGAAAACCTTAACAGTAAAGAGCTCAATACGAAAGTAGAGCAAAGATACGAACTAAATCTAAAAGTGAGCCAAAGCCGACCGCGGTTTCACTCGCTGGATCATCAGGACAAGGGTTTGGCTCACTTTTAGATTTAGTTCATATATATATATATATATATATATAAGAACATGTAGATTAAAACCCACTGTTCAAGCATTTCTTGCTACAGAGTAAAGCTTAATATTGCAATTTGTTATTACAATGGTTTATAAAAACATATCACTACACAAAAATTTTCATGTTTTAGAACAATACTGTTCTTCTTCAGGTTAAAATAAATGGTAAAAATGATTTATTTTGAAAATATAAGATGAATTCATAGTTATTTAGAAAATTAGTGAGTGGTAGTTGGAGAATATGCTTTTAGGTGTGTCAATATTGTTCACTCAAAAATGAGAATTATGTAACCATGGAGTTTTAACATTTGGGTTGTGAAAGGAAGGAGGATGACTTGGTGTCTAGACATGTCACTTTTTAATTTTATCTGGATAAGATACATTGTGGGACCATAGATTTTTTATATGGGTAGATAATAATTTGTAACAGCAGGTTAGATTTTAGGTTCTTTTATTAAAAATTAGACTTTTACTACCTCATGAGTAAAGAGACTAGAATGTTTAGGTTAGAATCAGAATTAAATAATTATGGTATATACTAAGGTATATTGTAAGAAAAACAATGAAGTATTGCATGGGTCATTTATTTTAGTAAAATAATTTTTAATTTATATTAGAGCATAAGTTATAAATGAAACATTGTAATTTTTAAAATTTTAAAAGAGAATTATTTTGTCTGGGTAAGATACATTGTGGGACCATACATTATTTAAATGAGCAGACAACAATCTTCAACAGTAAGCTGGACTTCAGGTTTTTTTTTTTAATTGCAATGTTTCATTTATAACTTGTGCTCCAACATAACTTAAAAAATTAAAATTAATTTTACTAAAATAAATGGCCCACAAAATAATGGTTGTTTTTTTTTTAACTACAATTTACCTTAGTATACTATAATTTTTTTTTTTTAATCATATCACCCCAAGCAAGGCGATAACGTCACTGATGCGCAGAGGGCTACATAAGGTTACCCTTAAGAATGGAAAAGAGAAAGCCGGAAACCACATCCTAAACAGGGAACAAGGGATGAGCCTCTTCACCTGTTCAATAGACGTGGGTGGAGTGTGAACCGGGCGATAGTTTAGTCTATCGACTACAATTGAAAAAAAATAAAGAGAGAAAAGAGTGAAAAGATTGGAAAAGAGAAAACCGGAAACCGCATCCTAAACAGGAAACAAGGAATGAGCCTCTTCACCTGTTCAATAGACGTGGGTGGAGTGTGAACCGGGCGATAGTTTAGTCTATCTACTCCAATTAAATTATTTAATTCTAGTTCTAACCTAAGCATTCCAGCCCCTTAACTCACAAAGTAGTACAAAATCTTTTTAAAAATTTGTTAAAATTTATAAATTGCAATGTTCCATTTATAACTTGTATTTTAAAAAATAAATGAACCACACAATACGTAATTGGTTTTCTAAACTATAATATACCTTAGTATACAATAATTATTAAATCCTAATTCTAAGCTATACATTCCATCCCCTTTACTCATGAGGTAGTACAAAATCTAATTTAAGAAAAAAACATTGACAGCAGACAAAATGCACCTTAAAATCAGATTTTGCAGGTGTGAGTTAACATGGCACTTGCAAACAGGTTTCAAATTTTGGCCAAGGCTGCTTGTGTTCATTTAGCACTTAATGACTTTGGAGAAAGTTTATTAATTCATCTGCTCCACCCCCTCTCTGCATTGTTAGTTATTTTAAGAAAATGTCTTGTCACTGACATGCCATGAGGAGTGACAGAGAAGAGTAGATGAACAGGCATCTGGGTAAAATCACCTTTTCTTTTTCTCTTTCTCAAATTTGTCACTGTGCTCTGATTAATCTTTTTTTTTCTGATCTCATATTTCAAGTAAATAATCATGCCAAGACAGTATTTTGTTGCATAGAAATCTTTATTCATCTATAAAATTTGAGTTGATCATTTTAGAAAGCTAAATTTTCTTGTTCAGACAAAACTGCTCAGTAACAATGACAAAAAACAGGAAGAAAAGTTTCTTTATAAGAATTGCATTTATAGATTTACTTTAAAATTAATTAAAAAACCGAAGATGAACCAATTCGGAAATTTTGCTGAAAAGAAGGATTGCCAAGAAACTGAAATTTGTGACAGTCTCAAATACTTTTAGATGTTTCTATTTTACAGATATCTGGTGCAACGACACGTTATTGAGAAGAAAATACCATCTCACTATCCATTGTCACATACGTTGTTGACTCTCATTGACAAAGTCTTGGACAGGATTCTCAACTGACCAATTGTAATTCTGAAAATATTTGGTTAAAAGAAACTTTTTTATTTTAAAGCATTTAAAAAATATTTTTGCACTGCTTCAAAAAAGTTGCCTTAAAATTGTCGAAGTTGTTATTTGTGTGAAGCGTTTGTAATTTTGCAGTTGGTGCTTTTCTAGCACAACTGCAGCTATTCAACTCCCCTTTGTGCAATGATTCACTATGACTGTGATATTATTATTACCATTGTTACTATTGTATTCTTAGCAGAGTTGCTCATTGTTAATTCTGTGAGATGGATTGCAGATCCGAGCAAAATAAACTGGACTTATTGTACTTTGATATGATTTGTGTTAAAGTCACACACGCACCAAAAATACTCAACCTGGAACTTGTATTCATCTCACTTGAAACACTGCTGAATAATCTCAAATTAAAAGAAAAAAGTTATTTTAAAAAGGTCAATCTAAAAGCACGTTTGATTTTGAAAATTGTTATGAGTCGATGTTCATTTTAAAAGTTTATATAAAATGGTGACATGTATGTCCAATTGAAATATCTTTTTTTTTAATTTAAATGTATTGAGATTGGAAGAAGTTGACAGTAACTTGTTTATTCTTGACATCATCTGCAACAGGATGAGAAAATAGAAGAATGTCTTCTTCATAATTTGCAATACAAAATTTTGGAAGATCTGTGACACTAAATTAAAAAAAAACATCAAGAGATCAAATATTTAGTTTTTTTGTTTTATTATTTAAATATTTATTATTTTTTTCTGCATTTATAAGACTTTGTGTTGTTATTTTCTTTAAGTTCTAATAAATGTTTCACACTTTTTGTTTTGTCATCTTTTGTGAAGGCACCGTTCCAGATTTGATTAAAGATTTAATCCCACAAATATTGCCTTTATATCAATATTTTCAAAAATGTTATGTTAAAAAAAAAATCTCTCAGAAAGAAAATTAAAAAAAAACAAAAAAAACATACAATTATTGTTTACTACAAACACAAAGTGTAAACAAACAATATGGTAAGGAGAAAGCAATATGACTAGATTTTAACTTTACCTGCTGGTTTACCTCCAAATCGATGAGGCATTGTCTCCCAAGGTGACTTCTTTATTTCCAATATGGCTGCTTACAATCATCTGAGTGTTGAAATAAAAAGCAACAATAATGAAAAACAATATTTCATTTGTACCAGTTTCAGAGTTTGAACAACCAACATCAACAATTACAAGTTGAAATTCTCTTTCATAAAAATGTAAGTTAAGCCCTTGGCACTGGTTTTCAAATTTACCAAGAATTATCAAAAAGATAAATAGTTTCTGAACATGTCTGGCATATCTGTTTGAAATAAGAATTTGTAAAATGTTTCACAAGATTTTCAAGTATGGAAAAAGTAAAAATTAACGAAAAAATAATTTTTTTTATACACTTTATGCAAAACTAAAATAATTTTTAAAAAATTGCTTAATGGTAATATTTACATTATATTTAGTATGCATTTAATTCCATCAATGGAGGAGGTGGGAATGAATTTACATCAAATTCAATCAGAAAGATGGAAAAATTGCCAAGTGTAATCTTTGAGATAATATTTTGTAAATTAAGGCTATAAAATTTTTTTTAAAAAGTTTGGTTATATAAATTTTATTACCCAAATCCTTCTTTCCTCACTGCCAGTCTCTTGACTGGGAGGTTGCTGAATAAATTTCAAAGAATTTCATTTCTTGAAAGTTTTTGTTAAGTGAAAATCAAATGCTAAATGATATTTTACTCAATTGAAGTCAGATTTTCAAGGCAACGTATTTCCAGTTTGGTTAAATATTTATCAAATATTTGATAAAATACTACAAATCCATTTTGTTAAATTAATTTATTTTGACATGGTTTACCCTGAAGCAATAAATATGTGAAGTATCCCTTTGATTTCATTGACATACCCAGGGAATTGATGGGCAGGAATAGAATATTCAACCCACCACAACCCTTATAATATTTATACATTACCAATTGAACACTAAACAAATTCCAATGTAAGTGAATCTAATTTCTGATGACTTTTTTATTTTTGCACAATTGTTGATCCCACAAGGATTATTAGCCATATTGTCCACCTTATTTATAAACGACCCCCCAATTCAATATTGAATAAGAAAATATGAAATAGGTTATATCAGCCTTTTGATTGTGAGAAAGACTGATAGAATTTTAGAATTTTCCCCTTTTTTTCTTGAAGGTTGGGGATATAAAAAAAAAAAAAAAGTCATATTTTGGTGGAATATAAAATGCTTCAGGTACATTACCAATTTTCCAGGATCCTTGGTTCTAGAAACTTGGCAGATTATCCATTTCTCTAAACCACCAGAAACTGCATAATAATACTCAAATCCTATGCATATTTTGTAAAGTATTCGAAGTGTTCAGAACTTCGATATTTATCGTATTGAATTTTTAAAAATAAATGTTTAAACAGACTGGCTAGAGTTTACCACATCTAACAGGCACTTTCTAAAATGTCAGCAGTACCGTGTAAAATACAATGTTTCCTTGGTCTTGAAGTGAGGTGAGACTATAAATATTTTTCTCATGCAGAAGTCCAGCTTTCGGATGAACTTAATGGTTGACCAGAATAAGAATTTTTTACTGGTAGGCTTTTTGTTTTTTTTCTTCTTGGATGAATTGATGGTCTTGCCCCATTTGGTAATCATCAGAATTAGGAAGAGTAACACAGGATTTTCTGGTGGTAGTAGTAGTTATTTTTTACCAATTCACCCCAAGCAAGGTGATAATGCCACTAAGACAGAAGGGGCTACTGGGAGTGAAATAGAATGAGAAGATTTCAGAAGGTACTGGAAACCCAATCCTGAACAGGTAACAAGGGATAAACCTTTACTCCTGTTCAAAAGACTAGGGAGGAATGAGAATGAGACAACAGACAAACCCATCTACTTATATTAAAAGTTAGAAGCAAAAAAAAAAAAAAAAAAATGTATCACCCCCAACTTTGATAGATAAACAAACATAGAAAGGGGAGTAAGATATTTCAAACAATGGATGAGGGTTTTTAAAATTATGGTTCCATATTTAATAGTATGGGCTGTAGCATATTCACCACCTGAAGATGGGCACTTGAAAGATAAAGAACCTTATGTGCAAACTTCTCTTTTTAGAGAATGCTTAATAGTTGATTTAAGTGTTTTATGGTAAAGGCTACATTATATGACATTTTGGCATGTCACAGAATCACAAATCACATTTTTAAGAAGATTGCCAAAGACAGGGTTGAATGAAAAAAAAATCTAAAAAAGAGTAAAAGAAAAACTAAAATCAACTATTTACTTACAACCAGAAACAATCATTTTTTCCTCTTAAACTGGAAAGAAATATTTGTAGAAAATATTTTAACAATTTTTGGTATATATATGAGTCATGTAGCACCAAGTATTTCTTCATTTTGTGTTGACAAAAATAGAACAAACAAGATTGTCTTTTCTCAGCCTCCTTATAAAAAAAAAATTCTTTCTTGTATCAACGGCAAGAAAATTGGCAAAGGTAATACATATTGTACATTTACTTATCAGAAATATACAATGTTTAAATTATTGGGCCTCTGTAACGCAATGCTTAAGCCCATTAATTGCAGATGACAAATTTCCACTGGTGTAGTTTTAAAGAAGAACTGTCACTTCACAGAAAATTCTACCACATTTGATGGGTTAATATTTATTGCGTCAGCCTTTGCATCATGGAGCCTACTCCACAAGTCAACATTTAAAGTTTTGAGAATATAAACATAGCCATTATTGATTTGTTTTTTTTTTCTTTATGGCTTATCAACCTTTTGCATTTTATTTAAAGCCAGAAAAAGATTGTAAGAATTTTTTGAAATAATAATGATTCACCAAGTGTTACTAATTAACTCAGAGGAGGAGAGGTGGATTAATACTTTTCCCAAGGGTATTTGTGCAGAAGTGAATATGACGAACTCAACTGGAATTGAAAGTATTCTCCGATTTCTAATTTCAAGCCATTTTCTGTTACACCACCAGCACATCGAAGGTATTCCCAAGCAGTCACCCATCTAGATACTGACTATGCTTGACATTGCTTAACTTCGGTAATTTTGCAAGAACTGGTGTGTCAAGAAATGGTTGTAAGCCATTAATAAACTAAGGCTGCTTTGCAAAACTATTTAGAAAGAAGCAGAGCGAGGTGGGGAAAGAGAAGGGTCACATTTCTAATTTTTTAAATTCTAAAGTGGAACTTTTAGAAACATTCCCTTTTGAATCATAAATATTGCTTACATTTATAATTCAAAAGGGAATGTTTTAAATAAGAAGAAACAATGTGGAATTATAAATAAAATCCATTAACTCCTTCGAAATAACTTTATTGTTTTGGTCCGGGGAGGGCAGCAGATATTACTTGGGGCAGCAGAAGTTTACTTGATTCTCAATTCTTATATTCTGAGGTATAAAAGCATGTCAAATTGAGTGATGTTCCCCACCCACTACAAGAGGGATGCAGGTTTGAACTTTGCTAGACGGCACATTTTCTTTAAGACTTTTAAATGTTCAGGCCAGTGGATATCTACTGAAACATGCATCTACTAAATATAACATTTAAAGTTATGTGTGTGTTTTAATTTAAATCAGATATCAAAATCCTGACAAAGTTTCAAAATTTGATACATGAAAAGAGAGGAGTGATTTTATCAAATAGATGATGTATTTCGCCTATTTAAGGCTTTGTCAGATCTAAAATAAAAGAGATGTAAGCATGTATTCGTAGATGATTAAATGAAAAAAATGAAATTTTTTACTTTTTCCCTTAACTGACATTTCTCATTTAAAAAAAAAAAAAAAAAAAGAGTGACTTTCAAAAAAGTCATTAAAACATTTTTTAGTTCAAGTCAAAAGATTTTAAATAATCTCAGCATTTTTTCAAATTGAAGTTAAATTTGTTTTTTCGTTATTAGAATAGCTTAAAAGTAAAAAAGTTGTAGATGCAATAGTTATCACAGCCTTTTCTGAAATTAATCCAAATCTCCACATTAATTCTACTAACACTCTATCTCTATATCAAGCACTTTATGACAACAAGCCTGCTTGCCTAAAATGCCTTTCTACTATTAAACTACTGAAAAAACAGCAATCTTGGCATTAAGCATCATTAGAATCTAACATATTATGCATATGTATATAAAGAGAGTGTGTGCATAGAATTAATACAAAACGTTTATCACTTTGCTGATTGATGTTACCTTCAGCATCCTGCAGAATTTTGTAGACAGATTCTCCAGCAATCACTTTGTCCATTTGATAAATTCAAAATTTATGATTGTATGATCATTTCTATGAATTGAATTCACTTCATTGGCAATTTTTAATATTATTGAAAAATTCAAAAATTTGTTTGAGTGTATCTGTGGGTAAAGAAACTGGTAAGTAAGCATGCAAAAAGAAAATGAAAGAAAAAAGAAAGAAGAGGGAAAAAGTATGTTAAATTTGCAGATAAGAGGAAATGCCTCTTTCCCGAAGATTTTAGCAAATGAAAAAAAAACTCAACCCCATAGTGAGTTGGAGACTAATAGGTTTGGCCTGCACCCCCAATAACCTTTAATAACTGATGAAATCTATGTTGAGTTGAAAAAATTAAAATATCCTAAGCAAAATCTGCTTTTAAACTTACAAAAGGAATTTATAAGCAAATGTTGTCATAAATCCAGAATTTTTAATTTAGATATTAAACCACCTAATTATAATCAAAAGTTAAATTTTCATTTCAACAGTTGTTTTTTCCTTTTCCTTATTTATTATACAAAATATTACAACAATCATATCTGTTAACCTCTTTTGACCTTACCTTTTTGAGTTTTATCATTTGATATTTGTTGGCACCTTAATTTCTATTAATCTATTATTCATTTCCCCTAACATAATTGTTTTTTTCCCTTTTAGCCCTTTACTATTGAATAATTAAAATAATACTTTCCATTAATATAGCCTCTTTGCAATCCAGCTCCAGGTTTTTCATTCGCGTTCTTATCTATATATATATATAATTAACACATTTAGTTTAGCAATAATATATTAATTTAACTTTTCTAAATTACCTTATTATAGCTTCCTCCCTCTTATCAACAGTATAACTTGACATTAATTATGTATGTGTGTGTGTGTGGAGACATACTGATGAGCTGTGACAGTGAAACAGGCTTGTATGTGGATGACTATTTTTTTTTTTTCATACAAAAAATTATTTGTCCAATTGGATATTTATTTACATCAGAAGTAATATTTAAGTGTTGTTGCCCAATTGAATTTATTTCTAATTTATTTTACTTTACGTAAGTTTTAATTTTTCTTTTATTAGTTAATTTCCTTTTCATTAGTTATTTATTTATATATCATTTATTTATATTAATAATTTATTTCATGTCTTTCCTTTTTATTCCTGAAGTAAATTTTAATGTAAATTATTTTTATCTCAACAATTGTCAGGCCCTGTTTTAGTTTGAAATGGTTAAAAACATTTGAAAAAGAATTTGACAAAGCCTATCAAAGCTCACTAAATTTCCCTTTTATCTTTTTATCAATGTATCTATCTCTCCCTACTCCCCCTGGTCTATGTATACTTCTATCTGCTAATCTAACATACTTTTTTCCCTTCTCTTCCTTCCTTTCCCTTTCTTTTTACATGCTTGCCTTCTGTTTTCATTACCCACACACAAACTGATACAAATTTTTGTATGTTCCATTATATTAAAGATTGCCAACAGTAGCGAATCTCCCCACCACATTCCTGACCCATGTTTCCTCCTGTCTGCAAATTGAACATGCTTTTTTTCCTCCTCTTTTTTTCTTTCTTTCTTTCTTCTCCCTTCCCATTCTATTTCCTACACATTTCTTTTTACAAGTTTAGTTCTGGTTTCTTTACCCACAAACACAAATGTTTGAATTTTTCCACAATATTTTTCCACCAATAAAATAAATTTAATTTGCAGAAATGATCATAAATTTAGAATTTATATATATATATATTCTTAATTTGTAAACGAGTTATTATGTGACCTAGGTTTCTACCATGTGGTGTCTTCAGGTGATTTGCAGTAACTGATTTTACCATTTTTTTTTTAAATTTATAATGTTTTTATCCATGGTTGTATGAACCTAATAGATATTTTATGGTATGGTTACAATTAGACTTAATTTCTGTTCTTTCATTCAGTAATTCATTTTTATATATTTATTTATAATTTATAACATAAATATGTTATAATATCACTACTAAAGTAGCCATTTTGTTTCGACACTATCCATGTTTAATCAAATGAATTCAATTACAATTGTGTGTGTGTACACGTGTGGGAGAGGTTGTGGAATACGCGAATGGTGAGGATAGTTCAACTAAACCTACTTGATGCAAAATGCTAAATGCCATATTTATACAGTGAGCTCAACGGATGTTATCCAAAGTAATAGATTAATTTTTTTAAAAAGAAAAACAACACATCTTTTAGACTGGCTATGAATTAATAATAGTTCATTTTATGAGCTAAATTAGCCCATTTCATAGAACCACACTACTTTCATTCCATCCGGCATTAACTTCTTTCTCAGAAATAAACATTCCTCTAAAAAAAAAAAAAAGAAATAGAAAACATGTATCATGTTTCAAAGCAAAGATCTTGGCCCTATCTCAATTGGGTATCTCTGCACTGGTCAGGGAGGAATCACCTTCTTGGTCAATAACCATAAATTCATTATACGCTCACTCATAGGCTTCATATAACCCTACATATCAGCACCATCTCCTATACCTGCCTATTTCCACATGCACCTATATATGTACAATTACATAGGCTAATCTCTATCTTACTCAAATATTTCCGTTAAAGCCCATAACAAATTAACTTTTTTGTCTACTTTGCTATTCTTCAGACCGGAGATTGCTTTGTTTTGATTGGTCCATCCTGTCTTTGTAACAACGCCTCCCTGATTAAAGGGGTTTAGCTACTCTTTTACTCTTTTAAATGTTTAAAAGCCTCAAACTTGTAATTGAATTCATCACTTGATAAGACATATCATCAGACCCTTTTACAATATTTCCTCCATCTGGCATAAAATTTCTGCCGGAATGAACGTTTTCTTAAAATGAAGAGGGAACATAATAGAAATAATAATAATAAACATAAGATTACAAACAAATATATATCTCGTGTATATAAATATATGCAAGATTGAGAATACGACAATTTATTTAACGTGATATGAGAGTGTGTATATACACCGCAATACGTGGGCGCAAGGAAGCCCTATGTTTATGAAGCGTATATATGTGTGAGTATGAAAATGATAAGACCTAAAGAGAGATAAAAAAAGAAATCAGTGGATATGTAAACTTAAAAAAAATCACAGGGTAAGTATATATGGGAATGTACCCATAGGTATATATATGGATAAAAGTTAGTAGAATTAAGTGAGTTGACCTGATGAGGTCAAATAGACGCCTAAAGTCAGGGGAATTGGTTTTTTTCAGAGGTCATACCATCTAAGACAGTCAAATAACTTCAAATGGATGTTACCCATATTTGGAACTGGACTCTATATCCCTTTCTCCCCCCCTTCCCCTTACATTTATTGTCATTTATTTATTTGTTTGTAATCTTATGTTTATTATTATTATTTTTATTATGTTCCCTCTTCATTTTAAGAAAACGTTTATTCCGGCAGAAATTTTATGCCAGATGGAGAAAATATTATAAAAGAGTCTAATTAAGCTCATTGAAATGAACTATGGTTTATAACTAATATGACGAGTTTTTCTTTATAAACTATATATATATATATATATATATGACGTGTTGAGTTTTCCTTTATAAACTTCATATTGCTCTGGTTAACACTTATCCAGCTCTCTATATAGATTTACCTATTAATAATTTATATTAAGGAAATCTTGTTGGATTATCCTCACCGTTTACGGTCTGACAACTATATATATATATATATATATATATATATGTATATGTGGTTTTGTTGTCATTTTGCGCTAGCACGCGGAGTGACGTCATAAAACCGCATCGCAAATTTAAGAACTGCGTTTATTATTTTTGGTAACTATTGCCGTTGCCAAGCGGAGTTTTATGTCAACACAAAATAAAATCGTTGGTGATGGTGGATGTTATAATATTTCAGTTTAAACAACCTCTCTGAAGATGGCTCATGTGAGCCAAAAGCTTAGAAGAAAATCAATAAATAATTATCCAAATGTTGGAGAATTTTTGTCTTTATTTTCAACTGAAATTAAAGCAAAAATATGATGTTTAGAACGGCTCATGATTAAACATAATAGACATTCATTGTCTCATATTTAACAGCATATGTTTAGAAAATTACTTGCTGCCTCGATACACTAAATATATATATGTGTGTGTGTGTGTGTGTGTATACACACACAAACATACACTTGTGATAAAAATAACAGTTTCAGTGTGAATTTCTGGGGTGGGGAGTTACTATTATTTATATCTGAACTTATGTTTTTATCTTTGTTGTTATTATCTCAACATTTTGGCAGGTGTATCCTCCAGCCTTCTTCTGTTGATCCAGGTAACCTTCAGGAAATTTAAAACCAAATCCTCTGTTTAATCTCTGGGAGTAGATTATTCTCATTCCACTATACATGTCTATGGATATGTACCCTAGGATGGGTTACAGGGTTAGACTTGGTGGAAACAGGTCGAGCAATAGTTGAGTAGTACCTATCCTGTTTCCACAGAGTCCAATCCCTGGACCAAGTAGTACAGACTTAGAATATGGAAACACTCTAAGCCCCACCCACCCCATAAATTAAATAAGTTCTAAATTTTCTGAAAGTTCCCTGGTTCAACAGACACTAGAAGAAGGCTAAAGTCAATAACGACTGAAATATTGTGATAATAGCAATAAAGATAAGGATATTAGATAGACAGACATGGCATTTTGACAAGAAATGGTTAACCAGGATAAATCTGAAAGAGAAATTTATTAAGGTGAGCAGTCTTTGTAATTAAAGTGCTTGATAACAAGAGATAGAAGCAATAATGAGACAAATAAATTAATTTTGTTCACATATCTATCATGGAATTACATCCAATTTACTTGAGATATACTGTGTGCAGCAGAAATACCACCCACATAATGGTAAGGCATTTCTGCCCTACCCTGCATAATAATTTTATATATATATATATATATATATATATATATATATATATATATAATCTTATGTATATCTATATATATAATCTTATGTCTATGGCACGACTTGGAGTTTCATGCGTTATGCGATCATCAAGTGCATATTTCAAACTGACAGTTTAATAGATTTGAACTTAAGTTCACTTGATGTTCGTGGGAATTAAATCTTATAAAGTTACTGCTTTTTTAATATCAAGATTAAAAATTTAAATATTCTACCGTTACATGTGGATAAAAATTTAAATGTAAAATTAAAACAAAAATAAGAAATAATAAAATGCAGGGAGAAGAAATCAAAGGAGCGTAAATCGTGAGTCTTAAAAATTTAAATATTAAAATATTACATGTACATAAAAATGTAGGCAAAATTAAAATTTTAAGTAAAAATAAAAATAAGATAAAATAAAGTAAAAGTGAAAAAAATTAAGATAAAATTTAGAATTAAGAATTAAAAATATAAAGAGCAAAAATAAAAGGGGTTTAATTCATAATTGTTAAAAGTAATATTGCAAGGGGAAAGAAAGAAAGAAATAGGGATCTATATCAATCTGGGTCTAAGAATTTAAGTATTATTTTCTATGACAACATGTGGTCATTAAATTACTTTTTATTAAACAAATTTGGATTCTTGATATGGTTCAAGATGACAAATTTTCCTAAAAGGCATAGATTACATTTATCTCTTTTTCCATTGTAATGTTTGGATTTAGCTACGATATTCCAGGTAATGATTAGGTTCTTACTGTTGTTTTTTAATTTCCAATAATGTATGGATACTTTTGTTGTATTTACTTTTGTTTAAAGACAACATGTGGTTGTTAAATCTCATCTTCCACCTGTTAGAAGTACTTCCAAAGTAAAATTTAACATCATTATCATCTGAATGAATTTGATCTCTCTAAACAATATTTTTGGACATATACTGGCCATTCAATGGGAAGGTTTTATTTTTTTGGCAGTTGCAATTATTTTTAGAAGGGTCATTTTTGCTATTAATTGGGTGATGGATGTTGTTTGTGTCGGCCAAATATTTATTTGATATCATAGCATTATGTTGTGAAATATATTTATCTATGTTTTTAATGCAACTATAACTAACTTTACTTTTGTTGAAGATTTTTTTAGTGTGGGTGAATGGTAGAAATGTTTATGAATTAAGTTAAGGAATAGTTTACCGATGTTAGTTTGGACGTTATGACTGAAGGGTGGTTTAAACCAAATAGTGTTACATTTATGTGATTTCTGTCTACCTTGTTTTTAACGGAGTATTCTAAACTAGTGTTGAGTTTACTTTTTCTAAAGCATTCAGTCAGCTAAGTGTCATACGTGATACATGCTTGGGCGATCATGTCTCAAAAGAGACATGACTGACTGGGCAGAAGATTATCCCGCAGTAGGTTGCCATTGCTTTCTGCGGTAGCCTGGTTGCTGACCAAGTCTATAGAACCCAGTCTGTCCTGCTATTTAACCCATAACTGGAAGAAAGAGACAGATTAATACCTTTCCCAAGGGTATTTGCGCGTAAGTGAATACAATGGATTCAACTGGAATTCGAACTCGGCTCCCCGGTTTCTCGTTCCGAGCCAATATCCACTGTACCACAACGCACATCCTTCTAAAGCATTAATGTATCTAATTTTAGAATTGTCAAACATTTCCTTATTGCTAGAGTTGGTAACAGCTCTGTTCATACACTGAGCACTGTTTTATTAACATCTGAAATAATACTATATAGATATGCACCCCCTCCTCATATGTATATTTATTAATTTATGTTACTCTCTCTCTCTCTCTCTGTGTGTGTATATATATATATATATATATATATATATATATATATTTGTGTATTTAGGCTGCAAATTTTCTTTTAAGCATGTTAGATAAATAAATTATATTACAACATATAAAAAAAATCCATTTTGGATAATTTTCACGTTATAATGAATGCTAGCAATTTGTCAACCGTTATATTTGAAGCAGGAAAAAAATGTACAGTAATTCTTAACAACAGTTTTTTGGTTACATTTGTTACTATAACTCACGCCCCTGAAGATGACCTAAGAAAGAGGTTGAAAGTACTTGGGTACTTTAAGAAATTAATGAAAATAACGTTTGTTAGCGTTACAGCCCATTTCTGACATCTTTTGATTGTAATACGCAAAAGATTATTCGTGATTATGAATGAATTTTATTAAAAATAAGCAAACATATTGTTTGCAATTTATTTAATCTGACATATATATATATATAAACTTATCCAAAAGGAAGAATTCTCTGAATTAAAAACCTCTACATCTACTCTGTGTAGAAAAGGGTAGGCTGAACTCTTTAACGTTGGTGGGTAATCTTCCTAGAGATGGTGTGTCGATAAAAACACTGAGTTTTCAGTCTCCTAAACTGGTTGGTGTTAGTGAGGGCATACAGCTGTAAAACTCGCTCCAATATTTTCATGATGGTTCAATTATAGAACCATCATAAAACCCCGTCCAACTCATGCTAGCGGACATTAAACAATGACATACATAATTTTCTACATACGTGTGAAAGCATGTTCTGCTCTCATCAACTGCTAACCAGGGTGGGTAACACAGTTTCAGTTTAAAAGATGGTACTGCCACCACCAGAAGCTTTTGCCATTGGACAGGGTATCATTTTTTTTTTTTTGTTTAGAAGTGTTTGTATCTTGCAATTTTTTTATTTTCTTACAACTGCAAGTCAGATTTTCAACATTGTATTAAAAGAATTTGCTTTTGATCATTAACTGATACATGATGTGTGTAGCGACTGTTATCAATGATGTTGAATGGAAGGTAAATGAATGTGTTTCATGTCAGAGGCAGCATTGTGTCACGAGCACGTCTTCAATCACTTTTATTTGTTTGGGAGGGATCTTGACCAGATTCAATCAGTGCCTGTTGAACTGTAGTTTGGAGACTGTGAAGCACACTTCAGGTTCTGGCCAGTGATGTCCACTCTCAAAAAGAATTCACGGACCTGATCTCAATAGGTAGCACATGACATGTCCACCTCTTTCCATACAGTCATATCACAGCAATTTGTAGCAGTTTTTTCTTTTGTTTCACGTACACCTCCTCGTCGAGAACCATTAATTCTACTAGGATGACACCTCTTTTAATTGGACCATACTGCAATATTGGGGTGTACATCTGTTTGAATCATGTGTAGTGGAAATTGGAGGGGTGTTATAAAATCAATTAATACCCTCCAATTATAGGCTCCACTCAGTAGTGTCATGTTGGGAATTATTTGGGTCTTCAGTGCAGGACATTCATCTTGCTTGGGGAAATATTCCTGTTGTATGTTTGAAAAACAGAAAATTAGTTATTATAAATTGCCTGAAGTTACAGAAAGGTTGAAACCCAGGTTGCAGAAATAACTCATTTCCAAATGAAAAATATTTAAAAGTTTTGCAGTATAAATTTATTGATCACTTTTTACAGATTGTTTGTTGGCTACTGTACTGACTGAAATCTTGATTGCTTCCAGCACTTTTTATGATGCCGTGTGTACATCTGTGGTGATTGTGGGCATGCGATGCGGAGAGCATATGACATGGGAGGAATGATATTGATAATGGCTCCATCACAATGTGGGTATTCCAAGATTGGATTAATATCACTCCATGTAGTCCAAGCACATTGTTTAGATGAAGAAACAGCTTTTCGCTGCTCTTCCTTGAAATTCTTGATTTCTTCAATCACTATGTCTTGATTTTCCTTTGGACTGTTTGAAGAAAAACTCGTTCCTTGTGCTGACTAGGCCAACTCAATTAGTTTAGCCCTCCCCACCTCATAATCTCCTTGGTTCGTAGACCGGATTCTGATTTTTGGGTAGCTTCTACTGTCGACCATTTGGTGCCAATTTTGATATCTGGCTGTAACCTGTGGATGAACTCAATGCCAAGTTCCTCATCATCATGTGAAGGAGTACCTTCCTGACCTTGAATTCCACCAATGAGGAGATGGGAAGTCGCACGTTTTCAGCATTGGTATAAAATCTCACTGTGGGGATTGGGGGTGAATGGGTAAATCAAAAGTCACTTCCGCAGGTATCTATTGATACACTGTAGCGTCTGCTGAATGTGAGACAGTAATATCATATGCCTTCAACGGCTACAGAATCTGGGCAACAATGTTGGTAGCACCAAGCGTTCAGTTTTCCATGGAGATGAGTTCTGTCGATGGATTCAAGATCATCTAGTGCCATTTTCTGCACATTGGGGCCTGATCAGTCATTGGAATTTCATACAGCTGTCTGGCTTTTTTCCTGGTTTCTCTTTGACTGTCAGAATCATTTCATCTCCAATGCAGAAGTGACTCTCTCTGACACAGCCTCTGAATAATGATAAGCTTCGGCTTTTCTTGGGCTTAGCCTTCATCATTCTCATCCACATGAAGAGATTATGGTAGCGCTGCAGCATTTCATCAGCCCCCAACCTTAGACAGGACCAGAATAGTGATGTCATTCATGAACACTTTGGAAGGAGAAAGAACCGTTTGTTCTTTCCCTTTGCTGTATCTGTTGCACCCCATAATATGAGTCCCATAGACGTTATGAAATCACACACCCCATCATGATGCCAATCTGAAAGATTTGCCACTTGGTGGTGTAGTTACCATTGGTAAACTGTATAAACACTACTCAAAAATATTTCATTATAATTTCCCCAACCTTATGAGAGAAATTGAAAAATTCAAGGGGTGTTCAAATTAACATTTGTGGAATTGATCCATACATATTCGGGACATCAAACCAAATTACAAGAAGCTCACTTTTATTTTGTTTGACTGATAGGACTGAATTCCAAATCATGTGTTAATGCTCCAAACAGCCAGGTATCCCAGACATCTGGACAGCTGTGTTTATGTAATTGTTACCTAGCAGGAAGTCTGTCACACAATGGGCAAAGACCCCAGCACCACCACCACAAGAAAAAAAAAAAAAAAAATATATATATATATATATATATATATATATGTGTGTGTGTGAGTTTGTAACCCTGAGTTTCACGCTTTTGCTTTCGTCAGACAAACTGATTAATTTTTTAAAAAATTGGTTATATTTGTGTATTTTTGTGGAAGTGGGGTAAATCTGTCATCACGACAGATGCAGACACACACACACACATATATATATATATATCTGTACACCCATCAACACGCGCAAGGACACACACACACACACACACACACGTTCGGTCAATGAGGCTTGCATAAACATACACATGCGAATCCTGCGGGGTTCGGTATATATATGTATATATGTGTGCCGTTGCACACATACATACTCATTCGGTTGATGTATTCGAATGGTGTAGCGATGTCAACGTCAACACGAGAATAGTTGTCGATTTCTCATACTTTTGATGGGTTCTGTGTGAAACTATGGTAGGTAAGAATTGCTATTATTTTATTTAAGGCTGTATTGTTATTTTTGGTTTTAAAGTCAGTTATTGGCTTGTTTTATTATTTTTTGTGGTTGCATATATTTAAATGGTAGAAATTCTAATTTGTAATGCTTGTTAGTGTTTATTAATTATTAATTTTACTATGGTAGAGACGTGTGATTTCTTTTTTTTTTTATCTGTATAAATTGTGATAATAGGTATTTATTTTCATGTCTTCGTAGAAAGTCCTGCATTCCGACTAATAAACCCGGCAAAAAGCGAAATAGGAGAAATTAGTAAAAAAATATTAGAATCTATTAACACCAACTTAAGGAATAAATTAGGCCTTAACCAATGGAAGAATGCCAAAGCTGTCATAGAGTAGTTTACAACAATAAAAAACAAGGACAAAGCCACTTTCATCCAATTCGACATCGTGGACTTCTACCCATCCATCACATAAAACATATTAAATGAAGCTATACAACTGGCACAACAACATATAAAAATTACATAAAAAAATAATCATGCACTGCCGCAAATCCCTACTATTCTACAATAATGAACCATGGACAAAAAAAAAACAAAACCATGACTTATTCGATGTAACAATGGGTAGCTACAATGGAGCAGAGACATGCGAATTAGTAGGCATACTTATTCTTTCACACTTAGTCAGAATCCTGGAGAAAAAGGACACGGGACTATATCGAGATGATGGACTTATCCTGATAAGAGAACCCAATGGTCCCAAATTAGATAGATTTAGGAAAAAAATAGTAAACGCTCTAAAATCCATTGGATTCAAAATAGAAATAAAAGCAGGTATAAAAACAGTAAACTTCTTAGATGTCACTCTTAACTTGGACAAAAATACACATGAACCATACAGAAAAGATAATGACGATCCAACTTACGTACACACATCCTCCAACCACCCATCTTCAATCATCAAGCAAATACCCATATCAATCAGCCGCAGACTATCTGAAAATTCATCTAACATACAGATTTTCAATAACAAAAGAACAACATATGACGAATCACTAAAGAAATGTGGATACAAGCAACAACTACAATATACACCTCCGCAAAGAAAAAGCAAAAACAGAAAAAGAAATATCATCCGGTTTAATCCACCATACAACAAAGCCGTCAAAACAAACATAGGTAAGATATTCCTTAATAGAAAAACACTTCCCGGTGACAAACCAATTAGTAAAAATATTCAACAAAAATGTCAAAATTAGTTACAGCTGCACAAAAAATATTACACAAATAATAAAAAGCCACAACAAAAAATTAACAAACTACAATAATGCAATCAAAGAAGCTCAATGCAATTGCAGAAACGGAACTACATGCCCACATGCCTACATGCCCACTTCAGAGAAATTGCCAGCAAACAAATATAGTATATAAAGCCAAGGTAAGTGCAAACAACAACACAATGTACTACATCGGTGCCACTGAGGGACCATTTAAGAAAAGAAATAACAACCACAATCTTTCATTCTCCAACAGAAAATACTTGAACAGCACTACACTATCAACATATGTATGGCATCTAAAAGAAATATTTCACCAACAATAAGCTGGGAAATACTGAAAAAAGCACCTGCTTACAACATTACAAAAAACGCCTACTTTGCCTACATGAGAAAGTAGCAATTATATCTCATACCCCACAAAAGAACTTACTAACCACGAGATCAGAACTAATTTCCAAATGCAGACATGAAAATAAATACCTATTATCACAATTTATATGGATAAAAAAAAAAAAAAATCACACGTCTCTACCATAGTAAAATTAATAATAAACACTAACAAGCATTACAAATTAGAATTTCAACCATTTAAATATACGCAACCACAAAAAATAATAAAACAAGCCAATAACTGACTTTAAAACAAAAAATAACAATACAGCCTTAAATAAAATAATAGCAATTCTTACCTACCATAGTTTCACACAGAACCCATCAAAAGTACATATGTACGTACGAGAAATCGACAACTATTCGCGTGTTAACATCGCTACACACCATTCGAATATGCCAACCGAATGAGTGTGTATGTGTGCAACGGCACACATACACACATATATATATATATATACCGAACCCCGCACGATTTGCATGTGTATGTTTATGCAAGCCACAGTGACCGAACGCGCGTGTGTGTGTGTGTCCTTGCGCGCGTTGATGGGTGTACAGATGTATGTGTGTGTATATATATATATATATATATATATATATATGTCTGCGTTTATCGTGACGACAGATTTCCCCCACTTCCACAAAAATACACGAATATAACCAATTTTTTAAAAAAAATTAATCAGTTTGTCTGACAATCACAAAAGCGTGAACCCAGGGTTACAAACTCACACCTATCTATATGAATATGTCTGCTCTATCACTGATATTGAGTGCTTTTAAATAAGTACCACGCATATATAATATGTAAACTTTATAATATATATAACAAATTACATATATATATATATATATATATATATATATATACACACACACATACATACTGATATTTATAATTATATACATATATATATATATAATTAGTTTTCAGTCATAGTTAAATTAGAGCAGCACCCAGTTCTATTAAAAAGTGATCAATAAATTTATATTGTTGAACTTTTAAATATTTTTCATTTGGAAATGAGTTATTTCTGCAACCTGGGTTTCAACTTTTCAGCATCTTCAGGTGATTTATAATAACTGAGTTTCCAACATTTTTCAAACATACAACAGGAATTTTTATTAATGTGCAACTGAAAACTTTTGAAATTAAGAATGAGTTACTGAAGGATCTTAAAACAATTTCATCCAGGTTTGTATGATCCTAAGATGTATTTATAGGTGTAATTACACCTGGACATTTCTTATCTTTCATTTAGTAGTTTCTTTTGTTCTGGAAACAACATAATGGCTAACTTTTCTTCTTGGCACAATCTGCAGACATCACCACCGTTGTAAAGTTTGACTTTTTTTTAACTATACTTCATTTTTTTTTCATTTCCACACATGGTTAGCCAGTTTGGTACAAATTTTAAGATTTTCCAACTAAAGTGTAGATTTGTGATTATACCGTCTGTTTTTAAAAACTTCTTTTTGTAGACCCCCAAATATGTTTTTCTTTGTCCATCTGTATCATATATCTCTACTTTATAAATAACCCCTTCTGTTTTACAAATTCCGTTAAGTGGCCATCTGTTTTTGTCCCTACAGTTACATTCTTTATTAGTGATGTTATGTTGAATGTTATTTTTTAGGTTTCTGGCATTGTTTTTAAATGTAATTTTTTAAATTACTAGTACAGCTATAACTTAATTTGATTGAATTCTTGAGATATTTTATTCTGAGTTTTTTTTTGGGAAGTTTACTAATTTAAAAAATATTTGCCCTATTTTGGATTTTACTTCTAAGTTAAACAGTGGGTCCAACCAAATAATGTTTTGATTTCTAGTATTATTTTTCATTTGTTTAACTGAGGTTTGTATTCTAATTTGTCTTTATGGCCACTTTCATTTAAGGCTCATAATGGGGAAAAAAAAAAGAAAAAAAAGAAAAAAGATTACTAAATGAAAGATCAGAAATAATGTCCAGATGTAATCACACCTATAAATACATCTTAGGATCATACAAACTTAGATGAAAGCGTTTTAAGATCATTAAGTAATTCCTCCCTAATTTTGAAATTTTCGGTTGTTTAAAAATTCCAGTTGCACATTTGTAAAAATCCCTTTTGTATATTTTGAAAAACATTAGAAAACCAGTTATTATAAATTTCCTGAAGATACCAAAAGTTTGAAACCTAGGTTGCGTAAATAACTAATTTCCAAATGAAAAACGGACACACACATATACAAACACACGCAGAGAGGGGGCAATGGATAAATTGCCACCTAAATTAGGCAAAAAATAAATAAAATAAATAAAAATAAAAAATTACAAAAATATCTTGTAATACTAAAGAAATTTATTCATTAAAATAGCCACTGGCTTCAACCAAGGCTGCAAGACAACTTCAGAATCTCCTGCATCTCTTCTGGGCAGGCCTCTTGGTGAATGCTGCCATAATGCTTGCCTTCAGTTCATCTTTGGTCTTACAAGAAGTATTGTTGGTCTCTTGTTCAACTGTGCCCCACATATAACAATCAAGGATGTTGCAGTCTTGAGAGTTAGCTAACCAGGTGTAAGAAGAGATGGGGTTGCAGAAATTGTTTGAAAGCTGTGATTGGGTTTTCCTACTTGTGTTGCATGGTGCAGAGTCCTGTTGCCAGACATAGGGTCTTTCAGCAGCCATTCTTTGACACAAGGTACCACTACCTCTTCAAGGCACTTGATGTAGGCCTGTGTTGAGTCTGGGGATGTGAAGGAAGATGAATAGAGGCATAACATCACCATCACTAGTGATCACTCCAAACGCCATGATCTTGACTGGATATATCATCCAACTCTTCCCGAATCCTCTGCACTGTCATCAGATTGACACTCAAACATTCTGAAATGTTAGGGCTTCTGGCAGGAATGCTAAATAATACTGTTTCCAATTTCTGGCAGAGTGAATTGCGTCATGGTGCTTTTTTCTCAGTGCCCAACTGACCCTACTATAATGTGCAGTCAGCAAAAATAAAAAAAAATGTGCGAAATAAAAATATATAATGGCAACAATTTACCCATGGCACTGTGTGTGTGTGTGTGTGTGTGTGTGTAACATTACTTTTTCATATATGATAGATACAGTCTTGTATATTTTTTTTGTACATATAGTAATATATCTATAATTATATATGCAGATCTAAAAATGATCCAAATATTATGGCATAATTATTTAGATGTGTATATTTGTACTTAAATTATGATGCTATTTTTGTAGTTGTTTTTGGAGGTAGACAAGTTGAACAAATGTATTTTTGGAAATTTTGCTTTTTTAAAAAAAAAAGCAAACAAACCATGTAAATAACATGGACCCCCCCTCTATTACAATGGCCAAAATTATGTAACAGTTAATTTTCATTCAAACCCTGATGATTGTGCCATGCATAAAACACAGAATTGTGCTACCAGTAAGGAAATTACATACATACATACATGCATACACACACACACACACACACACAGAGATATCAATAAATATACATATGGATGTACATACACATATATAAATATTTTTCTGGTATTAATAAAACTGTACTCAATGTAATATAACAAAGCTATAAACTTCATAATAGGCACCTAATTGCATAGCATATGAAATTCCAAATCGTGCTATAGACTTAGGATAATATGATTGTATATTATCTCAGCTTGTGCATAATTTCAAAGAAGTGTATTTTTATGAAACAGCAAAATATGTAAACTGACTAACAAAAGAAAAATAGACATTGTTTTAAAAATGTTTGTTTTTAATGTTAAGCATGCGGGCAAAATTCTCCACGTCAGGAAAATATTCGATTGTTTTGAAACCAGCATGGCCAAAGTCAGATAATGTGGGCCTTGGAATTATGTAAACAATGTGCCTAAAGATAATATAGTCACTTATATAAAAGACGAATTAGTAGCAGGAAGAGAGTCCATGAGCAGTTGAGCTTGAAAGACAGAGAGAGACAGAGAAATTGGGCTCACCCCAGTTAGCTCCCCCCTTCGATGTTTGTGTGCTGACCCCTCCACTCTATGCCACATCATCTGAAAATCGAATAAAGAAAATGTTGCATGCCTTTATTTATATATACGTGTTACGGTCATCATTTTATTAAGTGAGAATATCATCATTTTATCAGCATGAAAAAGGTAAGTGATTTTATGAGAGAGAAGATAGCAAGTTTTGGGATTCTGTTGTTAAATTAATAATCGTCATTCCATTGAAAGGCATACAACATATATGTCATTTTGATTGAAGCTTAATTGTCATCATCTTGGTATAGAGTATACAAACAGACAGACATCAGTGAGCAAGAGAGAGAGAGAGAGAAAGAAAAAAGTTGGTCATGTGGTTAGAATATTATCATTCTAACCATGAGATCTAAGTTTGACTGTTACCATGGTTGGTTTGACAAAGAGAAAGAGAGTGAGAGGAAAAAGCTGGCCAAGTGGTTAGGATATTATCATTCTAACCATGAGATCTAAGTTTGAATGTCACTATGGTTTGTTTGACAAGACTTATTGATAATAACAACCTGGTGTGGGGGATGCCAGTGCACAGCACCATTGGGAAATAAGTGAAAAGTTATGCTCCCCCCCCACTACCCAGTTGATATAAGTCTTGTGAGTGAAATTGTAGAACCAGAAGTGTTTGAAAATCACACAACATCATGCCCAATGGTTTGAGTGTACCAACCTTTTTCAAAACTTAAATCATGCTAGCTTATGGCCTCTCTCACAGAAACTGTAACTAAGGTCTGCTTAGCATGACTGCAGTATAAACGTTAGAGTGGCTCTGCGGGTGTTGAAGAAACTCAACTGGAACTTGCTAACCACCCTAAAAACCAATCAGTATTTTGCCAAAATTTAAACGACCAACAGTTCAAAATGACAACTCAATTGCCTGATGATCGTTTCTCACTACACAACCTATAATTACACGTCGAAGCTATTTGTGGCTTTATTTTTTAACTAGTTTTACTAATTCTTTATTAATTTGTTGATATTTAGTGCTTTTTCATAACTGTTAGTAATGTGTGTATATGTGTATTATTAACACTTCATTGAGTGCAGATACAACACTGATCTTAGGTGAAGGAGTAATATGCAGACATTCCGATCTAAAATTGAGGGGTTGATCTGCGCATAAATATTCCCATAATTTGTTATGAATACTATGTGCATTTCAAGTATTATCTTTTAAGATGTTCATCTATTGATTAGAAAAGACAGAATCCATGTTTTTCTTAAGAAAACAAAGAAAGCACTTGTTCAATCAATTCATCAAAAGCAATTTGTTGTCAATACCAGGAAGAATCAACTTCTCAGCAGATTTTTAGAGTAAATAAATAAAAATTTTCAAATTATTTTTCCAGCTTTCTACCTTTTTTCAAAATGGCCAAACATGAATTGTGGAACATAACTTGTTTTGTTCATTTAATTTCTGTTTTAGTTTGTTTATTGAAACACTCCGAGCACCAGTCCTGGGTAGGTTGATAAACTGCATCTGGCAGCAAGGCCTCTGATTGGGAGGTTGTGAGGAGTGTGGAACCACCTATTAATCGCTGTTGTTCTCAGGTTCACCCTAACCTTGGGTGGTAGCACCTGTTAGGGTCCCAGCTATGGGCAAATAGTTAACCCCCAAACTGGGATCAAAACACTATGAAAGTATAAAAATAGATTTTTGTAGTGAAAATTCCAGCAATACATTTTAGAAGAAAATCAAAAGAAAAAATATTACTAGCAATTAAAAAAAAAAAAAATATATATATATATATATATATATAGCATGACATCTGATTCTTGACAAACCCTTCTTTACAAAAATATGTCAATGAAACCTGATCTACAAACTGCTTTTCAAAAATACAAAAAACTTTTTCATCACAATCTGACTAAATAAACCTTCTCACTATAATGAAAATATTAAAAAAAAACAAAAAAACACTAGAAACCCCTTTTTTGGCATTAAATAACCCACAGAGGTTGATAAACAAAATTCAACACTCTGAGCATCAGATTAAATTTGTTATATAGACAAGCAAAAAAGAGAAATAAAAGGATGAACTGATGTAGAATAACAGCAGCCAGAGAATTGAAAAAAAAAAAAATAATTAAAAAAAAGCTTCAAATAAGAATTGGGAATCATAACTCATTTTTTTAATCATTTCATCCCAAGCAAGGCAATAAAGCTACTAAGACAAAGAAAAGAAAAAAAAGATTATTGAGTGTTAGAGAATATGAGAAGAAAAAAAAACATCAGGGTGAAAGAACAATAAAAGAAGAGGAATCAAGAAGACAGTAAATAACGATGTAAATTTCATTTAAATTTTTGAAGATCAAAGTTGAGTGGAAAGCAAGAAGCCGGAAGAAAATTCCACAAGCGAAAGAAGAAACTATTAGCATAGGACTTACAGTTACATCTAGCGATTTCAATAGTAAGATGATGAAACCTAGTTGCCATGCTTAATTCCATAAAGTCAAGGTACCATAGAGAAAAGATCATCTGAACAATTACCATGAAATTGATTATAGAAAAAGCACAATGAAGCTGCATTACAACAGTGAAAAAGAGACTGAAGCCGAGACACCAGGTCAGGACCAATAGTATTGCAGATTCTTCTTTGTATTGCATCTAGAATGTCAAAATGTATAGCAGGAACACTGGACCAGATATGGAAGCAATATTCAAAGCATAGATGAATGGTAGATTCTGGCAAGTGACAGTGTCTAGCATGACACTGAATAACTTTTCTAGTAATTGATTCAATATAATCTTCCCATTTTTACACTGCAGCAGAAAATATTAACCCAAGTAATCATTCTCTTGAAGGTTAAAATCAGCCATGCTGACCGAAGGCAATTAAATGTTTTCTCAGAAGATTAAAGGAGAGAACACTATTTACATTGTTTGTACTATTATCCTCATCTTTATTGCTATGTGATGTAGAGTGGCTGACACCCCTGTAGTACTCTCAATGGCCTGAAATGGTCTATTTAAGTAAAGAATAGTGTCATTCAAGTAATATTCAAACTGATTACTTCAGCAACTATTGCAGTCTAAACCCGTCCTCTATGTGTTGTAAGTTCTGTCTTGTCTGTCATTGTAACTATTGTACTGTTCTGTGTATATCCGTTTAGCACTGTATATTGTGATGAATAATACCACATCACACTTTCTTTGTATATCATATCCACTTCAGCAATACAACACCATGTTTATGATATTTCTGCGATTGTATGCTCTGGCCTTCTTCCAGTGCTAGTAATTTTGAACCAAACCCTTTATTTTCAATCACTGGCCCAGTGGATATAGATGATGGGATAGCAACTGAAGACAAGATGTCATTTCAGTACAAATAACATTTTCAATAGATTTCATCAAGAATTCCTTTAATATAGAGCAGAAGCACCAGAACTGATGTAACAACAATATTTAGATATTGAGATAAATGGGGAAAAATTTATTATTAAAGAAAATAAAATAAAAAAATTAAATAATAAATCTTATATTAAACATTTTAAATTAAAATTGTGAACTTGAAATTAAAAGTTTTAAATCAGTTATGACATAATAGTTAAAATGCCAACAATAAAGGATATATATATATATATATATATATATATATATATATATATGGAGAAATATATATATATATATATATATATATAGATAGATAGATATTGAATGGCAGGACAGATTGGGTTCTATAGTCTTGGCTGGCAACCAGTCTACTACAGAAAGTGATGGCAACCTACTGCGGGAAAATATTCTGCCCGGTCTATCAGGTCACTTTGAGACATGATCACCCAAGCATGTATCATGAATGAAACCAACTGAACTATTAAATTTTAGATTTTTTGTTTATTTTTTAAATTTAACGATTTATGCACTGATGTTGAAAAAAAAAAAAAATCAGTGGCTTTAAGCAAATAAAGTGTGTAGGTCATCAAGAAGACCATCCTTTTTTTTAACCTAAAGGACTAGCACTACAGAATTACAAAGAACTATACTAAATAACCGAAACCATATCACCTGAGGACTTCTAAAAGTGACAACTAAAATGAACAGCATGTGTAACTCAACAAGAAAATAATGACAATGATGTTGATATTCCCCACTTATTCATAAAGATTAAGTTAGGAAGGGAACCAGCACGCCCCTTTCCATCGATACTGGAAAGAGCGCTACACTAGACTTGAGAAACGTAAAAGTTGTTTTGAAAGAGTAATTTAAACCAAAGATAGCACTGGTTGTTTGATCACTGAATACCAAATATTTCCTCATAAGGAAAGAGATAACAGTTGTACAAATTTGCTTTTTAGGACCTGATGTTATTGCCCTCTGAGTAGACTACAGCATAGTATAAACATTGATAGTATTGACACTGAAAGCCAAAATACAATTTCTGTAATTCCTTTTATCACGATGATCTGAAAGTGAATTCCCAAGATTTCAAAGACCTGAGAGAAATTTGTCTTTGGTAATGTATTCAGAAATGTCATCATACTTTAATTCCTAACAAACATTTTACAAAGATGTAATTTCCATTCTGAAAAGGTTTTATGTTTATGTAAGTTTAACAGTTATTCTAGATTTAGCAAAGATTTTTTAATAACTTTTCTCTCGTAATAGTGACAACAGATTTATTTTTTAAATAATGCTTAAAAAAAATAAAATAAAAAATAAAGACTTTATGAACTTAACAAGTTGCAACATTTGTGTATTGTAATTTAAAAAAATTTTTTTCAATTTCTAGAAATTTTTGTTGAATTTTAAAGAATATTATTTACTAGTTTACTTACACCACTAAAATGTGACAGCCATATTTAATAATTTTGCAGTTGCATTTTTTTCTTTTACTTTCTGCATGAGTTATCTAGAAATTTTATCAATACATTAAATCTATCATCACATGAAAAAGATTTGTCTATAATTCTGAGATGAGGTATTATTTACATTGTTCAGACTGTTGGCCTCATCGTTATTGCCATGTTTATGATGTTTCAGCCGTTGTATGCTCTGGCCTTCTTCAGGTGCTAGAAATTTTGTACCACTCCCTTTATTTCAATTACTGGGGTATATCATTCTCATTCCATGTGCAATGTCACTTTTGGTAACTATGTAGTTATCTCCCTTTAACTTAACTCTCCAGTAGATATAGGCATTGGTTAGTTCCAGTGACTTGACCCAAAGAGTTTTGAGTTCAATACCAGACTACAGCAGTGGTATGGTGAACAAATAACTTATTTACCTTCTCATATATATATATATATATATATATATATATATAATACAAATATAACATTTGTCACTGAGCTGATTGTTGTTATATTCACTGCCCTGTCTCCAGAGTTTCATCAAGGAACCTTTCTTTTGTAATAATTCCATTCACTAGTCAGGAAGTATTAGTCTGATTTTTTTCATTTTTGTTATATTAAGTTTAAATAATAATTTATACATCTTTTCTTGGTGCTTGGATGATTTTTTCTGTGTGTGTATGTGTATATACATCTGCACATATATGTATGCACACATGTGTAGAATGTTTTTAAGATATGTATGTAAAATAAATAAGACGTGTTTAGAAAATTTGCTTTCTAACCATGAGACCCGAGTTAAAATCTCACCAGGCTTGACTTGTCAGGGAAATGATTTCTTGATAATATTGGTCTGGAAAGGTAATCTCAGCCTGCATCACCACTAGAAAAGCAATATGAATTACCAGAATTTAATTAGGGCATGACAGTGGGCATGCAATTAATAGTTTCCTTTGATTATGGTTAGTGCTGAGGATGATTTACAGAGCTCTACTTTGCTAACTTATGCTGATTGGGTGGTTGGAGAAAGTCTATGGCAGAGTGACCACCTCATCCAAGATTTTAGCAGTATATGAATAATGTTTCATGTAAAGAAAGTAGTTCTACTTAATAAAAATGTAAAGTGAGTGCAAGAATACAGAAAGTCGAGAAAACTATACTGGAAAAAGAATTCGAACGAAATGGTTAATTAGATGTATAAAATTACTTTGGCTTTGGAATTGGTTAAGAGTTGAAACTGTCCGCTGATTTAAAGTGTGTATATGACAGAATCTTCAAAAGACCAAGTGAGCAAAAGTTATGATTATTTTCCTTTTCACTCTAAATGCATACAACTCTCATCATGTCTGAAAATGAAAGAAAAATAAATGTATTGGTTTATCTAGAGGAGCCCAGTTAGCCAGCCTCACGACATCTGGTTTTGACCAAACATAATTAACCAGGGAAAATCAAGCAACGCAAAAGTAACAATACCAGAATTTATTAACATTCTTTTTCTCCATGTCGCATTCTCTGATTAAGCTTTAGTAAAAGCAGAACATGTTAGATTGATAAATGTTTCCTATTTGTTCGTTATCATATTTATACAAGAAATCTATATAAATTCTGGTTGGAAATACAAGAATGCTATATAAATCACAATATCAAAAACATCTTGCTATAAGAGAGGCACAATATATCAAACAATTCTCTCCTATCATTAACCTTACATTATTTTATAGTGGAAATGGAGTACTGAAGCTGAGTAAAGTATTAAGACACAGGAAACTTTCACTAGAAACAAAGAAGAGAGTACTGGATTGCTATGTGATATCTACATTTATATATACATATATGTGTGTGTGTGTGTGTGTGTTAGATATTTCTTTAGACTGACAAGAAAAATTTTATTAATTTTTTTCAGCATCTTCACATTTTTTCCCTTTTTGCTGGAAATAAGGAATGTAAAAATTCTCCATAATTTTCCCCAAGCATGTTACTTAAAAAAAAAATCTTATCAAACCAAAGTGCTTTAAAAGCGATATTAACCCATAATTTACAAGAACCCTTAAGAAAAATTCTGGTCGAAAATACAAGAATACTATTTAAATCACAATATCAAAAACATCTTGCTATAAAAGAGGCACAATATATCAAACAATTCTCTCCTACCATCAACCTTACATTATTTTATAGTGGAAATGGAGTTTTGAGAGTTTTTAAAATAAAGATGCTCATGCAATTTCCAGTCATGTGCAGCACGTGAGAGCTCAGAATGAATGCTCCTTTTTCAAAAACAACAAAAAAATTACTACAAAAAAGTTAATAAGTGAGGAAAAAAATAACATCAACAGCGACAAAAAACATTCTTCAAAATGGCTATAAAAGTGTTCGAAAGCACTTGGGATGATAAAAATGATGGATAATTTTTATATTCCTCAACTTCTACAAAATGGAAAAATGTTAGAATGCTGTAATAAAAAATAATTAAATCTTCTTTGTCAGTTGTATTTAATGAAAGATATTTGAAATAAACATTGCTGCCCAAGTATGTATGTATATATAATTTTACACTAAAATAGTTGTGGCAATTAGTGTGAAGCTTGTACACAGGCATGAAAATAAGTAACCCTGCATTGTTGTTCCCTGTATCCACCATATAAATAGATAAGGTATGAATTGAAAAAGTATTAAATCTGGAAGAGCAGTATTAAATATGTAACAAATAGAAAAAAATTTGATATGTTTGTCTATTTCATTTTAGCTTCAGATGCAAAACAATTTCTGATGATGCTAAAATAGTGAAATGTCAAATTTATAAAGGTTTTCCTGCTTGTCTTATTTAATCGTGTGTGTGCATATATATATATATATATATATATATATAAATATTAAGCAAACAAAATGAAAAAGTGGAAAAGTGCATGTAATGTTTTGTTCTCTAAAAGTACTTCACCAAAATTAAATTGTCTAACATTGTTCTGGTGTGTGTGTGTGTGTGTGTGTCTCCAAACAAGTTTTATTAAACATGACATCACTTTGAACTGATTCAAACTTTTAATTTTCCCTATAAACTATCAGGAAGTAGCCAATAGAATTTCACCTACCACACTGACAGCACATGGTTCTTGATATTGACAGAGACAATTGAAAGTACTTATACAAAACAACTCAACTGATATGAACTCCAGACGATTTATTCTCAACTTCATCCTAGTAGACAACATCTTATTGCCTAAATACAGTGTGTGTGTGTGAATAAAGACAAGGAAAACTTCTCCTAGCCAACGCGTTTGATCCCCCAACAGACTTTAACAAGGCAAAATGTGAGGATTTTATTTTGTAAAAAGTACTTATAAACAAAGTTTAAATTTTGTTAGTCTTTCAATTTTTTTTAAAATTTAAGATTTTAATATTCATCAGGTTAACTAAAAACTCTAGGTAAATTATGGAGGATGCTAAGTGACATAATTTAATGTATAATAAACAAAAGTGAGTAAATGATATTGCTGAGTTTTTTTTTTTTTGTTTTTTTCAATGCAATAATTAAATTGTTTTAGTATGAGATTAATTTATGTATTATGTTGTTTTTTTGTTTTTTTTTAAATAAAAAGGAGGTTATGAATAACTGTTTCCTTTTAACTTTTTAATATTTTTATAGTCATGTATTTTGGCTTGGGATGGGAGTAATTCTTTCAGGAAGGAAGAAAGAGAGACGAAAGGAAAAGAAAAAAAAGAAAAAGAAAAACCCAAAAAGCAACAAAAGATTAAATGGCTGCTGTTGCAATAAAACCTTTGATTTTATTTCTTGTTGATTAGACAGCAGTGTGGTAACCCTTGAAAGTTTGGCCACAGGCTGTGCACTTACGAGCAGTCACTTTGTTCTTCAGGGTACATTTCTCACAGATTCGTTCACTGTTCCGGTGCTGAAGAAACTGCGAAGGTGAACTTGGTGTGTCGCCCGACTGGGTCTGTGAACACATTTTACAAAACAAGTTATCTGTCTGGTTGTTGTAACTACAAAATTTGCATCTCCATCCGCTCGGAGATGATGACGATGAAGATGATGATGATAAAGGAAGAGAAGATAGGTTTGCTACGAGCCGGGAGTTAGTTTCCGACTCGTATGTTGGCTCTGTTGGTTCTGCAGATGTTACTGTCCTCTCAGAAGTGATATCTTCATCTTCGGCTGATTTCTCCAATGAATGTTCCGTTGGTTCACGTGGTCGGCGTACAGAGAGAGATAGAATGTTGAAGTTTGAAGGCTGGGTCTTAGAAGTGAGCTCATATAAAGAGTCTCCGTACGTGGAATCACCATAGGCAGAATCCCGATCACAATTGGAGTCATCTGCTGCGAGGATTGGAACTGGAGCCGAATGAGGAGAAGCACTAGCAGCAGACATTCTTCTAAAAGGCTCTGTTCTATTGGAAATCGGCTGAAAATGTGGGGTCTGCTTTTGGCTGTGCGGTCGTTGATAAGAATCAAAAGCAGCTTGTTGTTCCTCTGTGTACGTCCTTTGAGTTAAATGTATATCAGTTACAGCAGACAGAGGATGAAGGCCTGGACCATAGGCATGGCCAAAGTTTTGTTGGCTTTTTGAGGGTTGCTTCAGCAAACGACTGTTTTGTTGCAAAGCTAATAAACCATAGTTCAATGGTAAATCTGAAATGAAAAGGTCTTTAGTAGGGTCAACAAACATACGTTCATTGTGTGCCCTCAGTTTTGCCACAATGTCTTTACTGGTACCACCAGAATCCAAATGCAACATCAGGTTGGGCATGTAGTTTGTGTTGTCGGCCAACCTACAGATCTCACTAAGGAGGCTACACTCAGCGCTTGCAAACAAGCATTGTGTCCCAATGCTAACAAGTAAGGCAGAGTTAGGTTCATTTTGCAGTTGGAAACAATTTCCATTCACAAGATGATAACCAATTTTCTTGAAAATTTCTTCTGCTCTCTTCACCCAAGGGTCAATCATCGTCCGATAAAAGCCACAATGATTCTGTAATAAAGCAGAAAGTCAAAAGGAAGAAAGAAACAAAAAAAAAAAAAAACAAACAAACAACAACAAATGTGACAGAAATTTGTAATAAAAAAAAATAAAAAAATAAAAAAATTTTCTTAGTAATATTTTTTACTCATATTTTCTAAAAGGGGAAAAGTCACTTGCTTGAATAAGAATTATGTCAAATCTTTGAAATAATGGAAAAATAAAAATTTTAAATTTATAATTTTGCAACCTACTATTTTAAATTACACATATAAATATTTATTCTCATACAAGGATGTGACTCAAATTTCTGGCTTTTTAAATTTGTAATTGTTTCCATTTAAACATCTTTCTGTTTTAACAGTTTTTTTTTGTTCATGAATTTTTAGCAATTGAAGGGGAAACCAAAGTCAATGAATATATTGTCAATATCACACAGAGTAATAGCATGGAACAGGCTTGCCTCCCAGAGAGTAAATCATTACGCCTGCTTGGCCTGACACTCTCAGCGGACCTCAAGTGGAATGACTACATCGAATGCATTGCTAAATCCGCAGCTATGAAAGTCGGCTCTCTGTGCAGGGCCCGGAAATTCTTTCTGCCTGAATCTATCCTGCAATTATATAAATCCACCATCCGCCCGTGTATTGAGTACTGCTGTCACATCTGGTCGGGTGCCCCTTCTATTCTCCTTGGGGTTCTTGACAAAATAGAGCGAAGAATCTGTAATGTGATTGATACCGACTTGGCTGCCTGCCTGCAGTATCTCTCTCACCGGCGTGACGTGGCATCCCTGTGCCTCTTCTATAAGTGTTAATCATGGCTTCTGCTCTGACGAACTTAAATCACTGGTGCCCCCTAGATGTGAATTTGCATGAGATACTAGATTGGCAACTAGGTCCCACCCTTTTACAGTGAAACTGATGAAATGTAACCGCAATTTCTACTCCAACAGCTTCTTCCTGCCTGTGGAATTCCCTACCGCATGCTTGCTTCCCCGACGGCTACAACCTCCAGGAGTTTAAATGTAAGGTCAATAGACACCTCCTAACACTAACTCACTCCCACTCTCTCCAACTCTCTCCCTGTGTACATCCTAAGTCATCTATCACCCTCCTTCTGACATTTCCCCATACCCAATCGCTCTATGTAACCCCCTGCGCTATAGTGGCAGTGGAATGCCTTGCTTGGGGTGACACGATTAAAAAAAAAAAATATTCTTACAGCTGGTGTCAACAAAGACTTTCTGGCAGGTGGGAGCTTTTGTTTCAATATTGTTAATACATCCTATTATCTCAGATTCTATAAACAAAGGTTAAAAAAAGAAAAAAAGAAAAAAAAAGAAAAAGAAAATTTCTCTCACCTAAGTGCCGCCATTAAGCTTGATATTAAGTCACTTTCTATTTTTAGAGTTTAGAATTATTTGTAAATGGTAAATGTTAATTATCAGAAAGCTATGATTAGTCATCAATGGTTTAAGGCAGACAAGGGAAACAATTCTATAATCAGCAATATATAGCAATAAGATATTAAATTATCTCCCTTGGAGATCTGAAGTTTTCTTTTTTCTTAATTTATATACCAAAATGTTTCTTCCAATACTTTCAATTGCACTAAAATGGTTTTATTTTTATTATAAAAAATAAAAAAATTGTACTATTTTTAGTGTGAAAGTTTTTTTTCAATGGATTCGTTTTCTACAATTTATCAATCCTATGTAGGTTGTTTAAAGCCAAAAATATTGCTAGAAGTTAAGAATACATTTTCAGATGAGAATGGTTTAGTAATACAAATCTTAACATTTAATCCATAGCTGGGGAAGAAGAGGTGGATTCTTAACTTTCATAAGGTTATTTGCATGTAAGTGACTATAATGAATTCAACAGTAATTGGAACTTGGTTGATTAACAATTTCAAGCCATTACATCACCTGCACATTGAAGCTTACAACACCTAGTGATCACTCATGATGATTTGGGTGCTTCCCTGAGAAATTCAATGTAACCCAAGTAAAGTTCCTTGATAAATTTGTGTTAAACTTCGAAGCTACAGACTAATCTTAAAAAAAAAATTCGGCATAAATCACTGAAATTGACAAAACAACTTTTTTTTTAATTAGATAAATTTTAAAAAAAGATTAAAAAAAAAAAAGATCCAAGAAAGTTTCTGGAAAGGTAACACTGATATCGATTTCATGCCAACCACCCAACACATGCAATATATGACTTTTCAAGAGAAACTTTAGTTGCATCCCACTAGACGCACAGATGGAAAAGTTACTGTGTGTCCTATTGTTTTATTTACATTTGGATGAAACTGAGTGTGTGTGTATATATATCTTTTATAAACATATACTGTTAACTAAAAGAGACAATGAATGTCTATTATGTTTAATCATGAACGTTCTGAATAACGCATTTTGGCTTTAATTTTAGGTGAAAATAAAAACAAAAATTCTCCAACATTAGGATAATTTTTTAAGTTGGTTCTAAGCTTTTGGCTCACATGAGCCATCTTCAGAAAGGTTACAGGGATGTTAACTTAAAAACATTCACCATCAGCGACATAAAGCCAAAATACGATGTTTAGAACGGCTTATGATTAAACATAATAGAGATTCATGGTCTTTTATATTTAACAGTATATGTTTAGAAAATTATCTGCTACCTCGATACACTAATATATATATATATATATATTGTTTAATACTTAGTTTTTGGTCATAATAGGGTTACATCAGTATACATTTGTATTAAAAAGTGTTTGATACAGTTATATTGTAGAACTTTTGATTTTCCATTTTTAAACGAGTTATTTTGCTACCCAGGTTTCTACCATGAGTGGTGTCTTCAGGTGATTTTTAATAACTGATTTTACCATTTTTCTTTTTAAGAACACTGTTGTAATGGTGTTTTATTTGAACGTTCATGTGGCAGGGAATTTATGTACATGCAATTTTAAAATTAAAATGGATTATGGCATTTTCAGCCATCGTTGTATGAACTGAAGAGGTATTTCTTAGTGTGGATGCATTTAGTCATAATTTTCGTTCTTTCATTTAACAGTTCGTCTTTATTTGGGAATATAATTTCTAATTTTTCTTCTTGGCACAGTCTACATATTTGTTCACCATTGTAAGGCTTGGCTGTTTTTACAATGCTCCACGTTATGTCTGGGTCTTTTCCATATTTTGATTTCAATTTTCAGATGTGACTAGCCAATTTTGTATTGTTTTTTTAATTTTTCTATTTCAAATGTAGATTTGTGATTAAAACCACCTGTTCTTAAAGGTCTCTTTGTTTGAGCCCAAATATATTTTGTTTTGGCCCTCTGGGTCATGTACCTCTGCCTTGTAAATTATTTCTTTTGTTTTGCAGAGACCTTGAAGTGGATATTTATTTTTGTCTCTGCATTCTTTGTTAGTGGTTTTGTTTCGTACGATGCTATTTAAGTTTCTGGTGTTTTGTTACAAGAGCATTCTTGGTGTTTTTGTTATAAGAGCGTTTCTGGTATTTTGTAACAAGAGCGTTTTAAAAAAAAAAAAACATGGTAAAATCAGTTAGTAAAAATCACCTGAAGACACTACTCATGGTAGAAACCTGGGTAGCGAAATAACTCATTTAAAAATGGAAAATATATATATCTAAAAACCACAAATTTATTCACCTGAACAGAGTCAATTTTAGACTCAAAACACGTGTAGCATCATGGACAACTAATGTTTCATAACATGTATAATTACAAAAAACAATAAATATACACTTTAAAGAAAACGTTCAAGACTTCTCACACTTTTTATTTTATACTAATTTCTCTCGTTGGAACAACTATTTCTTTATTTGAGAATATATATATATATATATATATATTATATAGTTAGAATAATGCCGTTAAAGGAAATGCCTCTAGTTACAGACTTGTCTAAATCTTTTTTACATCTACTCAGTTTCGTATCCAAATGTAAATAAAATAATTTTCTTAAGTAGTATTAGATTTTTACTTATGAGTTCGACAGATTTAATTACTTTAAATGTTATTTTTAGTGGATGCCCATATTTGAGTAGACATTCCGTTTATTTATTAAAGAGAATATTTATTTTTTTCAAGTAGTAATGAATTTTTATTTATTAATCCAACAGAATTACTTTAAACATTATTTTTAGTGGATACCCATATTTGAGTAGATGTTCTGTTTGTTTATTAAACAGTATATTTATTTTTGTCTCCCGAAAATAGGTAGAAATAATATAAATAAACCCTACAATGAAACTGGCAATATGTATGATGTAAATTAACAAATATACATACGAGGATGCACATATCTAGAGAATTATTAAGATGTTAATAAAACAGTGCTCAATGTATGAACAGAGCTGTATTAGATTTATATATATATATATATATATATATATTAATAAATATACACACACACACAAGTATATATTTAAACATATATTGATGAATATAACAAAGAATGTCTATTATTTTTAATTATGAGCCATTCTAAACATTGTATTTTAGTCTTAATTTCTGAAAATAAAGACAAAAGTTGTCCAACAATTGGATATTTTTTTATCATGCTGGTTCTTAGCATTTGGCTCACATGAGACATCTTCAGAGTGGTTGTAGGGACATTAACAAAGATATTCACCATCAAAGATGACATTCTCTTCTGTTGGCATAAAACATTTCTATGTGATGATAACTGTCACTGGATAGCAGATAGTTGCTTTGATTTAATGTAGATGGCCTCCAATATCTGAAGGTTCTTTTTACTGTGTGAGTATTATTATCGACTAAAATCTGCCTAATATTATGTACATGGCTATGTTTTTCTAAGAAATGTTGTTTAATAGAACTATGATCAGAAGGGTTACAGGTAAGTCTACGGGAGAGTGTGGTTGTAGTAAAACCAATATATGTAGTGGGTTTATTATTAGTATCAGAGATACAATCTCTGAATGGGCATGTAAATTGATACTCTACATTGGTTTTCTGTACAGGATTTAGTTGTGTGGTTATTAGAGACTATGAGGTCAATTGCTTTAAATTCTTTATGATATATGATGAGTTTAATTTGTTATTATTCATGGGTTTAACATTTCTACCTATTATATTTTTGAGTGTTGTTTCATCATGTCTCTAATTATTATGTATTTGGTTGCAAAGATAAGTTAATAGTGTTATGCTTATTTTGACGTACACTATTATTATCAATTTTGTTAGAAGTTTATTGAGATACATTTTAATTTGTTGATCAATGATGGAGTTAGGAAATTCATTGTTAACAAATGTTTGTTTAATGATATGTAATTCTTTTTAGAATATGGCTTTGGAAGATATAATTTGTGTGTGTTGAATTAAGCTTTTTTTTATAATTGCTAACTTATATCATTGAGGGCATTCACTATTATAATTAAGAAGACACGAGTTTATGCTAGTTGGTTTTTCCTATATAGAGAAATAGTAAATCTATGTGTGCTAGAATCAATAAATACATCAAGGAATGGAAATTTATTATTAATATTAAGTTTTAATGTAAATTTGAAGATGGAGTGACTTTCAAGTTTGTTTTTAAGTTGTGTACTTTGATAAACAGGATGTGCATTGCGGTACAGTGGATATCAGCTCGGAACGAAAAACCGGGGAGCCAAGTTTGAATTCCAGCTGAATTCATTGCATTCACTTACGTGCAAATACCCTTGGGAAAGGTATTAATCCATCTTTTCCTTCCAGTTATGGGTTAAATAGCAGGACAGATTGGGTTCTATAGCCTTGGTCGGCAACCAGTCTACCACAGAAAGCAATGGCAACCTACTGCGGGATAATGTTCTGCCCAGTCAGTCATGTCTTTTTCGAAACATGATCGCCCAAACGTGTATCATGTATGGCACTTAACTGACTGACTGACTTTGATAAATATTTTTAAATAAAATGAAAATATCATCTATGTATCTTATATACACGGGGGGGGGGGGGTTATTAGGGTCATTAAGTATTTTATTTTCTAAATGTGTCATATAATTAGAAAAGTGGGGACCTAAAAGAGATTTGAAAAAACAGTAATCTTGGCACTAAGCATCTTCACAACTCACACACAGGGTTTTGCTAATCAAATTAACCTGCAAAATTAAAATTAGACCAAAACTGCAGGTTCTGCACAAACACCCACCACCACCACCAGCAGCAGCTGGGCACACAGATGCCACACTACAGAAGTGTGGATCTATTTTTAATACTCCTGATATTTTTGAGAGGGTACTACACTAGTATTAATATAGCATTATGGGAGCAGCCAAATCTCCAAGAGCGTGGATATGATAATTTAATTTTATTTACCTGGGTAAAGCAGAAATAGTATCATATAACAATTTAAACAGGTAACTCCAACAAAAACAGCTCTAGCATTATGGAAGGCTTTAAATATCCTGACATGACATAAAATTTTTTTCTTTAATTTCAAATAATAAATTTATTATAATGCACACTATATATCAATAAAGACAAAAGGAAAACTTATCTGAAGCTATTTTTATCTAAATCTAAACTAATCTAAATCTAAACTTATTTATAAATGGAACTTTGTGTGTGTGTGTCTGTCCGTTACCTATAAACTCCGAAATGGCTGAACCGATTTTCTTGAAAATTTACACAGTTGTACTATAAGCGTCTGTGAGTGTTCTTAGCTAGGCTTTATGTAGAGGTACCCTCGATAATCGAAAAACACCGGGTTAAAGAAGGAGTGGTCCGATTTGTATCAAATTTGATACACTCATAGACAAAGACATAAGAAACGATATTCAGAAGTTTCAAGGTTGCAGTTCTTACAATAGTGCAGAAAAATCAATAATATATATATATATATATATATATAAAAAAGGCAAGATGTTTGTGTGTGTGTCTGTTTATCTGCCTGTATGCCTGGATTTTTTTTCAGCCCTTTTATTTTAGTTTTTGTTTCGGGTTTGACTCTAAGTAGGTATAATTGTAGTTTTTAGTCTCAGCCATGATACCATTTACTCAGAGGACTTATTTAGCTTTCAAAATTCAGTTTTCGATGAAAAAAACTTATTTGATATCGATATCAGGAAATCAAAATTTGACTTACATCCATTCATTTTTCTTTCAGTCTACAGTTTCGCTTCAACTGGAAACAACTATTGCTTTTTAGTCTCTCGTATCAACGTCCAAAGAGTCTGAAAAGCTTTCATTACACCCGAGCAATGCCAGGCTATACTGCTAGTTTAAAATATAGAATGAAATACATAAGTCCTAAACTGAAATAATTTAAATATTAACAATATTATAAAATTTCTGGAAAAAACTAACATTTTTACTTTTGTTTATAATTACCAGTTGGTTGATTTTGTTTAGCAGCACATCAACACATCCATGGGTTATTTAATGCCGAAATCTAAATATTTTGAACATAGTTTTATAGCTTCAACTACAGATAAAATGCATTGATGCTAATTCTGTTTTAAATGGATTTCATTGGTAATTTTTTTTATATAAAAATGTATTGCTGATATGTTGTTTTTTTTTTTAATCGTATCACCTCGAGCAAGGTGGTAACGCCACTGATGGGCAGGGGGCTACGTAATAGTGAAAAGATTGGAAAAGATAAGGCCGGAAACCACATCCTAAACAGTAAACAAGAGATGAACCTCTTAACCTGTTCAATAGACATGAGTGGAATGTGAACCAGGCGATAGATCTATCTACTCCAATTGAAAGAAAAAACAAAGTGAGAAGATTGGAAAAGAGAAAGCCAAAAACCACATCCTAAACAGGGAACAAGGGATGAGCCTCTTAACCTGTTCAATAGACATGGGTGGAGTGTGAACCGGGTGATAGATAGATCTATCTACTCCAATTGAAAAAAGACTTACATTAAGAATATTTCAAACAAAACAGAATTCCAACACGACACGAGGGTCTTTGAATTTTGGTCACACCAAGATGGCCAATGAGAGACCCATGAGAGTCAAATTACGGACGGCAGAAGGGAGGAAAGTAGACAGACTAATATACGGCTGATGAGTGGTGGGATTACTATAAAAATGTAATTTTATACTTTCATAGTCTTTGGAGGTTCACTATTTGCCCATAGCTGGTACCCTAACAGGTGTTATGACCCCAGGTCATGGTAGATCTTGGAACAGAAACATTTGAGGTGGTTCCACAATCTTTAGAACCTCTAGTCTCCTGATCAGAGGCATAGCTGCCAGATGTAGTTTACTGTCATACGTAGGACTTGTAAAATAAAATCCTTATATTTACTGTGATAAAGTCCATCAGAGGACAAAATATGTCAATTAAGATAAGTTTTCCATTTGTCTTTATTAATACAGTCATTTTTACATATATTTTTAGTTAAATCTAAAATTTTACAAAGTAATATATGCTTTATTTTTGCTGCTCAGCTTGGCATAAAAATATATACAAACCTTAGACAATAAATCTTAAAAAATAGTAATACTTCCTATTTCTTAAAACTTTTTTATTGTGAAATATATTTTCATGAAAAGTAAATACTTGTGGATCAGGAAAAGCAATAAATAATTAAATAAATAAATACTTAAATTTAATTATTAAATTTGTGGCTTACTGCTTGGCAATAAGACTTGGATATTTGCCTAGGAGTTGCTTTTTGTAAACATTATGTAGAGATATGTGAAAATCAACAAAGAGTTTAAAATTTAGTGCAGAGATCATTTATTTCTTACCTTGATTGTCCAATATTCTCGTTTCCAAGGATAACGGTAAAGAAGTTCCACATATTCTTCAATGTAGCAAAATGTTGTTGCTGCTTTGTCAGGATCAAACCCAGCTGATTTGGAACTGTCAATGAGGATATCAATAAACATCTTATCAAGATGTTGTCGGGGAGCATGTTCATCTTTGAGAAGCATCAGGCAAGTTTCCAACAACTGGTTGCGTGCGGATACAGTAGATTCAGGATTGTTCAAATACTTTTGGTATTTATTGAAAAAGTTCTTAGTGGACATAGCGAACACAAAATAGACATCATCAACCAGAGGCAAGACGGCTGTAAAAAGTCAGAGAAATGGTAGATGACAAAAGAATCCACATACCTTTGAATAATGATGGTAATCAAAACTTCAATCCCACCTGCAACAAGGAGGAAAACAGTAAAAAAGAGACTACTCAGACAAATTTTAAGTTATTATGCAAAATCCTTCTTTCATTGTTCAAAACAAAATGCTGAACTAAGCACATTTAAAATGGGTTACAGAATATTGTTGACAAAAATAACATTTGTTATAAGTAAATAGAAACTATTAACAAGAACAAATTACCCAAAAAGTAAAACAAAAATTGAAGAAAATTGTAAAAAGAATAAACTTTTTAATTTGTGCCTGACAATTTACACAAAATTCAGTGTTGCATTGAATAGTGAAGAAAAAACATTTGTTAATCTTATAAATTTCAACCCCATTATTTTGCATTGACAACTGTTTTATTATTACCACCAGCACTCATCGTGAACAGTAAAAATAAAAATGACAGCCTGTGTAGAAATTAGGACAAAATGTTGACAACACCCTGTCACATACGCATACACACAATTTTTTTTTTTCATGAAGTATAAGCAGTCAACTGCTGATATCCGGACACATGGATGAGTCAGTCTGTCTATGAAATTCTACAGAGTCAGGATACTGAAGATAACATCAGCTAAATGGCAAATCTTTTAATTGTATTATATATATATATATATATATATATATATATATATATATATATATGAGAGATGAGATATTGTAACTATTTACACTATTCAGACTTATCTTTGTTGCTATATTAACAACCCTTAAACCATTGTACACTCTTCAAGTGTGGAAATTTAAAACCAAACTCATTATTTTGTCAACTGGGGATTGATTGTTCTAGTTCCACATACTATGCCTCTTCCAGATATCTTAGTATCAGTTATCTCCCTTTTAACTCAACTTTTAAGATTTTTGTTAAGCTCTGCTGTAATCAAGTATTGAACCCACAACTTTTGTGGTCATGTCAATAGATTCTATAAGCACTTATTCACTTTGCCATGTGTCCTTTTATCCATTGGGCCACGTATCCTTTCCGTTTTTGTTTTCAAAACTAATTATACTGAATTTTACAGTAAGCAAATTGCAAACATTTTATAGTTAAAAATGCTTCCTTGAGACTCATAATTTGAAGTTGAATTCATCTCAAATGCAAAGGCTCTTTCCAACTTGCTACAGTTAGACAGTCACTAAAAGGAAGAAAATTATTGAATGTATTAAAGAACTAAAATCTTAGATTTCAAGACATTCTTTGCAGTCAGGCATTTTCCAGAGATTAAAGCAATTCATTCAAAGTCATTTCCAAGGCTAAAAATAAAAGTTATCACAAAGAAAAACTTTTTCAGCTTTTTTAATAAGAAGCTATTCAAATTCTAAAATGAAAAGTAATTTTTATACCACAGAATACAAAAAAAAAAAAAAACCTCTTAAAAATGTGCATTAATTTATTTTATAAGTAATTAAGACATAACATACTCAAATCAGAAAAAGTCTCAAGTAGGTATTGATTTTTATCAAAATGGATATTAAAACTATTCTGGCCAGTGAACAGCTCTCAAGTTCTAATAAATAGACAAAGACACTATGCTACAAGCCAGGACAGGTTCAAGATGTGACGCAACATTTTAATGATAATGTTTGGGAAGCTTTTACTATAATTTCAGTTATTCACTGAATATTACCACTTCTCAAAAAAAAAAAAAAAAAAAAAAAAAAAAAACCTGCAAAGAGATATACAAAGAGTGTGAAGAGGAGGGAGTTAATGTAGAAATTCTTAAAGCTGTCCCAAGTTGGTATGAACAGAGACAAAAAAGGATATTAAAGTCTCAACTAAAAGAGAGATCTTCTGATCACCAATGAGCCTGGCAAGTTCAGAGTCAAAAGCCAACTTCCATTAGAAAGAAAAGAACAATGAGAATAACAAAGAAATCCATTTCAGTCTATTGATGATTAAAGAATTTCACTTGTGAATTTCCTTAGAATTGAGCCAAGAAATCTGACAGACATTTTGAGAGAGTAAATTAGAAATTAGATATACCAAAAATCAAACAAGCACTAGGAAGTGATTTAACAGAGGATGCAAAGTGCAACACTGAACTCCAGAGTCACATTGAAATAACCAAAGATGTATTCCAAAAGCTAAGCAGAGTATCAAGAGACAGAAAAATTGTAAGAAATAAACAAAAAAAGTACTGAACTGCTACATAACATCAGTCTTCCTTCATAGCAGTGAATGCTGGACAATCTCCTCACAGATGAAGGACAGACTTGAAGCAACAGATATGTGGTTCTACAGAAGGATACTGAGGATACCATGGACCAAACATGAGCCATGACAAATTTTTAGAAAAAATGGAAACAAAAAAACTTATAGTTAACATCAGGAAGAGGCAGTTGAAATATCCAGAGCACATAATGAGGAAAGAGGGCTTAGAAAATTTGACATTCACAGGACATATTGAAAGCAAGAGGGACATAGAAAAGCAGCACATAGCCTACATAGTGAGTTTGAGTAAATGGATGGTGCAACAAGGTTTTAGAGAAATAATAAAAAGACAAAATATATAAAGAACAGGAACTTGTTTTACCAGAAAATATATATTTATTTATTATGGAAACTAACAAAGATTAACGAAAGTGGTTATAAACGACAGACAATTGGAAAATGACACATTTTCGTAACAAAAATTTATCGTAAATAATCGGGCCAATAGAAATAAATATATAATACTGTTTGATTAAAAACAGAATATCTACTTAAATATGAGTATTGATCAAAAATAATGTTCAAACAAATCATTTCATAAATATATATAATTCTGATAAAACATTGTGCACAATAGTAGCATTGTAAATATAAATACAATAGAGAGAATTTTGAGTGGGCAGAGAATTTCAAGAGCAGTAGTGACATAAACAAGACAATGGATGGCTGGCTGGAAAGAAATTCAGTCAAGTTCAGGAGAGCAGATAACCTTGCTAATGCAAATGGCAAATAATATCCTATGTTTCATTGTGGAGTATTTGAGGACTCTATTGCCAAATAATTTTTAAGACACAGCCTATTGATGAAAAACTAGAAATGCCATTAATGCTATTATTCAATACAAATCCTCAGGAATGCCTATGTAATGGAACAACTTTTATGATCGACAAATTTATTGACAACAGACTACTACAATGTACTGTCTTTGGAACAGAACAGGTAGAATTAATCCCAAGAATAAAGTTTATTCCTAAACCATCCAAATATGGACAAGTATCCAGTTTCCAATTCACCCTGGGTTTGCGAGAACTGTAAACAAATCACAAGGCCAAACATTTCAAAGAAATGGAATTTAGCTCCAGAAAGAAATATTTGTGCATGGCTAGTTGCATGTTCAAGAGTAAAAAATTCTGGGAATTCTTTTGAATGCTAAAAAGGAAAAAGAAAATTTAAAAAAAAAATATTGTTTATCATGAAGTCCTATGAAATTAAAGAAATTATTAAACCATGAAGTAGGGTTTTTGCCAAAGTATTTTTTTCTAAACAAATCAGTTTATTTGAATTTCATCAATTGATTTGTTAAATTAAACAGAGTTTCTCTCAACCAGATATTTTAGTGACAACTTCAACAATTCTAAATACTGTGAGGATTTTGACACATTGATGTGCATTGCAAAAGTAAAAAAAGAAAAAAAAAATTAGTCATAAAAACTACCAACCACAAGTTAACCTGTTTTTAGCAGAAAATGTGTTAAGCATGACCATAAAGAAGATACATTTGATGCAGGTACATTGTTTAATAGTGATAATGTCAGTAAATATCTCCCAGCTAGCATTGTGTATTGAAGCATATCTCTTTATGATGACCTTTTGACTATCATGAACATTTCAAGCACAAAAGCAAATATACAAACCTCTAGGTCATAAGAAAATTTAGTCATAAGAATATTACAGTTACATGCATGAAAGAAAATTGTATAAACTTTACAGTCCCAAACTAATAAGGTCATATTAGATGACAAAATGGAAACTACTGAATTACTGAAACATTGAATATACAAAAAAAAAAAAAAAAAAACGTACTTAAGAAACAGAAACAACCAATGTTTACCTTCGACATCATTCAGATGTGCATTGTGGCGCAGCAGATATTGACTTAGAACGAGTAATTGGAGAGCCGAGTTTGAATTCCAGTTGAATTCGTTACATTCACTTATGCACAAATACCCTTGGGAAAGGTATGAATCCATCTCTTCTCTCTCCAGATATGGATTAAATAGCAGGACAGATCGAGTTCTGTAGCCTTGGTTGGCAACAGAAAGTAATGGCAACCTACTGTGGGAAAATCTTCTGCTTGGTCAGTCAGGTCTCTTTTGAGACATAATCACTAAAGCATGTATTATGTATGGCACTTAACTGACTGACTGACCATGGCAAACAGTATTGATAATGATCTAATATTAAAGGTCAATAAAAAATGGCAGAAAAATGGCATAAACTTCTCTTCACATCGTAAGAAAATAAAATAAAAAATAATCATCAATTTCTATTAAACCCATATTGGTGAGGTGGTAGGAGGTATTAACTAAAATTTTTGAAATACCCTCGATTAACAGTTGGTAACTAATTTCTTCTCCCTCCCTTCCACTACTCGCCTAACTCAGTGACAATGGTGTGGTTGTGGCTCAAATACAAAGAGACTATTCATTTTCAGAAATCCAAGATGACTTACAAGGTTAAAAATGCATTGGTCATTCATTTAAATTCAAAGATGAAATTTTCATTAAGAGAGCAAGTAATTTATTAAATCAAAATGTATAGAGAGTGTACTAATTTTTGAGTCTTCAATGGTAAATTTACATCCAAGTACATACAACACCTCTTCTTTCCTAACAAAACTCATCCTGATACAATGCAGGATAACAATAAAAAACAGAAACGAAAACAGTAGAAAGCTGATTGATGTCAAATAAATTACACATCTAGATAAATCAAACACCAACAATTTTAAATTAAGTATACCTGCATCTTCAGCATTCTCTCAATGTAGAATTGTAACAGACCTTTTATTTTTCTTCCTCCACTTTCCACATATATGATTCCATTAATAAAAAGGATTAGTTTGGAGAATTCTTCTAAAAAGACAATATGTGTCACAGACTGCCTGCCTTCCCATAATTACATGCATATACATTAATGTTTAATGTCTATAGAGAAAATGTGTGCCAAGAGAAATCTTATGATGGAAAATGAAAATAAAAAAAAAAAAAATCTAGTGGAGATATATCCATTTGAAAAATTGGGAGGGTATTATCTTCATATTAGATACCATCACTTCTACTTGTATTAGGTTGTTACAAAAACAATGGCCGCTCAAAGTGTTGTATTTTGAAAAGCCATTTTAACATAGTACTCATGGTATATATTAGGTGAATTTTGGTATACATAATAATGTGTGCTCTTAAATAACTTTTAACTTATTTTCAGACAGAAATATTCTTGAAGCATAGAAGCCCTTAATTATGAACATGACAAAATATGATCTTCGTTTACTTTTCTCGAATAAGTTCAAACTTGGGCATGGTGCCTCCCAAACTGCTAATATCAACAGAGCATGAAGATATGGGTCCACAAGTGATCAGACAGTATGAAGGTGGTTCCAGAAATTCTGTACTGGTGATGACAGCCTTGAAGATGAAGATAGTGGACAGTCGTGCAGTCTCAACAACAAGCAAGCAGTTGTTGAGTAAAACTCATGAGAAAGTGCCAGAGAAATGTCTCAGACACATGGTGTCAGCACTGCAACAGTCTTATGCTATTTGCAGAGTACTGGCAATAAATAAATAAATGTGTTCTTCATGATCTCAATGAAAATTAAAAACAGACGTTTTGAAGTATGTTTGATACTCTTTCTGCATGACGCTCATGTTCCTTTCTTTACTGAATAGTTACTTGTTGAAAAGTGGATCCTTTATAATAACTGTAAATGATCAGGTCAATGGCTTGATTGTGATGAGTCCCCCAAACATTTTCCAAAGCTAAAGTTGCATCAGCAAAAGATTATGATGTCTGACTGATGGTCTTCAATTGGTGTTATTCACTACAACTTTCTGGAAGCCATTCAGGGTATTAATGCAGAGCTTTACTGCAATCACCTTGCTAAAATTCATGCACATCTGCAAAAAAATGAGACCTGCACTGGTGAATCAATGTGATCCAATTATGCACCACAATAATGCACGGCCACATGTTGCAAGAATGACGTTGCAAAAACTCACAAACTTGGGATATGAGAGTTAACCTCATCCTCTATGTTCTCCTGATCTTCATCCACTGATTATCATTTTTAAGCACTTAATAAGGAATAAATAATCTCGTTGATCGATGACAGAAATGCATAGATAGTGAAACCTCATATTTTGACTAACATTTCTACAGTTAGTTTTCAAGAATAAAATTATATTTCTGAAATTGGCCATTTTTTTTTGTAACCACCTAATTTTTGTGAGAGTAAATACATATACAGCAATTGAGTAATTGGAATAAAATCTTTTAGTTTGTTGTTGATATCAAGAATAGAAACATCCTGAAAAGATTTTTGGATAGATTTTCTGCTCATCAACTGGATTGGAGATATTTTAGCTGATTGTAAAAATGTAACAGTTTCCTACACCACTTCACTCCACCCATACATACATAATTGAGAGTGAGAGAGAAGCCTGAAAAAGAGGTGGTGGAGGTTTGATTTATTAGAATTGCATTAACCATTGCATTCTTTTTTGAGTCCTGTCAATTGCAGTAACCCTATTGTTAATTTCACTCAAAGCATATGACAACACAACTATGAAATTCAAACAAATTTAAAGCCAAGAATCAGTCACCTTCAGTGGCAGGATAAACTTTCTGCACAGTAAATGAAGCTACATACAAAATGATGAAGGTTCAAAAGGTCTTACAAATAACAAAAGAATTTTCATTAAATTTTGTTTGAATTCATAGGCACAGAATTTGAAACTAACAATGAACAATTTACATACTTTTTAACAGAAAAAGTTTGACACTTAGTTTGAAGCCAACTATAATTTTTAGTATTAGTAGCATTAATAATAAGAACACAGAAAGCAAATAAAATAGGAGATTTAGTAAACAGGTTGTACATAAGCTGTTTTCAGTGAAAGAAAAGTTTACAATATCAATAAAACAGCTGAAGAAAAGGGAAAAATCCAGTTAAATAATGCAAATAGAGTTGGTTTTACTGATAAATAATTTGCAAGCATGAACAAAAAGAAAAAAATGATCACAGTGACATGTTTGGGAGAAATTTGTATGAGTCACATATACTGACAAGAAAATTGGATTAGAGATCCAACCTAACCTGTGATCGGGAAAGGGGGAGTTGTAATAATATCGTATTATTGACGGCTGACATTTATTAGAAAATATCTTGACAATCACACTAAAACAATGATTATGTATATGATATATAGCATAAATTATATATGATATATAGTGTAAATAATGATAACCTCATCTGAAAAATTCAAATAAAATGTTCCTTGTTTTAAAACATTTTTTTTTCAGGTTTCCAGGAGTCTTGTAACTTTGTGTTACTTTATGAGTAATCACCAAAACAGAGGTTGGGAATAATAGTATATCAACAAATACAAGACTCACATACTGCATGAAGTAGATACACTGTTAGTGAGTATAATCACTCCCCTCTGTTCCAATAATGCCCATGTATTTGAGAAGATAGTAACATCCCAATCCTGCATACAGGTAGGTATACAATATATAGTTTGGTCATAAATTGCCCAGAGTCTTCCAAGCTCATTTAGCTTTCATAAGTTTTCATAGACGCAAGTCAATAGAGTTGTCTTTAAACTGGCATTGTGTTTTTCTGGTGATTTTCAAGTCTTGTTGGTTTTGTCATGGCCTGTGCTGTCACTGGTTTAGTTTCATAGTTATGGGATATCTAAAATAGATTTGTCCTTAAATTGAATAACATTATATTGATGCTGGGAGTGATTTTTGTTATGGTTACAGCTTTTAACATTTGTGGTCATTTATTTAGAGTTTATACAGTGAAGTAGTTTTGCATTATTGATAAGTTTTTGTCAGGTTTGTTGTTCTGTTGATATGTGGGTTGATCAAGTTTTAATTTTCTTGCCTTTGGTGGAGATCACATTGAAAGGCTTTTAGTAGCTAGGGATGACTTAATTTGTTTTGATCAATAAACCGATAAGTATTTATTGATACTTTATGAGTGGGCCCATGACAGTAAAATATTTATATCAATAGGCTGGCTCAAAAAAACAGCAACATATAAACCAGTGACAGCACAAGCTATGACAAAAACAAAAAGACTTGATATCATAGGTCTGGAGGAGGCTATTTCAGCATGAAGCACCTTTGGAAAGTGCCTAAAAACCATACCTTAGGTTGACCCAAGCCTTGTGAATGAAATTGGGTAGATGGCTATCTTTAAGGAGCTGATAGTTGGGCTAGCTTGAAGTCACATGACATCATGACCGAGGGTTAGAGTGTCCTGGCTTTGTTCAGACTGCTGTTCATTATGCTAGATAATGTGCTCTCTCCCAGAAACTGTAACTAAGGTCCACAGTATAGTTACAGTATAAATCACAGGTGGGCTCTGTGGGTGTTGAACAAATAAGTATGCCTGAGCAGGTGTCTACAAGGCTAACCGCCCCAGTAGACGGGTATCCTTGAATACAAGTGGCCAGCCATTATATATATATATATATATATATATATATAAATTTTCCCCCTGTCATGCTTAGAGTTTTGGATTATTCTTTTCATGTCTTAATGTAAGGTACTCAATAGTAGGTATGAGAAGTCACCTGACAAATCAACCATGGTCAGAAAGCAAACACTCTAACCACCTGGCCACACCTCATTATATATATATATATATATATATATATATATATATATCTATATCTTCACTACTTGATATCATAATTATCACAAAAAAATAAAATAAGGCACCGTTAAAGAGCAAACATGCTGCAACAGCTTTCATAACTGGCAGTAAAAAAATGAACTGAGCCAGCACTGCCTCACTATTGTCTCTCTCTCTCTCTCTATGAGTGTGGTGACAGGAGGGATATACATATACATCACATAGACACAGATATATATATATATTATATACACATACACACACACAAATATAACACAATATTTATTATAGTAGAGAGGATGATTTGTGTTCTTTTAGTTTATAATTACTATATGAATGATTTCAGTAAAATATTTTAATAGTTTTTTTGTATTATTTATCCTAATACACTTAATTAAGAGGCAAAGAAAAACAAAAAAATAAAACAAACAGAAGGGGACAGATACAAAAGAGAAACATCTTAGAGGCAATGAAGGGGTTAAATCATCTTTTATGACTAAAGTTCTATTGAGGACAGATTTTCACCCCTGAACTGCAAGTGATCTTTTGACCATTTTTTAAAAATCTGATTTAATTTCATATATTTATTTATTCCATTACAGTATAATTTGTTTGTCCTGAAAAAATTCAGCATTCATCACACAATTGCGATTGACTTTAATTTACCATCTGATTTTTATTTAAACATTAAATAAACTTAAAAAATTTCTTAATTTTTAAAATACATTTCCGATAACAATTAGATTACCTTAAAATAAAACTCAAGTATATCCCCCCTAATCCATAGCTGTACTCAATTTTATGGGAACATGCCCAAAAGATATGTCTAGTTTAAGTGTGGGCAATTTACAGCCTGTCAGAGTTTTCGGTTGCTCACAGAAGCATTAAGGAAAAATCTTTAAATCTAACATTTTCTCCAACATTGTAAATGTTAGTGCTGACAAATTTCCATGTTTGAAGAGTTTTGCTGGGAAAATGTTTTCTATTTTTGGATCAACATACATCTGTGAACAAAGTTTTTCTTGCATAAATATCAACAAAAGTAAAAACAAATCTTCTCTAACAGACTTGCAGGCAGTGATGAAGCTTTCAACAAGCAACCTCATTCCTGATTTCAAAAGACTTGTTAAAGAGTGTGAGAGGTTACATTTGTCTCATTGAATTTCTTGCATTGAATGATGCATATTTGCATGTGAACAATTTTATTAAAACATTTTCATTATTTTGTTTTATTTATTTATTACATGTATTACGTATATAATTTATATTCTATACTTCGCATTAAATAAAATATTTTATTCATTAGTTAAATATTTCATTTAATGTAGAAGGTACAATCCTCTGCTCTACTCAAAGTTGTTCCTGGGCCAAATTAATAGCCCACCGCTGGTCTAGTCAACCAAAAACTAGGACACTTATTATTAAACACCTAAGCTACAACATTTATACAAGAAGTTAAATAACTGAAAACAAATAGATTAGTCAAAAGAATTCATGGGTAGAAGAAAAAAAAATCTTCATAAGATTTAAGATTATAATAATCCAAAAATATAATTTTTTTTCAATTAATATTAAATTTATGAAAGCAATTTTTTTCAATAATGCTCAATAAATAAATAAAATAGAGCACTGATATTATTCTTAAAAAATATATAATCAAAATTATTTTAAAAAAATAAAAATAAAAGAATAAAGGTGGGAAATATTTTACTTTCTTAACAATGATACTGTAGTGAATAAGAAATTAAAAATTAAAATCAATCTTCTTCACTTTTACAAAAATTCACAATGACTGAGTAAAATCCTGGTATTTCCCAAATAGAAAAAAGATTGACCATGTGCTTAAAGAAAAACCAAGTAGGTATTAAATTGATTTTTGACTAATAGGACTTGCAAGACTTGAGGACTTTGTGAGTCAGTGTGAAAAATCTAATGACAATAAAAGCTAGAAATCTGCTGTTAAAGAGACAAACTCTTTGTACGTTTTATATATATATATATATATATATTTGGGCAGTAATCTTTCATTTGAATGTTTTGTTAAAAATGACAAGGAAGATTTTAATTTTTTATTTAATTACAGTCAAACATAAGGACACAATAAAAACACCAGAAAAAATAACATCCTTGAAAATGACCTGTGAAGAGGCTGAAAGCACTTGGAAAGTCGAAAATTATGGGACATTTTTACATTCCTTATCTCCAGCAAAAAGCAAACTTGTAAGAATAATGGAAAAATTAAGTAAGAAAATAAATAAAATCTTTCTTGTCAATCATTTTTAAAATGTTAAACACACACACACACACACACACACACACAGAGGGTGATTGAAAAGTAAATTCCCATTTTAAAATATTTTATTTATTTATTAACTATAATTTTTACAAGAAATGGATATGAGAGGAAAGCATTTAGCAAAAAGTTTTATTTAAAATTCGATATGGGCACCAGATTTTGCTGCCAGCTTTTTGAGCCACCCAGGAATTGTGTCAACTGATTTCATCAGGAACTCTTGTGGTATGGAAGACATAACTTCTTGTATCTGCCTGTTAAGTTCTTCCAAAATCTTGGTTTGGTATCGTAGACTTGCTCCTTTAACCAACGCCAAAGACGACAGTCACATGGTGTTAAGTCAGTGGGCTACTCATATGCAAAATAGGAGTTACTTTAGTGAGAGTTGTGATGTTTTTGGTGCCAAGATTGCTGCTTTTTCAGTAGTTTTGCTGGTAAAAGACACTTTCACAAGCAGATTTCTTTTTTTTGCAAAGTGCTCAATATTGGGGTGTTGATAGTTTAGTGCAAAGAATTTGTCATTTTAACTTAGCAGGTTCAAAACTTGAAAGCTTGCATGAACAAGTTCAGTTTAAGTGACAAATTCTTTTCACAAACACACATATTATATATATATATATATATATATATATAAAAACAGAAAACACACCATTTACTTGCTACCCAGGTTTCAACCAGACAGGTCTCTTCAGGCAAGCAAGTCAAAGGTTGTTTATTACTTTCAATGGTAGACTATAGAACCCAATCTTCCCTGCTATTCACTCCATAGCTGGAGAAAGAAGAGACAGATATTATTATTATTATATTAATAAGCAGTAATTATTAGGGGATCAGTTTATTACTTCATAACAATAGAAAACAGATCCCCCCACTTTAGGTCCAACAAATGCTTTAATTATATGTGTTTCCAATTATATTAATTTTTACTACTTCTGGGGTGGGGGATCAGTTTATTACTTCATAACAATAGAAAACCGATCCCCCACTTTATGCACAACAGAAGCTTTAATTATGTTTCCAAATATTATATTCAGTCAGTTAAGTGCCATATGTGATACCTGCTTGGGCGATCATGTCTTAAAAGAGATATGACTGACTAATCAAAAGATTTTCCCACTGTAGGTTGCTATTACTTTCTGCAGCAGACTAGTTGCCAACCAAGGCTACAGCACCCAATCTGTCTTGTTATTTGATCTATAGCTGGAGGGAAGAGACAGATTAATACCTTGCCCAAGGGTATTTGTGCATAAGTGAATGCAATGAATTCAACTGGTATTCAAACTCTGCTTTCCAATTTCTTGTTCTCAGCCAATATTCACTGCACTACACACACACACACAAAAAAAACAAAAAAAAAACAAAAAAAAAACAATATTAATAGTCTCACAATAATTGTTATACTAAAGTAAATGCAATTATTTTTTTTATTTGTACCATGTGAAATTTTCCTGATAGAAAGTGAGTAAATACATAATTTTGTAAGGTTGACTCACCAACCAATTATAACATAAGTAGATTTAGTTAGAACTTTAGGAATGTGAGGAATGCAATAATGCCTGACAAGGAAAAGGTTACAAAAAAAAAAAATAGTATATCATGCAAGAACAGGTCAAAAAAAAAAAAAAAATTGATGAGAATCTAAATACAACAGCAAAAAAATTATCATTTAAAAGAACACATTTGATCTCTTGCACTACACAAAAGCAGATTGAGATATAAATTTTCAATTGAAACAAACTATGACTAATACTTTTTTAAAAATATTTCTCAACCAAGTAAAACAAAGCCACTGAGAGTGAGAGAATAAAAAGAAAAACATTAAAACAATAAAAGAACAGGAACTAAGAAGACAGATGATAACGACTGACATTGCATTGAAATTTATGAAGATAAAACATAACTGGAAAGCAAGAAGCCAGAAGAGAGATCCACAAGTAACAAGAGATGAAAACTGTTAGCATAGGACTTCAGAAGGAATCATGAAAACATAATTAAGGAGAGAGAACAATAAAAGAAGAGGAATCAAGAAGACACTGAATAACAAGTGACATTGCACTTAAATTTTTAAAATCAAAGTTGACTGGAAAGTAAAAGACCAAAAGACAGTTTCACAAGCGAGAAGTGTGAAAGAAGAAACATATGAGCTTTCTTCAGTTCTACGAACATTTAAAAAAGACTATTATGAAAAGTTATATCTGCAGAAAGACAACTTATACATACCATTGTCACAGTTTACAATACATAAACAAACTTTACTGCCAAATTGTGTATAAATTGCCATTTTAAATTTTAGTAAAATTACGAGAAGTTTATTATATTAATTGTGCTTATGATAATTGTCGACATCACTATGGTTTTATACTGTAGGTACCTCCACATTTTCATGATAATTTGCAATACCTAAGTTTTGAATGAATTTTGATAAATGAAAAAGCTTTTTTGAAGTTTTCATTTAAGTGTTAATTGAAAGCTAAGGGATTAAATTTATTATTTCCATTAAGGAAAATACTCTGCAGTATATTTTTTGAACAGAAATTATATTGATGGGAATCGATTTTTTTCTAAAATAGCTGATTAGCACCCATTTTCGCCATCTTTCATTGCAATGTAAGTTTTTTTTATTAAAAAATTTTCCAAAAATAAAATGTACTTTTCTGAAAATTTATTTGAGGAATATTAGCAGATTCAAAGTATAATTAATCTAAGTTGAAATGTGTATTATTTACTCTAAGTTATAAAAAAAGAGACAAAAAGCAAAACAAACAGAAATACAAATTTTAAAACAAACAGTAGTAGTGATTCAGGTATCTTTCAACATCTGTCAAGCACTGATAAGTTTATTGCTGTCTCTAGAGACTTTATCTGTGAAAACAATTCAAGAAAATGATGGGTAAATGCTTTTTTTATAGAATTTTTAAGTACTCAGTAATTTTACAAATGTTGGAAATATTCTCTATAATTTAATATTAGGAATGTTGACTTTAAATTGACTATAGTCATGATCTTTTTCTGATCATGTTGTGTATGGTCACCTAAACTTTCAAAACTTTAAACACAAAATCCAAAATCATTTTTAAAATCTTAGAGCATGATGATTACAATTTTCACTTAGTAAATATAGTCTTTCTTTACTTAACCTAATGCAGACAAAGGTTTGAAGAATTGTTAAGAGATTTTTGTGAAACTATAAAATAAAGTAAAAAATGAAAACAATTCTTGTAAAAATTCATTATTCATCACATTTTTTTTATTTTTTATTTATTTTAGACAATAATGTTCTTATATTATTTATAAAAACAATTAAAAGCTTATAAAATTAAATAATGTCAGTTTTGTTGCAGTTTCTATTTTACTATTCGAAGCAGATTTTCAGGAAAGGAGAAGCTGTTTCAAAAAAAATTATATTATATAAAATTTACAATATTCTCCATGGATTCTTGCAAATTTGCGAACGGAATTTCTAGAAATTTCATGAAATTTATTAAGTTAGGTGGAGGTTACAGTTGTAAAAAAAAAAAATTTACCAAAATTTTATGAAAATAATTTTTCACTTGTGAACAAGTCCTAAAGTTTCATTAGATTTCGACAATTATTTGATTTTTACAAGAATTTCAAAATTAATGGGTTTTTCCCAGAAACAAAGGAATTTATGATTAATTTCAGAGTAAACTCGTGTAAAAAATCTGGTCACCCGCTGACGAAAAAAAGATTTTTAACCAAAATTTTGAACATGTCAGGAAGGATTTTAAAATTTAAAAATATAAAAAAATATCCATTTTAAAAACATACGTTGATGTTTTCTCTTCATTTTGACGATAAAACATTGTTTTTTTTTTAAGTTTGGGGCCTTTTTGCTATGATCATGTTTTTAACGGAGAAGTAGAAGTACCTAAAAAGTTATTTTACCTTGCCTCATATTGTTGTTAAGATAATACTTTTATCGAAAATGTGTTTAAAAGCATGTTTAGACTTCCTCCTTGCAAATAAATATCAAGTAATCGCATTGAATGTTGCAAGCAATAATAAAAAAATTAACGACATTGAAACAAACGTAAAAATTGCTCGTCTTCTTTTGTCTTACTACTTCAAAAAAGTAAATCACATGATATGTTTATTAAAATGTCCTAAATTATTTTTAAAATATCGTTTTTACACATTTTGGTTTAGGAAGTGTTTTCTGTTTTTACTTTGAAAATAGAAAATCCACAATTGTCAAGTTGTTTTTTATGACTATTTTTTTAATCAATTCAAATATTTCGGTCAGATTTTGTTCTGGTCTAAATGTATTTATAAATATTAGAACCATAAGAAAAATGAAGATTAACGTTTTCTGTTTTAGCACGTTTACATTTTGGTGGGGAGTTGAATTCTGATTTTTAACTTTAAAAAAATTACGTTTATGTTTTTTTTTATTATTATTATTATTTTAGTCGAAGACAATAACTCAAGGAATGCAAATATATTTTTTGGAGTACGGAATAAAAGAATATTTTTTCCACATCAACGAATAACAAGTTTAACAAAAGAAAACAAATGTGAATTGTGAAAAAAAAAAAAAAGACATGAATAAAATAATGTTAACCTGATTGTAAAAAAAAGTCAGTTTCTTTTTAAAGAAATATCAGCTGAGTTTTTTATTGAATCTATTACAAATAATGACGTGTTTTTTGTTTTGTTTTACTACTACTTAGTAGCAGTACTCAAAACTCAAAAGCGTACAAGTCGTTTTCAGAATAAAAAAAAGGGCACAACAGGTAGTAAGTGTCGTGATTATAAATTAAAAGAATATAGTTATTTCATTTAAGAAAACAAAAACAAAAAGGGGGGGTAATACTCACAAATAATGTCTGGAGAGAAAGAAACCGGGGGTTGAGGTTGAATCTCTTGGGAAGAAAAAGTAAAATGATAGAAAGACAAACAAAAAGAAAGTAGCAGATGTGACGATGATAATAATAATAATAATAATATTCAAAATAATCGGGGATTTCCCCGGACAAAACGTCAACCGACGCAAAATGAAATCTTTGGGCGGCTGCCGAGTTTTGCCAAAAATATGATGTGATCTGAAACCCTTGATAGAAGTATACTTTTATAGACAATCATTTTGAATACTGAGGCAAATAGGAAAGAAAAAAAGTCTTCGAAATTGATATTAAAGAGAACGTTAACACCTCCATCTTGTGTAGGTGGGTGCTGACCTCTAGTAACAGAACAAGGGAGATCACTCTGTCTGCCTTCGGAGGAGGAAAGAATTTCTTCTTTTTTTTTTTCCTTTTCATGAGGTTGCAACATTAAATAGAACAAATTCAAAATAAAATAGAGATTTTCAAAATAAATAAATAAAATGGATCTATTTTAAAATAAATAAGCAAACAAAACAACCATAATATTTTATTGGAAGTTGCTGAATTAAGTTTTACATTCTAGTTTAGACAATGTAATTGTAAAAACTTCAACAAGAGCAATAGAGCAGCTTTATGGCTTTTAAAACAAAACGGGCAAGTTGTTGCAAGAAGATTCATATACTTTTTTGTGCAAAAAATTCAATTTTTAACTACTTGACTTTTTAACTACTTAGTCAAGTAGTTAAAAATTGGATTTTTTACTATATTGATTTTTTTTTATGTGTGACACTGAAGTGTAATGTATGTGTATGAATAAATTATTTAAATTTTCATTTATTGCAAAAAAAGAAAAATTAACAAAGTATTTATTTGGGAAAGGTTTAATTTTTAAATGTCTTAAAATACAATATTCCATATAATATCCAGTCATTTTTAACAAGTAAATGAACTACAATACATTTAGTCATAGCGAGAAAAGAATTCCGAAAATGAGAGTAATTGAACATTGAATTGGGGTCAGTAAGACATCAACTCCGGAAAGGATGGAAAATAAAAATACCAAAAGCTTACGAATAATTTTAAGTGTCAACAACTGTCAAGTATTAGCAATAATAGAAAAATTGTAAGCGTATAAATAAAAAAAAGAAAAAGAATGGAATTAAAAGAACTATCCGCCAGCGTCTTAAGTGGAAAAAAAGAGGAAAAATGTTTGAAAATAAATTATATAGAAGAAGAAAACTGGAGTCGACTACAGTACACTAGAAACTACACGACACTCACAGGCACAGCGTAAGTATGTAAGTACACACTGTGTATTAATCAGTTACGAAAGAAAATCGGTAGCAATTTCATTTCACCCAAAGCAAGACGCAAAGAAGGGTGTTCTGTTATGAACATGAAAGAATATGAGAAAAAAAATCATCCAGGAGCGAGATTATAAAACTAAGAACAATAACAGAAGTCATGACGATTAGATGAATGAAATTGCAATTGCATTTAAAATTTTTGAAGATCAAAATTGAGAGGAAAGTGGGAAGACGGAAGAGAATTCCACACGGGTGCAGTGCGAAAAAAGAAACTGTTAGCATAGAACTTACGGTTGCATCTAGCAATTTTAACTGTAAAATGATAAGACCTCTAGTTTTTATTAGGTAACTATTTTTAACGAGAGAATTGCATTTCCTCTTGCGTGGTTATTATTATGTCATTTTTCATTATAAATCGATTTCTGCTATATTCGCACTATCTACCAAGTCTGCAGGAAGACTATGGGATACATTTTTTTTTTCTATTAAAATAAGCAACAGGAAATCACAATAAAACATTCTAGAAAAATTGGACCAAAACGGCAGTAGAATTTAGATTACATTTTTATATTTCTCAACCAATCAGCTAAAAACTTAGAATAAGAACATTCTAGAAAAATAGGATCGGAAGTAAATTAACACAAAAATATTTAGGCCCCAAAACAAAATAGTAAAATAATAAATCTGATTGGTCAATAAATGTTTTCACACCCTAATGTTAGGAAGATTCGTTGATCCCCTATTAATGTATATAATACACACAGTTAGAAAAAAAAGGTCAGTCACCAAGCTAGCCATTAAGTCCGCATGCCACCGATACTTTGTCCGGCCAAGTCATTTCTTCCACGCCAAAGTTCATGACCTAGCTCCGAGGACCTTGAAAAGAAAAAACCGACGAACTTTCTTTCATCAACGCGACACGCTGTCGCCACCTGAAATGAACTAAATGTAAGTAGGAAAGACTTATTTACGGACTCTGCTAATGTGAACTTATACACATCTTTGAACAAATTTAACTTCTTGCCAAGTTTTACTTTCCAAAAGGCAATTTTCGCATCATGTATTTTATTTGTTTCCACGTACCATTTTATTTTTCACATAATAAATTGCTTGTTGTTTAATGTCCGTTGTGAATTATTCCTTTCACTTTGCGCGATTGTAAAACAGAGTGTTGTATTTGTGGGGGAAATAATCTAGAGAGCCAGACCCGTAAAATACGGAAGCACATACAACCCTGCAAATACCAAATCCCCCACAAAATTGGTGACCTTCCGACTGGTGAAAGCACGTAACACAAAAAAGCTCTCATATTAGAAAACAACACAAAAATTACCACAACGCGTAAAAGATGGAAAACAACGACATTGAACCCACAACAGCAACAATATCAGCCAGCATTCCCAGCTACAACCCAACTAACATACCAGTATGATTTTCTCAGCTAAATGCACTTTTTAGCGCTAAAAAAATTACATCGCAAACCTCAAAGTATGCATACGTCGTGGAAAAACTTCCCACCGACGTGGCGGCAGAAGTGGTCGATTTGCTAGACCATATGCCTGAGGACAAACCATATGATACACTAAAGAACGCCATTATAAGACGTATGGGTACATCGGATGGAAAAAAGTTACATGATTTATTTAACAATTTGACCCTTGGACATATGACACCCTCACAACTCTTGAGGAAAATGAAATCTTTGTTGGGAAGCAGCACCATGTCCGAAACGGTGTTAAAAAAACTATGGACAGACAAATTCCACACTCATACAACACAGATACTCGCATCACTCCCTGAGGATTTAGACTTGGATAGATGATCGGAAATAGCTGATAAAATACACGACAATAACCAAAACCAGAACGTTTACGCCACATCTTACAACCCAACAAATGACGCAACACAAAGGAATGCACCAACACCAAGAAACACAACATCACAAACAACCACGCCAGACAGGTATACTGAACTGCTGCAGGGCATGGCAAATCTAACTCTGCAGGTTCAAAGTTTGGTGAAGTTTCAAGCATCCGAACGTTCCCGTCCTTACAGAACCTCCTCACGACGCAGAAGTCGAAGTAGATCGAGCTCATTTTCTAGAGAGCGACGCACCTATGATACCTGTTGGTATCATTTCAAATTTGGACAAATTTGGACAAAAACCATATCAATTAAGAAGCAAATTTGTTCTTTTTGGTTTTTAAACAATAATGTCTGGTCTATTTGCTTCAATTTTTTTGTCTGTATATTGAATTGATGGTGTAATCCCATAGAATGGTGACATCTTATATTTCTGTAACCGGTGCTGGGTGATATTCATACCAGTGTTTGTTTATATATTTTCCATAGTGTTTGCACATTGTCCAGTGTAAATATTGCCCTACTCTATCGTGACGATTTTTATATTCATTTGTGGCAACTACAGAACATCCTGAGATTAGATGGTCTATTGTTTCTTGGTATTTATCACAGAACCTGCATTTTGGATCCACATTATTTTCATTATTATGTATAATATTTGCCTGAAAGTTCCTAGTGAAAAGACTTTGGTTTTGCGCAGTAAGAAAGCCTTCAGTTTCAGACTTTAATCCAGATGCACGTAACCATCGATGAGTATTAACTTTATCAACATTGGGTTTATATTAGCACGTTCTGGATATTGGCCATGCAGAGGTTTGTCTTACCAGCGTTATCTTGCCAGCGTTATTATTATTATGTTGTCATTTTTCATCATATTTAGATTTCTGCTATGGTCGCACTACTTACCAGGTCTGCGGGAAGCCCTAAGGCCGGTCGTGGTGTGTCGTTCTGGCTCTTTTTCATGTTTTTTCTATTTCCCCTATCATCCCTAGGGTTACATAGACAAAGTTCTTCTTAGTGTCTGGGCTGTACTTAAGAAGACAATTTTTTTGTGTATCTCTAAAACTGGAGTTTCCAGGGATTCTTTCAATGTGTTGTTTTGTTCCATTTTTTATCATTCCAAGTGCACCTGCTATCACTGGCACGGTTCTTGTTTTCAATTTCCACACTTTTTCTATTTCAATTTCCAGGTCTTTATATTTTGACAGTTTTTCGAATTCCTTGGTTGCTATGTTACAATTCGCTGGAAAAGCCATATCAATTAATAGGCAAGTTTTTTCTTTCTGGTTTTTAACAATAATGTCCGGCCTATTTGCTTCAGTTTTTCTGTCTGTGTAGATGGTGTAATCCCATAGAATGGTGACATCTCATATTTCTGTAACAGGTGCTGGGTGATATTCATACCAGTGTTTGTTTACATATTTTCCATAGTGTTTGCACATTGTCCAATGTAAATATTTCCCCACTCTATCGTGACGATTTTTATATTCATTTGGGGCAACTACAGAACATCCTGAGATTAGCTGGTCTATTGTTTCTTGGTATTTATCACAGAACCTGCATTTTGGATCCACATTATTATGTATAATATTTGCCTGAAAGTTCACAGTGAAAAGACTTTGGTCTTGCGCTGCAAGAATAAAGCCTTCAGTCTCAGACTTTAATCCAGATGCACGTAACCATCGATGAGCATTAACTTTATCAACATTGGATTTATTGGCACGTTCTGGATATTGGCCATGCAGAGGTTTGTCTTGCCAGCGTTGTTTCATCTGTTCAAGAGCTTTATCTTTGGCTTTCATTTTCATATTTTTTGCCGCAATAGTTGGTTCTTGGCTTCTGTTTTGCTTTTCTACAGAATCTACTAAATGTAAAAGTTGTTTGTATTTACTGCCTTCTTTTAATATTGAATATTTTTTCTTTCTGTTTTCATGTTGTTTAACTAATTGTATCATCCTGTCCTTTGTTGTTTCTATGTATGTTAGCAAGCCAATAGTTGTTGTCTTGTATGACAATTCTAACTGAATAAGACCTCTTCCACCTTCTTTACGGGGTATGTATAGACGGTCTACATCAGCTAGAAGCTTTTTTGTTTTAGAATCTATTATTATTATTATTATTATTATTATTATTATTATTATTATTATTATTATTCCAGCATGATATTGGTTTTTTCATTATTTTTAGGAAATATAGTGTAATTGTTAGGTTAGATAAATTCAATTAATTCATGAAAGAAAAAGCTGAATGTAATTCATTTGTTTTGGTAAAATAAAAAATTGTGCGACTAAAAGGTTGCATGTTGGGGGTATTTTAGGTGAATGTGGGTGCGTTTTTATATGTATTGTAAGCAATTAAGAAGCACACAAAATCTTGGGATTGTATTCCTCGTCGATTATTCTCATTTTTAAACAAAGTTCTCAATGTCTCCTGGAGACATTTGCTTTTTGGTCTTGAAGTTAGGTTTATAATGAGTCCCTATAAAAATAAAATATATAAACAAAAATAGAAATAATTCAAATTAACGAATTTACTTTAAAATAATTATCTCTTTCTTTTTCTCAATAAACTTCTCTTTCTATACCTGTCTCAACTAACGTGACGGCAACCCTCAAATAAAAAGAGGAAGACGAAGAGTAAAAGATCGAACCCGGTCTAAAACTCTGGAAGTTTACAGGAGCAGAGCCTGCTTATTTGTGACTGAAAAATACCAAAAATCATAGAGGCTCCACGCATAACTTCCGTTAAAAATAAATAAATAAATAAAGGAAAAAGAAAGGCACGCCGGAAAATAAAATTATTTTGGCCAATCAAAAAAAATTGACACAAAGAGACTTTTGATGTTAGCCGAAACCAATGTTTGCGTCAAAATCTCGAGCCTGGCCAAAAGAATATAAGCCTGACACATCTGGACTAGAGACAGAAAAAACGACAGAAAAGAACGTGACAAAAGAATGCCATCCCGTAAAAACCAGCCATGCGTGACGCGTGAAGAAGCAGTCAAGAGGTCATTTGTTTCTGATATTTCTGATGTGCACAGGGCCAAGAAAACACAGTAGATTGACATTGACCCACTTTCTGATATTATTACTAACCCTATCATGTTTCTGTGTCAAAACATAACTACTAGAACTTTCTCCATACTGATACCAATATACGCCTTATTAACGAATTTTTTCTACACCGAATATCAGAAGACTCACTCATCACGCTAAAGAAAATAAATAAAAATATATTTATTCTAAACCCTTGAGTCAGTTCGTTTTATTTAAAAGTTTAAAGTAAAGAAAATCTTATCACTTGTCCACACAGGTGACTTTCTCAACGTGATCACACTTTGCTACAGAATAAGTAAGGATAGAGCCGATTGAAGATTTTCGTGCAGCCTGAATCTATGATACGGCACCCCCACTTTATAGCATCACAATTTTCATAAGGTAGTATTCATATAAAATACAATTTTATTGTAATCTAATTATGTACAATAATGAATCATATGCAATATAGGTGAACAATTCAACTAGAACATTTGAAAATAAATACAATGTATATCTAAATAAAAATTAGAGACATGTCATTAAGATAATTGCATCTAAAATAAATCCAAAATGTTTTGTGGCAATTTTTAGCATCAACTTAAGATTTTTCTTGTTATAAAGTTGAACAATTCTAACACATTCAGCTTTATGAATAAAAAGATTGAATTTTATGGATGTATACATCGGGTTACGTCGATTCGAGTTAAGTCATTCTCGATTATTTGTCGTTTGTCAAAAATAGATATGGAAAAATAAAAAAAATCAAGTTTAAGTCATTTTGTTCGATTTTACGCCTATCCGCCACAAATACTGACGTGTAATATCGCTAGAAAAATGTTAAAAGCACATAAAATCATGTTACTGAAACAGTAAATAAGAATTAAAGTATATAAAATTATATTAAAATACGTTCATTTACAGTAAATGTTAATATAATCATCATAAGTCCTAGAGAACGAAATATGAAAACATTTGTAATCCTTGAAGAAAAAAACACAGTTCAAGGAACTCTCGGCCAGTTTCTCTTAAAAAGAGTATCGAACAACAACAGCCAGAATCAATTGTTGATGCTTACGATCCACAGCCATCAGAGTTTGCGATATAAATAAACAAACTGAATGTAAATACTGGTAAATTTAACATAAATTAGTTTATTTTCTACTATCGCAAAATAATATTAATAACTGTATTTGTCATTTAACCTTACAATATCCTTTTATTTTATAATATCTTAGATTAAACCCCATTTACAAATAAAGAGTCCGTGATGTACTGTAAAGATCGCCAAATTGTAAACATCTATATTTACAAGTATGTGCTTACAAGTATTCGTAAATTTAGATTACTTTTTGTGGTATCATATGCAAATGAAGACACCAGTATATATTGGAGAAGTAGAACAGAAAACAGTCTGTTGTCACAGAGGACACGCAGAGCTGAGCGATGACAACTGCTACTCACTTTGATATGCGAAACATAACAATGGTGTCGCCGATAGGATCCATAATTTCACTGGACGACTCTGAACATGAGAACTTTTGCGTTATTTGAAAGAGTAAATAAATTCAAAGACAAAGACCGATGGAAGAAAAGACGAGATAACTGATTTATGTCTTGCTACAGTGGAATGCGAAGTTGTGAAGAAAATCTCGACAATGTTTTATCCGAGCGAGTTAGAAGAAATGACGTTTGAGCAAATCATGAAAGTTGTAAAAAAAAATACAAGACCAAAAAAAGATTGGTAATAACAGAAAGAACCAAGTTTTTGGAAACAAGACAAGTATCACAGGAGTCCATTATGCAATACTTGCATAGATTGAAACAACGAGTAAAGTATTGTGAACTTGAAAAATTGGGAACTCGTGAAATGACAGAAGATGAATTAATTCCTTTTAGATTAATTGAAGGCTTGCAAGACCAAAAGCACAAGCACAAAATACTAAATATCTGCAGAGTAGCAGAATGAGTTTGGAAGCTAACGCTGAAGTTTTGCAACAATCAGAGTTGATTAGAGAATTTAATCAACTAAAAGAATAATTCGAGACATTTAGAGCGAGCACTACCAAATCCATAATTAAATGTAAATATTGTAGAAAAAGTCATATGAGAGTCAAGTATAAATGTCCAGCTTTGGGAAAAATATGCTCCAATTTCAAAATAAATAAATAAATAAATAAATAAGTAAAAATAAAATAAAATAAAATAAATGAAAAGATCATTTTCAGAATATATGCAAATACGAAAAGCAAATAAGAAAAGTAAAAACTGTTCAAACCCCCTCCGAAGAAGAAAAAGCTGGAGTATTTACACTGAATACACAAAAAGAGGTGGAGAAAAAATAAGGGAAAATGGGCAAGTATTTGATATGCAAGTTGATACAGGCAGTAAATTTAAACTGATGCCAAAAAATCTCTGGGTAAAATTAGGATGAACGAAGTTTAAAAGCAACGTACAACTACAGCAATTTGATGGAACGACCATAAAAAACACTGGGCGCATTTCAAAGCAAATGTTTTGAAATAATTCTCATTGCAGTTGTAGCATGCAAAAAAGACAATGAATTATTAGCGGTTGATGTATTAAAAGTAGACACAGTGAGACTAATCAATTCCATGGATGCAAAAGGGAAAGAAATGGATTTTTGAAAGGCTATAAAGCAAGCATTCGACTAAAGAAGAACTATCACCCAAATTATATAGAGTCAAGAAAAGTTCCAGTTCATATCCTACCTTTGGTAGCGGCACAATTAAACAAAATGATACAACATGGCAAACTAGAAAGAGTTGTAGTGAGACCAGGGATTGGATGTTTGCCCTCTGAGGTCCAGAAAGCAAACGACCAAAACTGGTCTTTGCGCTCCTGGCTCCACGCAGATGTTCCGACAGAAAACCAAAAATTAATAAATATCAAATTCCTTTTCGCGAGCCGACGTGAATTTTGTTTATCGTCCAATGGGAAGCCCAGAATTAAATACGGGTGTGAATTCCCAAATGACTTGTTGGGACCCACAAAAACGAAATAAAAGCCGACACAGGAAGCATCATCAGTTGAGAAAATACGAGCATAATTAACACGTCCCTTGACCTCGTCAAGCGATCACACCGTGCTGGCCTCTCCTTTCTCTCTCATCTTCTTCTTCGCAGTTCCATGAGCCACTTACCCGATCAACGGACGGAGACATCAAACACATTCCTAACTGACAAACGCTCACACATACATACGCACAAACTTTTTCGGCATTTACTGCTATGAACATTTTAACGACCTTTGAACCCATCCAAAAGACATTACTTTTATTTATAAAAAAAACCTTAACTGGGATAAATAAAGAATATGATAATATAATTAGGACGATATATGTGTAGAGGCCAGAACTAAAAAAGAATTAAAATATAAAACAGAGAACATTTTAGTGAGATTAAAACAGGCAGGCTTAACCATAAACAAAAATAAATGTACTTTTGACTGTAAGAAGATATCATATTTAGGATATCTAAACTTATTTTATAAATGGAACGGTGTGTGTGTGTGTGTGTGTGTGTGTGTGTGTGTGTGTGTGTGTGTGTGTCCGTTACCTATAGACTCCGAAACGGCTGAACCGATTTTCTTGAAAACTTACACAGTTGTACTATAAGCGTCTGTGAGTGTTCTTAGCTAGGTTTTGTGTCGAGGTACCCCCGATAAATATCGAAAATCGATAATCGAAAAAATCGGGTTATAGAAGGAGTGGTCCTTCTGTCAAATTTCATATACCCATAGACAAAGACATAAGAAACGATATTCAGAAGTTTCGAGGTTGCAGTTCTTACAATAGTGCAGAAGATCGATACGCTCTACATTTGTACCGAGCACTCTTTATAAAAGTAAATGCATGAACAAAAAGGTAAATAAATCTACGAGTTCAACAACTTAGTTACAATATATATATATATATATATATATATATATATAAAAGGCAAGATGTTTGTGTGTGTGTCTGTTTATCTGCCTGTATGTCTGTATTTTTTTCAGACCTTTTATTTTAGTTTTTGCTTCGGGTTTGGCTCTAAGTAGGTATAATTGTAGTTCTTAGTCTCAGCCATGATACCATTTACTCAGAGGACTTATTTAGCCTTCAAAATTCAGTTTACGACGAAAAAACTTATTTGATATCGATACTAGGAAATCAAAATTTGACTTACATCCATTCATTTTTCTTTCAGTCTACGGTTTCGCTTTAACTGGAAACATCTATTGCTTTTGAGTCTTTCGTGCCAACGTCCAAAGTGTCTGAACTCCAGGACCATGGATTAGTTTTAAAGCTTTCATTACACCCGAGCAATGCTGGGCTATACTGCTAGTTTATCATATTTTGATATTTATCAAAAAAGACATATCACCTGATGATAGACTAACAAAGAAAATAACAGAAATAGCTGATCCAACAAATAAAAAAGAGTTAGAATCCTTTTGGGAGCTGATAAATTTTAAAAATATTCTGAGGAGCAAACCAATAATAAATATTTTTGATCCCCCAGAAGAAATAACGTTAACCACGGATGGAAGTGAGAAGAACACCCAATCATGTACATATCATGAAAGTTAACGTCAGCAGAAACTAACTTCCTCGAATATTGAAAAAGAAGCGCTAGCAAACAGTATAGAACATGGTGAAGGCACGAAACTTTCTGATAGGAAAAGAAATTCTTATTAAAATCGGACCACAAATCATTAGAATTCATATTTAACCCGAGAAAAGCAAAAGTCACACCGTGAAAGATTTTAAAATGGCCAATAAAATTCGATTTTGACATAGTTTACGTAAAAGAGAACACTATTCCTCAAGTAAACGCTTTATCAAGATCGTAGTTCAAGAATGAAACAGAAGAAAGACAAGAAAATGCTGAAGATATCATAATACACTGGGTAGAAACAGACGACCTTCCTCTAAATAAACTCAAAATAGAAAAAAAGCAAAACCCAGTATTAAGCAGAATAATAGAGAATAAAAATAATATATGAAGTAATTATTCGATGGCAGAGCGATCCTTTAAGGGAACAAAGCAGAATCTAACCATAGAAAATGGCATTATATGCAATGGAGATGTAATAGTAGCTCCACAAATACTGAGAAGGAACATACTAAAAGGAGTACATAATGATGTACATTGTGGCATAACAGCAACGAAAAGAAGACTAAAGTTGTAAGCGTGGTGGCCAGAATATTCAAAAGATGTAGAGGAATACGTTAAGAGATGCCCCAAATATGCGGAAATAAAGAATTTCAAGTAAACGAAAATTCACTCTTGGCCCAAGGAAGCAGAGCCATGAGTTAGGGTTTATATGAATTACACACATATCAGGGATAGGGAATTATTCTTAGTATTAGTGGACTTATATTCAGGATGGCTAGAAGTTGTCAGAGTAAATGATAGAAAAGCCACTACAATACAGCAAATACTAAAAACTATATTCTCAAGGAATGGAGTACCCCAGACACTAGTCACTAACAATGCACCCGAATTTTGCGACGAGAATCTATGTGCGTGGTTAAAACAAATTGGATGTATCCCATAAAAGACACAGTCTAATGGCATTGCGGAAAGAATGGTACAAACCCTGAAAATGGGAAAAAAAAGCATTCTCATCACTTACGGAAAACAAAGAAACGTATTCACCAAAAATGCCTCTCAGTTACAGATCTATTCCACATGCAGGAAGGAAACTGAGCCCGTCGGCATTAATGGGAAGACAAATCAGAGCCTCCATAACTAAGTTCTTTGTAACGAGAGAAAAGGTGTCGTATAGAAAAAATAAAGAGACAAATCCGGGAGAAGCAAATGTCTTGATACAAAAAGGTCACAACACGGCTATATTTGAAAAGAAGGGACAAAATATACTGGCACTTGCAGATCAGTTCAGAAGCAGAATTGAGCTGGGGGACGTGAAAATGGAAGGTCAAGTACAAGAAGAGGAAGAAAGTTATAAAAGTGGAACAAAGCAGGAAATGGAAGGTGAGAATGTAGAGACGGACGAAGATTTGGAGGAAAATGAATAGAAACCGAGATAACCATTGAAAAGAAAACAAGAGAGACAAGAGGAAGGACAGTACAAAACAAAAATAATTAGGAGTAATAAGAGAAAAAACAAGGCTGTACGACCTCTCCGATTCAGGGAGGTGTAGTATCATATTAAAATGAAGAAACAGTATATATATATATATATATATATATATATATATATATATATATATAGAATACTTTTAAGAGTAGGATAGAAAATAGCCTGTCATCACAGAGGACAGGCAGAGCTGTTCTATGACTACTGCTACTCACATTGATATGAGAAACATAACAGTACTATATTAAAAACTAATATTTATTTGTTCGTAAGTTTAAAATAGATTTTTACTGACCATGTATTATTAAAGTTTCATTTATCAATAAAATACAGAAAGGGTTATGGTTATTTGTGGTTCATCCTAATAACAAGTAAATTCGGAAACAAGTAAATTCGGAAACAAGTAAATTCGACTTAAGTCGTTTTTCGACTTTAGTCCCCTCTCCTAGAACGAATTACAGGCGTAAGGCGAGGAACCTCTGTATTATGCTTTTCGAGAGTTAGCATGAGCAAAACAAATTCCCGGATTTGGATGGAAAAATTCAGAAAAAAAAAAAAAGAATGATCAAGGAAAAGAGAACTTTAGGCTCCAAGATACTACGTGGCTAACCAACTAATCTCGTCACTAATCGAAACTTAAAGAAGACAATTCAATTTTTTTAAAAGAAAAAAATTAGTGAGATTGTTTCACCTTAGTGAAACAATCTCACTAATTTTTCCTCTGTGATACAAGACAATTCATTCGTTGCTACAATAATTTTAGCAGCTTCAACTCGTTTAGCACAACAACTTTCATTCGGTTCTTCTTATTCGACTAAAGAATGTTCGTGCTTTAACTTATCGTTCCCGGACAGGACAGTACATTAATAACACTTCATAAACTTCGCTACCTCGTTCTACCAAGGATATTTTAAAATTTATCAGTTAACGTAAATCCCAGCGTTCTCATACACATTAGCTTTTTATTATTATTTTTTTATAAAATATATTTTTGTTGTAGATTTGAATAAACCAACAACAAACAAAAATGTTGAGAAAGGTTTTTAAACATAAAATATTTTTATTTTACGCTTTTACAAGTAAATCTTTTCAACGTGTATGAGTTTTAAATTTATGTGTTAAAGTGCCTTTATTGTAGTTTTTTATTAAGATGAAAAGAAATGTGGTTTCTTCGCGTGTACGAGTGAGAAAAAAGAGGCAAGGGAAACAGTGAGGAGGAAAGTGTAAGTGTCATGTAGCTTCGTGGGTAAGACGTCTGAACGAGTAAGGGAATCTCTTTGAAGTCGCGTCGTGAACAGTTGTATGTTGCCCCCTCGACCTCCTCACTGTTTTTTCTTTTTTCCGTCTAGAGACTTTACTTAAACACTCTTCAAAGTGATCATGAAGTATGTTTTTATTGTCGGCGGAAACGCCGCTCATTGGTTGAAAAATGTTAAATATTTTTTCCAAAGGATTAATTTATTAAACGGAAGGATGCTCGAATCCTCTGACTCAGAAACCATTTTTTTTTTTTGTCATTTGATGGTGATTGACTGTCTTGGTGTTTATTTTCGTCTTTGCTTCACATAGTAACACATTTCAGGACCAAGTTTTACTTCTAAGTAAATCCCGATGAAAAAAGGTGGCTTGGAGAATTCAATACTCAGAGTACAGTGTAACTCTGATGTAAGAGAGTTGTCGGATCCGGATAAAGGTTCTCTTACATCAGGGTTTTTCTTATATCCAAGTTTGGTCTATTTTATATGCATTACCACAAGCTGTAAAAGAGAAAATCTCTCTTATACCAGGGTTCTTCTTATACCCGGGTCTCTTATATCGGGGTTATACTGACAATGAAGAATATAGAAGTGAATTAGGAAGACAGTAACCTACTTAACGAGTTTGATTAAATGGGTGGATGAACAAAAGACAAAGAGGGAAGATAAAAGTGCCAAAGTTAAGTTATAACAACAAAAGACAGAAAAGTGGGTGGTCATCATCGCCCAATCTTGAAAAGACATGGCATATAAAAGAAAATAAAACACTCATTAAGAGATACAGTTATCATCATGTAGGATTGTGCAAGTGCCGCTGGATCTGGACAAACAACAAGGAACACGTATATCTAAAAATATAATCTTATATTTTTATTCTTTGTCGTTGACTCTTGTGTGAGGCAAGGAGGGTATCCGGAGAGAGATCACGTACACGAAGGGGCCGTCAGGAGTCGGAAGCCAGCGGGGATCACTGTCCCTTCAGCTTAAAATTCTAGACTTTAAAATTCCCACGCAATTTTCCTTTTTCGGGTTGTCGCTTTGTTGACTTTATCTACGGCCGGATGTCTTTGTCAGTTAACTCCGGCGGTCCGTTGCTTTTTAAGCTGGTTGTAGCTTCTGTTGTTGTTGTTGTTGCACTTTGTTGACATCATCTACGGCCAGATATATTTGTCAATCATCCTTCTTCTTTGTTGACATTGCCTATAACTGGATGTACGTGCCAATTATCTCTGTAGTTCAGAGTAATATATTACACAAGCCATCTTTTCTTAGAGGACTTTCAACAGAAAACATAGCTAGAAGCGACTATAGAAGTGTATAAATGTGTCTTTTGCGCTAAAGCTCTACACAGTTCAAATTGTGTTAAAAAAATTCAAATAATATGAAAAAATATGATCAATCAGGGCTGTTTATGCGCATTCAAAAAATACCACTTTCTCAAAGAAACCACATTATTTTCTCTCTCTCTCTCTCTCTCTCTCTCTCTCTCTCTTGTAATGGAGTTATAACTCGGAGTAAATAATTATAAACATTTATATATACAAAAATATTCGTAAAATGAGAAACAGGAAGACATAGAAATAACAAAACGTCTTATTTATTATCTAGATGTTATGTGGTGCTGGAGACACAAGAGACAGTAATACTGAGTAAAATTGTAAATTTTGAGTCAAATGTAAATCAAATATGGATCTGAGTGCGACAGAATCATAAGATAAAGAAAGACTAAACTCTATACAAACTTTCTCGTATATTATTATTATTATTATTATTATTATTATTATTTGACACAATAACTAGGCGTATATTAAGGTGCTTTGTAAAATATGTATTTTATTATAATAGATTAAAATAGAAAATGGTTAAGAATAGAAAATAGATTAAAAACATGTTTCGTTTAACAAAAGTGAAAAAGAAGAGAAAAAATAAATAAACAAACGCTTTTTATTTTATGAGGAAAATTGTGGAAGAGAAAAGGGTGACATATTACCGTTTTAAATCCTACCACTCTTCCGGTAAATATTTGACTCGGTGATTTAATGTGATAAGAGATAAAGTTCAGGAAATAGGTTTTTGAATGACCAGGTCAAAGGCTGTCTTTACTGTATCTTAACCACACATTAAGAATTTATCGGCGGAAGCTTTATTAAGATAAAAAAGATAAAAAAATCCTGGAAAAAATACTGAGGCTAGGTACAGACTGGGTGTCTGCGGGATGTTTGCACATCAAAGGGGGAAAATTTGAGTGCCCTGAAATTTCGGACTTACAGTCGCCAATTGCTTATCACCCAGTGGTCTAAAGCATTTCCGGATTTCCGGATTAATTTTAAATAAATACAGGTGATTTTTCCGAATCAGATCAGTTGAGTTGAGTTGAGTTAGTTCCGCCGGGCGTGTGCTTGAAGTAGAACCTCCGTTCGTCTTGTTTCGGTCAGTTCGGATTTGATCTCCATTAATTAGAGTTAGAGCTGTGTGTCACATTCGCCTGCCCCAACCGAAAAGGCTAACTCTAAACGAAGTAAAGCATCGTTTCAACTCATCCAAGTTGTGGAAGTTCGTTCCTTATAGTTTAATCTTGTATCCCCAGCTTGAGGTTCCGACATTTTCAACAAACTCCCGGCAAACATCACAGCGTGGAGAACGGCCGCCGGAGAAATTGTTCGGACCGTCTGTTGGGGTGTTACATTTGTTCAGACCATCCGTTGGGGTGTTACAATTATTATTATTATTATTATTATTATTATTATTATTATTATTATTATTATTATTTATTTATTTATTTATTTATTTATTTTTATCGATGTGTGCAATGAGTGTCCAGATAATTTAGTTGGAAAATACAAGAAGTATTTGGGGTTTTCTTACCTCGAATTTTTGTTGAGTGCTAAAAGATAAAATGTTATTATTATTGCCTATTAAAGGAAAAGGAGATGAAATTTTCGTTGACGTACGTGTTAACGACTTATTCGTTTGAACTGCTTGCACGATAGTGAGAATATCGCGTGCTTTTGCGTGTAGAGAAAAAAGTGGGGTCGATTTTCATTGGCTTAGAAAAAGTTTATTAACGATAATTATAATTATTTTTGACATTATAATTAATTTTTTTTTTTGGGGGGGGGGACACGTCAAGATGACAGTATAATTATTTTTGTATTATTTATGTACTAACAGTATAGCCCGGCGTTGCTCGGGTGTAATGAAAGCTTTAAAACTAATCCATGGTCCTGGAACTCAGACTCTTTGGACATTGGCACGAAAGACTAAAAAGCAATAGTTGTTTCCAGTTAAATCGAAACCGTAGACTGAAAGAAAAATGAATGGATGTAAGTCAAATTTTGAAGTTTGGTGAGAATCGGATAAAAATTGTGGATTTGTATAAAGGACATACAGACAGATAAACAGACACACACACAAAGATCTTGCCTTTTATATATATATATATATATATATATATATATATATATATATATATTATTGATTTTCTGCACTATTGTAAGAACTGCAACCTTGAAACTTTGAATATCGTTTCTTATGTCTTTGTCTATGAGTGTATCAAATTTTATTAAAATCGGACCACTCCTTCTATAACCCGATTTTTTCGATTATCGATATTTATCGGGGGTACCTCGACACAAAATCTAGCTAAGAACACTCGCAGACGCTTATAGTACAACTTTGTAAATTTTCAAGAAAATCGGTTCAGCCGTTTCAGAGTCTCTAGGTAACGGACCCCCCCCCCCCCCCCCCACACACACACAAAGTTCCATTTATAAATAAGTTTAGATTTTTTATGAATACGGCACTCTCACCAGTGAAGACAGTGTCAAAAATAAAACTCTGGGCAGATCTTCTCTGCTGCTGCTTGTAAGTGTCAGTTTATGGAGGATTGGTTATCCTCTTTAACTTCGCAAGTTATTTTTGAGACGCAAAATTTCTACTGTCACGTGGCTGAATTTTTATATTTATGGAATGGAATTTCCTTTTTTCTTTCTAGACTCGAAGAAAAGGAAGAAAGAGAGAATGAAAACTAACATTTATTTCAGGTGAATCATGGTAAATCAGTTATCTGTTTTTTGATAATTCTCCAACCAAGTTGTTGGAAAAAGGAACCGATTTCATAAATGCTAAATATATATTATTTATTCTATTTTTAGCACGTTAGAGTATAGTGGTGGCATTCTAAATTTCCCGGAACTTGTTTTATAAAGATAATCTTTAGGAACCTATTCTGCTTATTTTATTTTCAATCTGGGAATGAAAACAAATCACTTTTTGTGACTTTAGGATAAAAAACAATTAAACTATCTTGATAATAGAAAGAATGTATTTATTAAGATATTTCCAGATTGAAATTCTCTTCTCATTTCAAGCTCAGAAGGGCATAAAAAGTAAATTAATAATTTAAACGTAGAAAAAAATGTAATTTCAACGGAGAATGAGAAAAGACAATAACTTCTTTGTCCTATATATAGCACCCAGATAAAATTTTCATATCTCCGATCACCGATCTTAAAAATAAAATAAAAATTCATAATATAAAAACAAAAATTCCAGTTCGTGCAGCGAACTTATCTATCCCCTTGATTTTTTTAAACCCATTCGGGTTTAAGCAGTAAGTAGCATCTTAAATTTCCAGAAACCGATTCTATAAAGGCTGGTAATCTTTAGGAATCTATTCTGATTATTTTCTTTTCAATCTGGGAATGGAAATAAATCACTTTACATAATATCAAAAAGAATTAAACTATTTTGATAGCTGAATAGAAAACATTTATTTATTAAGATATTTCCAAATTAAAATCAAAAATATTTTCTTTTCAATCTGAGAATGGAAATAAATCACTTTATAGTAGCAAAAAAAATTTTTTTTAATCATATCACCCGGAGCAAGGTGGTAACGCCACTGATGTGCAGGGGGCTACGTAAGAGTGAAAAGATTGGGAAAGAGAAAGCCGGAAACCACATCCTAAACAGCGAACAAGAGATGAGCCGATTCACCTGTTCAATAGCATTCTGTAGCATTTTTTTTTTATCAGGGATCATATTGCAATCTTTCACGTTAATGATTTTCTCTAGCACTCCATGTTACTGGTTCTCATATTGTATTCATCTCTACGCTTGGTCGGCTTAGAAGATTTTTCTAGCCTAGCATATGCGCTGATTCCTTAAGTTTACGTAATTTCCAGTCGCGTTCTAAATCTATTATTTCAACTTCATCACATAGGTGGCGGTGACCCCCTTTCTATAATGTAGAATAGTGTAATAGAATTCTATAATGTAAATAGGGTAAATACTACTTCGTCTTAGTAATATAGACAAATATTGAAGCAATATATATCAAGTTACGCCAACCGGGCCTGTGCAAGCAAAAAGAGAATTTCATTTGCTCTTTTTGTTTATTTCCCTATGATGCGTCGGTATACTCATTTTGTTATTCACGCGTCTTTCATCGACGTCATTTCCTAAGATTACAGCAATTCCATTCGTGGGAAGTGAGTCAAGTAATCCGACCTGCAGTTCTCCGGTCTTCCATTTAGATCTGATTTTGATTTTCATATCTCTGTCTCTGTAGGCTTTCCTCTTATGCCGACCACTGACATAAATTTTCCGGTTCTGTACCTCATGTTCTCTGGTACATCTCGTTTCGCCAACGATTGTGAAGCTCCAGTATCTCTTAATACTCTTATGCTTTTCATACATCTTCCGATTCTATCAAAGGTCTGCCCAGTGTAGTTTTATCTAGTTTTTTTGCAATTACCGCCCCTTGGGGTTTTGCACTCATTGCTGCATTCACGTGGCTTCCGCAATTTGTAGAAACATGACCAAGCTTTTTACATTTATAACAGATTACGGAAGGTCTTTCCCGGCTAGTTGAAGTTCTTTTGTCTGTCCCTATCTGCGTTCCGATGCGCTTACGTTCCTCATTCCCTCGTATTTGGGTTGAACCGCGCATTGCTTGCATATTATTCTTCAAACGGTATCTCTTGTGAGTAATGTTACATTCATCGGCCAACATAGCTAGTTCATGACAGGATTCTATTTTCTTTTAATTCAAGTAATTTCTTATTTCTTCTGACATGCTATTGTAGAAATCCTCCGTCAACATAAGATTTTTAAGCCTTCGTAATTTTCAATTACTTTCTTCGCCTGGCACCATCTATCGAAGTATATTTCTTTTTGTCTAGCATATTCAAAATATGTCTGACTTTCAAACTTTTTATCTTAATCTTAACTTATTTATAAATGAAACTTTGTCTGTGTGTGTGTGTGTGTGTGTGTGTGTGTCCGTTACCTATAGACTCCAAAATGGCTGAACCGATTTTCTTGAAAATTTACACAGTTGTACTATAAGCGTCTGCGAGTGTTCTTAGCTAGGTTTTGTATCGAAGTATCCCCGACAAATATCGAAAATCGATAATCGAAAAAATCGGGTTATAGAAGGAGTGGTCAGATTTTAATCAAATTTGATACACTCATACACAAAGACATAAGAAACGATATTCAGAAGTTTCAAGGTTACAGTTCTTACAATAGTGCAGAAAATCGATAATATATATATATATATATAAAAGGCAAGATGTTTGTGTGTGTGTGTCTGTTCATCTGTCTGTATGTCCTTAATAGAAATCCACAACTTTTATCCGATTCTCACCAAATTTCACACACATATTCTTTAGGCTGAGTCAGAGCTCCAGGAACATGGATTAGCTTTAAAGCTTTCATTGCACCCGAGCAACGCCGGGCTATACTGCTAGTAGTTTTTAAACTTCTGTCTGTAGGCCTCTGACACAAGTTCATACGCTTTTAGTATTGCGGCTTTTACAACTTCATAATCTGCACACTCCTCGGTCGACAATGTTGCATACGCCTTCTGTGCCTTTCCCGTCAATACTGCCTATAACAGTATAGCAGCCACAGATCTATTTCCTTTCGCGAATCAGTGCCCCCGACGGGAGATTCGGTCACTCACTAACCAATCAACTGGCAGAGCGCATTAATTCCTTCTTCCTCTCTAGAACTATTTTCCTAGTCCATTTTGGTAGAACGGACAAAAGGCAGAGAGCCATGAGCCAGCAGGAGAAACAGACGTCTCTCTCACATCGCTGCCACTGAGTCCCCTTGGAACCCTTTCGCTGAAGACGCTGCCCCTAGCTTCGCATACTCTTCCTACAAACCAAGTACCAGCCTACCGACCAGCGAACCAAATGGACACTTATACACTATCACTCTTGTACGCCTACTAAGAGAATAAACCATTCTTTGTTGTTGTTTTTAGAAGGAAGTTTCGTAATTCATTTGTGTTGCCTAAAAATATAGTGTTGGAGAAATTAATCATTTCCCAAAAATCTATAACAGCATAGCCCATTGTTGCTTCGGCCATTTCATGTTCGTCGCCGTCTTCTCGAAATGATCTAAATATTCTTCAACCTCTTTTTCCATAACTTTAGGTAAGAGATGCATTTGCTTTGCAATCTCAAATTTCTTCTCCTCGCCTGCCTGTCTGATTTCCAACCCTCGTAGCCTTGTTTCCTGTTCAATGCGCGCCTTTTCTATCACCGCTTTAGCTAGTATCCTAGCCATTTCTAGATCTATTTGGGTGTTCGACAATTCGGTTTCCTCCCTCGGGAATTCATCCAATGCCTCTTCTTCAAACACATCATTGTCTACCAAATGTTCCGTTACCATTTTTATTAACTCCGTCTTCCTCATAGACTTTCTCACATCTAACTCCAATTTTTCTCCGATTTTATACACCTCATCCTTCTTTAATTGTTTTAATTTTTATGGAGTAAGCTCACTAATAAATTCCTCCACTTTTTCCATCTTGTCCCCTTATTCTATTCGTCCACCTTGTTGTAGTCAGCGATGGTTTTATATTTATTTTACAAATCGTTAAATGATTTGTGGCACGAGCCCCCACTTATTCAATAAGCATTTAAAATAGATCCCGGACGAAGACCCCCATTTGTCGCATACGCGTATCGACAATGCCCATTAAGATGTTCATGTGCCGCTTCGGATATATTACATTTTCACTTCTGCGGATATATGCTGGTCATCTATCCCAGATCGTGACAAATGGACAATTAATTGAACAAGAAATTAAAGTAAGATTGTTATTCGATTAAATAATCGAATGACAATCCTTTCCCGGGTTTATTTTATTTCAACACAGGCGCTGACAACAAATCAAGGATGAACATCGAGACAATGTAATTTTGATATAAAATTTTAATGTAAGATCAAAAGAATAAAAATGAAAAAAGAAATCTTAAAGAATTAAAATGTCCAAAAGATCTTAACCTCAAAGTTACTTTTGGATACCCAGTGTGGTCGAAATATGAAATTACAATATACGATAGGGAATATGAACAATATACAGGCGATCGTGAATGCAAAATATCAACATACAACCAGATGAGGAGAATTATATTAATTTGAAAACACGTGGTATGGTGTGTGTAAGAACATAGTATTCATGTAAGCATGCATATTCTAATGCGAGTCTAATAACTTGATAACTTATCTTTATGACAGTTTCTTCTTTCTTTCTTTTACCGTCTCTTCTCTTCTCTTCTTTCTTTCTTTCTTTCTTTCTTTACACACTTGAAATTTAAATAGTTCTGTTTTCACTATTTTCAACGTGGCTTCCTTTCAGCATACAGGTTCAGTTATCTGGTGATGTCTCTACGTTGCTTTCTTTCTTTGCTTCCCCTTCTTCTTTTGGTAAGTTGGTGGTTTTAACTTTCTTTTCTTTACTTCAAATAAACTACAATCAGCGTTCGAATTACAACAGTTTCCTAGATATATTTTCTTTCTTTCTTCTTCTTCTTTTGAGAACTTGATTATCTTCACTTTCTTTTCTTTACTTTAAATAAACTGAGATCAGCGTACGAATTACATCAGTTTCGTAGCTATGTTTTCTTTCCTTTTTCTTCTTTTGAGAAATTGATTATCTTCACTTTCCTTTCTTTACTTCAAATAAACTGCAATCAGCGTACGAATTACAACAGCTTCGTGGATATATTTTCTTTCGACAATTATGTGTCAGCATACAGATATTAATATAACTTCGTTTCGTTTTTGTTGATATATTTCTTTCTTTCTCGATACACGGCACAATTCCGTTTTCTTCCTTCTTTTAACGAACAAGACTTTACACCTTCAGCCTTTTTTTTCTTATCCGGAGTTACTTGTGATGAAACGGGCTGATCCACGCTATTATTTCCAAATGCGGCTCCCTTCCTTCATCGTTAGCAAAGTCTAGCAAACGGTTCTTGCTTCATTGAGGCTCAGCAAGTAACTGATTAAATTCTTCCTTTAATTTTCTTACGTGACTTCTTTTGGCGCGAATTTTAACTTCTGCTGCTTCTACGATCTCCTGATCGACATCAGACGTCTGGTTTATTTTCTGTCTGGCTGTTATCTAGGTCGCCTATCCTTGACTTGCTATTCTAACACTAGCACCGGTCATTCACGTGATCGACCTCTTGTTACTACGCAAAGTTTACCCTCATATGTGTAGGTATGTGTGTGTGTGTGTGTGTGTGTGCGTGCGTGTTTTGTTATCTATATATTCGTAACAATACACACACACACGCATATATATATATATATATATATATATATATATATATATATATATATATATATATAGCAGACAATAAATGTCTATTATGTTTAATCATAAGCCGTCCTAAACATTGTATTCTGGCTTTAATTTCAGTGAAAATAAAGACAAAAATTATCCAACATTTAGCTAATTTTTTTATTATGCTGGTTCTAAGCTTTTGGCTCACATGGGCCATCTTCAGAAAGGCTACAGAGACGTTAACATAAAGATATCTGCCATCAAAGATGATTTTATCTTGTGTTGACATAAAACATTGCTATGCAACAATAACAGTCACCGAATAGCAGACGCAGTTCGTAAATTTATAATGCGGTTCTATGACGTCACACCGCGTGAGAGACCGAAATGTTAACAGAACATTAATACTCACTCATACACACAGTAAAAAATAACCTTCAGACATTGGAGGCTATCTACATTAAATCAAAACAACCCACACTTAATAAAATCATACTTTAATCTGGTCGCAACACATTACATTGCATTTAAACATATGGTTCTGTTAACATTTCGGTCATCTTTTTTTACTCCAGCGATGCAAATTTATAATTTAGCTTCAAATCATTCTGACGCTCTCTTGAAACGCTATCTTATGAATGTATTTAATATTTTCAAATCTTTCTTTCTTTCTTTCTTTGAACCTCCTATGGGTTCTTAATTTAAGAAAACTTTTTCTTAATCTGTTAGCTTAACACTTTTACTGCTGCATATTACGTCTGCAACTTTTATACACCAATAGAACTTTAACCAAGGAAGTCTCTTTGTTTAATCCCAGAGCCTACTAATTATCAATGAAAGACTATTGTTAGCGGAATATTCATAATATAAGTAAATAATTATTCCACAAGAAAGCAATTATAAAATTCCTTATTTCGAATAAGATTTATTGAGACACACGATACAACAAAAATCTGATTTATCAAGACAGACATTATTATATACGTGTGGTTCTGTGCCGTCAAAAACGACGGCAAAATATTTATATCCATATGCCGTCTAAAATGACGGCCACATGTGGTGAACACAGAATTAAAAGTAAGTGACTCTCTTCTCTTCTTTCCTTTTACAAAATTCACAATTTTGACAAATAGAAAAAGGATTGTCGCCGTACCGAAAGAAAAATATGAGGCCAGATTTCGCGATTTGATGTTAAATTACTTTTCTAACCAACAGAAGGAAGCGATTTGCAAAACTGAGAGAAATGTTAATAAGCCTATGTGAAAAACTAAATCGCTATAAAACAAAGAAAGAAAATCGAATCAATCAGTCAGATGGGAGCAGAAATTACAGACAACATGCTAAAATGTGACAAAAGAAACTTCAAACCACTGACCCGGACATAAGGTCCTGTCATACATTCGCTCCCCTCTTTCTAGTATGCTAATTTCCTTTATTTCTTCTTTTTCCTTCACACCATTCTTGCAGTCAACAAAGAAGAAGGCAACAATAACAAGATACTTCAACTGACTCCTAAAAACTAACGCCCGATAAGTACAATTTCCTTTATTGCTTCACCTTTCTTTTCACTTTCTCGCCGGTCATAAAAAAGGGAAAGGAACACAGACCTTATTAGTACCTGTTAATCTTTTTGCATAAACACATTTTGCTACTTACAACTAGAATTCTGGTTTCACTTAAGTCCTTACTACACTTTCTCAGGAAACATTTAACGCTAACCAATTTATGTTATTCTGTTCAGCTAATAAAATTCTACTTAAACATACAAACGAAATACTTTTATTCTTCCACATTTCAACCTTATCCTTCTGGTGATTTGGATAATTCTAAGTTGTAGGGAGTTCGGTCATGTTTGACACAAGGCCAATTTAATAAACATTCGACTAGCTCCCTAATTCAAACATATATACTGATGTACCTACTAGTGAGTATCTTACATTAAGACATAAGAAAAACTGTTGAGCGTGCCAAGAGGATATATATATATATATATATATATATATATATATATATATATATATATATATATATATAAAATGAATAGGTAAATCTTCACTGGAATGTGATTGGCTGGTGTTATGCCATAAATATAGAACTTCCACAAGATGTCTATTGGTCTTCTACTAGATATCTACCCCTAGAGGTCTACGGCTATTGACTACGCCTACGTCTCAGGATACTGCATACGACGAGTACCGTCTATTATGTCTACTTACTAGATTGTTCTACCCAGTTACATTTGCCGAAACCACTTAACTCGAATGGTATATATATTCCATTTCGGGACATATCAGAGTATATATATATATATATATATATATATATATATATATATCACAGTATTTATTATAATAGAGAGGACATATGTATATTCTTCACTTCTCGACGACATAATTATTGCAACAAAATAAAATAGTAAGGCACTGTTCAAGTGTGAACACGCGGAAAGATCTTTCATAACAGGTAGTAAAGTTTAATAACTGGTAGTAAAGAGAATGAACTGAGACAACGTTGCCTCACTACCGTATATTTCTCCATGAGCGTAACAGAATATATATATATATATATATCCACACACAACGGTCTTTATTACAACGGAGAGGATGTTGATCTTGTAAGAGTATTGCTCTTTGCAATTTCCTTCCAAAATTTCCCATTGAGTCATTTGTAAATATGACGCAAAACGAGCCTGGCGTTGAAAATGTCTTGTCCTCATACTTTTTCACACAGATGTGAACGCAGATTTGTAATTACAGTTTTTTTTTTTATTTCTTTAAACGTCAAGCATTTTCGACCATTTGTCATTTTTCTCAACAAAATATAAATAAAGAGTCGTCAAAGATCTGAAATCTCCGGCAAGGCATTACCGACATCATCTCAGCGATTAGCTAGAGATGATTATTAAAATGAGAAAGAATAACTGCAATAAACTTGACCCTCTCAGAAGTGAAAAAAAAAAAAAAAAAAAAAAAAGGAAAATGGGAAAGTGAAAGTAAAAATTAGGCTTCAAAAATTGTGGAAGAATTTGTCTTTAATTTTTTATTTCCTAAAGTTGTATTTTAACTAATTTATTTTGTCAGAAAAACTTTTTATTTAGCTTGGGACCTTTTTGCTTCATGCTATGCTGTTTGTTTTAGCAAATTAGTGAAAATAATTGATAAGTATGAACGTGCAATTAGAGTTTGCATCCCAATGAAACCTTGGAAAAATGTGAAAAAAGAAATGATGTCAATGATTCTTGTTTTTAAGATCTTAGCATTGATTAATTCTTATGACTTTTAAAATTGTTTAAAGTTTTGTCGTTTAGCAATTGGACAAATTGTTTAAAGAATAATATAAGGAAGAATATGACTCCATGACTGGTGTCAAAAGTTGACTGGCGATCTAATTTATATTTCTAAAGAAGAAAATTTTTTCATGTAAAACTATGTGATACCATGAATTTTCTGGTTCGTCGTTTATAGAATATCGTATAAGGGGTGGAATTAGGCAGGATTGTTTGTTAGACACACCCTTAGTCTGTTTAACTGTTTTCATTTGATAAAGGAATTGTTCGTTGAAATGAGTGACACAATTCAACTCTTTACAAGTCAAGTTTGTTTTGATCAGGGATATAACACACTTTCAGAGAGAAGTGACGATGACACCTGTGATTTTCAGGTCAAATGAGGATGAGATTCCAGAACGTGGAAGATGTTCCACTGAAGGTGGATATGAGTGATGCAAAGCCACAATTTTGATTAGATTACCAGAGAGCGAAGGGTTGGGATGGAGCGTCTCGTTTCCCCTTCCGATACTGACACAAGGATATTATTTTAATTGGACCACCTAATCATATTGGGTTCTTGGGAGCTTTCCTTTATCCCACTTCAAGGTGCACGATAAAAAAAAAAACCATTGGCAAAGCATTATTATTGGCGATCCAATACCATTGGTCAAGTATTATTATTGGTTGGCCAATCAGTGCAATTGGGGTTTGCATCCCAATAAAACCAGTTACTGAGAAAGAGAAGAAAAAGATCGAACTGGTCTTGCCGTTATTAGACCAACATTCTCCCTGTCGGATAACCGTGGTGCCTCTGTGGTGAATACGAAATAAAAATAACTAACTTTTCTTCACTGTTTTCAAATTCACGAGCCTTTGCGAAAATTTATTTTGACCAATAAAAATAGGGATTGGGTCCGGGCCGAAGAAAAGACCAAGGCAAAGTTTAGCGAGCCTACGTGAAAATTCACTTTGACCAATGAAAAGGAAACAGCTTACAAACTGAGAAAAAGTAACGAACCGATGTCAAATCGCTTTTTGAGATTATATATATATATATATATATATATATATATATATATATATATAGAGAGAGAGAGAGAGAGAGAGAGAGAGAGTCAGTCCCACGCGTCTGAATAACGCCGGTGTCAAATTATACGCTGATACATTATCAGCCTCTAATGAGAGCTGGGGAATTTTGAAGTACTCTATTCAACTCCTAAGCTAAGTACCTTAAAATATATCTTTTTATTTATGTTGAATACAATCGTATAACTTTTATGTGAGAAACAAACTCTCAGTTTGTTTTAAGCATTTTGAAATATTACTTAGTGGCCCGATTATTTAATGTGAACACTTTCGCTTCTTGACATTTTTTTCGAAACTACGAATCTTTAATGTTTGATCACTTGTCCTGAAACAAGTGACTGAAACTTAAAATGTGAAAATTTGTAAATAAATTCCTTATCTTCTTTCGTTAAAAATAACACTTGTGTTTCCTTGTCATTACCTCTACATACTTCACCTCAATCAACTAAAGGCCTGTTCTCTACGCTGCTTTTTTAATTCTATCGGTCAGCTGCCTTCATTTAAATAATTGAACAAATCTGGGCTTTTTTTAGGCAAAACTACAACCACCAATGAACCTCTTTCTCCCGGTTTAAGAATTCCTTATATGGAGGAAACTTCTTCAAATCCCTGTTTTACGTATTTCTGATCTTAATCAAAGTACATAAATATGTGCGTTGTGGTGAAGTGGATATTAACTCGGAACAAGAACTCGGAGAGCCGTGTTCGAATTCCAGTTGAATTTGTTGCATTCACTTACGCGCAAATACCCTTGGGCAAAGCATTCCTCCAGCTATGGGTTAGATAGGACATACTGGGTTACCAACCAGTTTACCGCAGAAAGTAATGGCAAACTACTGCGGGAAAACCTTCTACCCAGTCAGTCATGTCTCTTTCAAGACATGATCGCCTAAGCATGTATCATCTATGGCCCTTAACTAACCATAAATAAAAGTTATTTTTACAACACTGAGTGTTGTTGAAGTTAAACCTGATTTTTAACAGTTCTTCACTGATATTCCTGTGTACAGATATACCTCGCATTTGTTCCAGAGGAGGTGACTTAAGTCGAATTTACTTGTCACTAGGCTAAACCACAAATAACCATTCCCAGTTCTGGATTTTATTTATAAATGCATTTTTAATAATATTTTGTCAATAAGAAATTGTCCCAATATACAGGTGTACCTTGGGTTACATCATTTTGAGTTAAGTCGTTCTCGATTATACGTTGTTCGTAAAAAAAAAAAAAAAAAAATGAAAAAGTAAAAATCAAGTTTAAGTCATTTTATTCAGCCACAAATATTAAAATCATAATATAACTAGAACAGCGTTAAAATCACATAAAATCATCTTACTGTACAATAAATTAGAATAAAAGTATATAAACAAATTAAATGTAAATATTGGTGAATTTAACATAAATTATTTATTTTCTACAACTGAAAAATAATTTTAATAACTGTATTTGTTATTTAACCTTACAAAATCATTTTATTTTATAATGTATTAGAGCAAACCACATGCACAAATAAAGAGTCCGCGATGTACTGTAGAGAATTTGGCGAAATCGTAAGTAAACATCTATATTTACAAGTATGTACATACATGTATTCGTAAATTCAGATTACTTTTTTTTTGGTACTATATTAAAAATAATTTTTCTAAGTTTAAAACAGATTCTTATTGACAAAATATTAAAAATGTATTTATTTAAGGTTGGAGTGCAGGATTAGTGCAGAGCGATCGTAACGGACACAGACCAAAAAGTAAGAGTGGCGTTCAGTGAAAAACGCAGCAACAGGATCACTTTTTAGTTTGTGAACGTTGTTGGTTTGTTTTATATTATTTTTCCCTGTTGCAGTAGCGTGCAGAGGTTTGGTAGCGTCCGGGGTGAGAATTGTGACTGGCGTCTTCCACCCACAGCCTAAACAAATCGCAACAGTATAGTTGAGTATACTTAGTTCATTTTCTTTTGGACAGATCTATTGTTCACAAACGTTTATCACAATCAGTTAGAGGAAATGTTTAAATAAGACACATTAACGCATTATACAAATTAGATTTTATTTTTTTATTTCTAAAAGTAAATTTATGAAGTCTTTTTTTTTTTAATAATAATAATAACAAACGTGTTTCTTTATTATTCAAATAAAAAAATTCGTTTTTTTTCTTTTACTGGAAAAAAGCGCAAAAACACTACTACATTAATCGCTGACGTTTGTAAAGCCCCATCTAAACTTATTTATAAATGGAACTTTGTGTGTGTGTCCATTACCTATAGACTCCGAAACGGCTGAACCGATTTTCTTGAAAATTTACACAGTTGTACTATAAGCGTCTGCGTGTGTTCTTAGCTAGGTTTTGCGTCGAGGCACCCCCGATAAATATCGAAAATCGAAAAAATTCGGGTTATAGAAGGAATGGCCGGATTTTAATCAAATTTGATACTCATAGACAAAGACATAAGAAATTGACATTGTTCCTTGTTTAGGATGTGGTTTCCGGTTTTCTCTTTTCCATCTTCTCACTATTACATAGCCCCCTGCACATCAGTGGCGATACTGCCTTGCTCGGGGTGATACGATTAAAAAAAAAAAAAAAAAATATATATATATATATATATGCTATTAAATATAAGAGACAATGAATGTCTATTATGTTTAATCATGAGCCGTTCTAAACGTCGTATTTTTGCTTTAATTTCAGTTGAAAAATAAAGACAAAAATTCTCCAACATTTGGATAATTATTTATTGGTTTTCTTCTAAGCTTTCGGCTCACATGAGCCATCTTCAGAGAGGTAGTTTAAACTGAAATATTACAAAATCCACCATCACCGACGATTTTATTTTGTGCTGACAAAACCCCGCTTGGCAACGGCAATAGTTACTAAAAATAATAAACGCAGTTCTTAAGTTTGCGATGCGGTTTTATGACGCCACACCACGGGATAGCGCGAAATGACAACAAAACCGTGTAGTTAAATGAAATGTAATATGTTATTTCCTGTTTTAAAGTTGATTTTATTGAGTGTTGGTTGTTTTGATTTGATGTACATGGCCTCCAATATCTGCAGGTTCCTCTTACTGTGTGTATGAGTAAGGATCACCGTATTGTTGACCAAAATCTGTCTGATATTACCTACATGTTTATGTTTTTCAGAGAAATGTTGTTTAATAGTACTCTGATCAGAAAGATGACATGTAAGTCTACGGGAGAGCGTGGTTGTAGTAAAACCAATATATGTACTAGGTTTTTGATTAGTACCAGAGATGCAATCAAGATAAATGGAGTTTAAGTTGATTAACAAACAATGTATTATCAAATCTTATGAATAAGATGCTGCAAAAACCTGCAGCAAAAGAATTTTTAATTTATATTAAAGAGCTAACAAGAAAACTTTCGGCAAACACAAAAATACAATCCAAGGTAAATAACCATACATACAATCAAAAATAGGGGAAAAAGTCTAAGAAAAAAGCCGAAAGTATTCTGTATGATGTTGATTAAAGAAATCAGTTAAGAACATTTTATAGAGAGAATCTTTATTTGAACTGTATTGCTTAAATCCATCCTTAAGCTTTTTTTATCCAACATTCCCTTGAACTCAAAATATTTGAGCCTTTCAAAAAACAGTGTATTTGTACTTTTTGTGTATAAAAGTTGTAATTTATTAAAAAGAATCGTAGGTTACTCAAATGTTGACTTTATGCCTCACATGCAAATTAAAATGCTGTTGGAGTAATTAAACGTAACCTATGAAAATACCTCCGCAACACATTAAAAAAAAAAAAAAAAAAAAAAAAATTTTTTTTTTACCAAATCTTTGAACGTTTTAGAAGAAAGTAAAAAAATAAAATAAAATAAAAATCACTTCACTCTTTCTTAAATAAGGATAAAACTTTTTTTTATTGAGTTTGATGCCTTTTTATGCTGTTTTTTTGTTTTTATTTTAGCAAAAAAGTGGAAGTTCCTACTATAGTACAATTGAAAGAAAGATCTCACTACAAAGAAAACAATTTAAAATTTCACATTACCTTAAAATACAATTTTAAATGTGAAAGGCAAATAAAAAAAATGCTAGCAATTGATTTTCCTTTTGTTCCTTAAAACACATTTTAAATTTCTTTAAAATAGAATTAAGAATAAAAAAAATCACTTACAATTAAGTTGAAGTCAAATTTTCTTTGGTTTTTCCAGTTTTTAATTTGAAAGAAGTTAACACTTTAAAAATAAAAATGTAACTGTTTCAATAATAAGCAATTTTTTTTTTTTTTTATGTAGTCTTTGATTTTATGGCATTCTATAGCCCACTCACTCTTTATATTTTCACTCCCAGTTCACAGGCATGAAAAATCAAAATGAAAGACCTTAATTACTCACATAGGTATGTAAAGAACTTTCTTTTCAATACCAGTACTGGTTTGAAAAATCAAGATGAAAGAACTGGACTTCTCACATAGGTGTGAAATGAACTTTTTTTTTTTACTACCAGTTCACAGACAAGAAAAATCAAAACTGGACATCCTTATAGGTGTGAAAAACTTTGAAATCAAGTAGGTGCTCACAAAAAAAAAAAAAAAAAAAAAAAAAAAAAAACTAAGGTGAAGAAGGTAGTATACTTAATGACCAGCCAAAATTGATTCAAGTGGGCTTTTTCATAGATATTTTTAAAAGCATACTGGGTCATTTGAGCCCTATCTAAAATTTTCTTCAAAGGCTTGGCCAAATTACCAGCAGCCAAATATAAACATTTTAAAACTAAAATTAAAAACTATTTTAAGTGTATTTGCTAAATAAAAACAAAAATAATATGCTCCATGGAAGTGCAACCCCCCCCCTACCACTTTGTACCTGTTCTTTCCAACATTTCTCAGTTCTATTTGTTGGGCAGTTCTATTATTTTTACATTTGATCATGGCTACTCACTCAACAACAACTTTATGGGAAAATTGTTCAACTCCAGCTCTTTTCAGTACTGATTGGGGGAGGGGGATTTCCTTTGTAACCTTTTATTTGAAGTAGTGCATAATGTCCACATCTTGATTATGTCATTATGAGTGGGCTCATGCCATAAAAAATGATGGCAAAAATATTTATCCATACACCATCTAAAATCACAGCAACATATATATTAACGTACCTACTATTGAGTATTTTACATTGAAACATAAAAAAAATGAGATTCCCCCAAGAATGTGACAGGATATATATATATATTCTATTTGTAAATGAGTTATTATGTGACCTAGGTTTCTACCATGAGTAGTGCCTTCAGGCGATTTACAATAACCGATTTTACCATTTACTGTTTTTTTTAAGAACGCTCATGTAACAGTGTTTTTTTTTTAATGCTCACGTGGCAGGGATTTATTGAATGCTCAATTTTTAAAATTACAAGAAATTATGTTTTCATCCATGGTTGTATGAACCAAAGAAGTATTTTTTTTAGTATGGTTACACTTAGTTATATTCCGTTCTTTCATTCAATCGTTTGTTTTTGATTGCATAATCTAACTTTTCTTCTTGGCACAGTCTACATGTAGACTGTGCCAGGAAGAAAAGTTTTTGCAGTCAAAGTTGAAATTACCAACCAAAGTTTGAAATAATAATAGTCAAAGTTATCCACTGAAGAAGAGAAAAACCCGCTGAAAATCTTGTGCCCAATTGATGATAATAATAAGAACGCTGACAAACATTTTCGCAAAGTACAAACAGTAGTGTTGAATTTACCAGTTACCTGATTATCAAGTCCGGCCTGACTTGGAGAAACTGGTCGAAACTTTCATTGTCACCAATTGAAAGGGTTGGGAAAAGACAAGCTGTAATTATTTTTGTCTTATTTTTAGTATATAAATACTACCTAGAGTTTATGCAGGCATCGTTCCTTTTATTTTCACAATTGTACATGCGTATCCAACTTGGTTTAGCTTGGTGGAGATACCTAGTGGGAATTCAGCTTAACTCTCTTAAGATCAAAATCACAACGTGGGTTAAGAGAGATTACAGTTGAAGAGGTCAACCCATGGACCAGCTGCTGTGTCAACGCCATCAATGACCTGACAGCTTGTTCTTAGACCAGAATCGATCCTTACACAAGGGACAACAGGCCACGAAGGCTCTGGCAGTACGCCACATCACACTTTCTCAAAACTAAAAAAATATGTAGTTTGCAAATCCATGTTGTTTACTGTGGAAAAAAGATCACAACAGTCACAAATTTCATCAAGATTTTATTTCATTCATACATTTGATACTAAACCCGTTTGATAGCAATAGTTTTCCCCATAAGAAAGATCAGCTTCCTTTTCCTTTTTATTTAAAATCAAATTGGATTTTGACAAGGTACCTCATTTTTACCTGTCTTGTGTCATAGATGATGTATTCATTATAGTTAAGGGTGTAGCCACATGGGTTTGACACACCAGTATCAATGCCTCTACCCAATGGGACAACTGTACCATTTGGTCTGAAAGAGTAAGAATCATGAAAACAGTTAAAATTTTTTTACAATTTTAAAAGTAAAAGTTGTATTATATATTTGCTGAAAAGCTTATATACAAATTTGTTCATATATAAACTTTAATGAAGTTATTAATTAATCATGTTTAATGAGGTTATCAGGTTAGCATATTAGCAAGTAATTTATTTAACAATATGATATAGTGTTTCCAGAAAATTCTGATCTCTCTGGAAAACTCCACTGAAATTCCCTGATTTTGAGACACCGAATAACAGACAGACAGAAAGTATATCGCTGTAGTTGGAGCACAATTAAAAAAAGAAGAATCAACAAAGAAACACATTGTAATTCAATTTTTAAAAATCCATGAAAACACAAGTAACAATTATTTTCAATCTAATTGAAGCATATAATAAACAAAATGACATTTAATGCATGTCAAATCATTTGATTTCCCTGCCATGAAACCAAAATTCCCTGATTATTTAAAAGAAAAAAAGGAAAAAAAAGAAAAAAAAGAAAAAAAGGAAAAGAAAAAGGGAAAAAAAGAAAAAGGAAAAGAAAAAGGAAAAAAGGAAAAAGGAAAAGAAAAAGAAAAGAAAAAGAAAAGAAAAAAAGAAAAAAAAGAAAAAGAAAATTTTTAAATTTTATTTTTTTCGAGGTTAGCTGTGAACCCTGGTTTAATGATAGTAGTTATGGATGAAGAGTTCAAAGAATGTGTCAGTGACACGATATGAATTAGTTATGTAAACATACTGATGCTGTAGCTTTAACCATGGAGCATAGAGTGAGCAGTAAGTATCCAATGAACAACATTCCTACTCAGTTTAGGCTTTCTTGCCTTTCCATATGATTGAAAGTGGTTAGATGAATTGAGATAGTTGTTGACCTTGTTTAACAATTACAGAAAAAGAAACTCCACTCCCTACATTCCAAAATGAATCCAATTCTGAAGGATTGTACGAGGATCTGCCTTGGATTCATTTTGCAAAAAACTAAATGACTTTCTTACTTTCATACACAGTTTTCCGTTCAGTAGCAGTTCCATGTGTTCCTTTGACATCTGTTCCCTATTCACTAGTGTCTCATTGTCTAAGACAATAGAGATTTGTTGTGATATGTTGTATCGTTCCTCTTTGTCTCCCACGGATTTTTTGGAGAGTGTATTTATAGATCTTATGAAGTGCGCCAACTCGTCTGTTAAATTTAGTTTAATAATATTATTTATCAACAAATTGACGATGTTGTGATGGGATTGCCTTTGGGTCCTTTGCTTGCTAACATTTTTGTTGGTTTTCATGAGGCTTTATTATTTTCTCAGAGATAGACTAAACTATCGCCCGGTTCACACTCCACCCATGTCTATTGAACAGGTGTTTCCTGTTTAGGATGTGGTTTCCGGTTTTCTCTTTTTCAATCTTTTCACTTTTCTTTATTTTATATTTTTTTTCAATTGGAGTAGATAGACTAAACTATCGCCCGGTTCACACTCCACCCATGTCTGTTGAACAGGTGAAGAGGCTCATCCCTTGCTTCCTGTTTAGGATGTAGTTTCCGGCTTTCTCTTTTCCAATCTTTTTACCCTTATGTAGCTCCCTGCGCATCAGTGGTGTTATCGCCTTGCTTGGGGTGATATGATTAAAAAAAAAAGAACATTCTCCAATGTATCATCATTATGTTGATACCTTTTGCCTCTTTAACAATGAGGGTGAAGCCGATACATTTCTCACCGTATTAAATTCTGTCCATCCATCCTAAAAATTTACTGTAGAAAAAGAGTCTAATTATTTGTCTTTTTTTGGATGTCTTAGTCCATAAAAGTGGTGATGGTTTTCAGACTTCAATGTGCGTTGTGGCGCATTGGATATCGACTCGGAACGAGAAATCGGGGAGCCGAGTTCAAATTCCAGCCAAATTCATTGCATTCACTTACGCGCAAATACCCTTTGGAAAGGTATTAATCTGTCTATTCCTTCCAGTTATGGGTTAAATAATAGGACAGATTGGGTTCTATAGCCTTGGTCGGCAACCAGTCTACCGCAGAAAGCAATGGCAACCTACTGCAGGATAATCTTCTGCCCAGTCAGTCATGCCTCTTTCGAGACATGATTGCCCAAACGTGTATCACGTATGGCACTTAACTGAGTGACTGACCTTTTCAGGGTTGTATACACGTTGGGACTATTTCTGTCCATGTCAACAGAAAATTAATTCAATTAGAACAGTGACTTTTTGAGCTCTTAAAATTTGTTCTAATTCCTTCCTCTACGGTGAAATAGATTTTATTAAGATGACACTTTCTAAAAATGAATATCCTTTGGACATCTTCTATTCCATTATGCTTGATGTCATTAATAAATTTTGTGAAGTAAAGCTGCATGTTATTAAAAAATGTCTGCGTCTTCCTTACATTAGTACAGAAGGTGAATCTTTAGCAAGGTGGATTTCGCTTTCCATTAGCAAATGTTATTTTTCTGCTAATGTTCGAGTAACGTTTTTTACTTGACCAATTCTTTCTTCCATTCGCAAGGATGATTTATCTCTCACCCCCGTCACATTAATTCTGTTGTTTATAAATTTGAATGTAGTTGCAGATGCGACTACATAGGTAGAAAACCTCAGTGTTTGGATTTTAAAATTAAACAGCATTTACCGCCCAGAATCTTAAATCAGTCTGCAAGTAGTAGTCAACTAGTAAATACATCCGTGCCATCTATAGCACAACATCCTATAACTAGCAGGGTAGGTTTAGCTGGATTGAGTGCTGACTGTTTTTCAATATTATCTAAGTTGCACTCCTTGTATCCTCTTAAACCTCTAGAGTTCATTTACATAAAATCTCACAAGCCTTTTCTCTGCAAACAGAGAAATTGTTTGATATGTTTGAATGTGATCGGACTCTAGTTCTTTTCATTTTTTTTCTCTCCCCCTCTCATTAGAATTCTTTTACTTTCTAATAATAAATTTCCCAGATGAAACATTTTAGTTTTTAGTGTTTAGAATTTCATCTAAATTGTGTATTCCTTGTTGTTTTATATATATATATATATATATAAATTAGCCCTACACCAATGATGCATATTACAAACTGACTGTTTAACGCTCAGTTTGTAATATGCAGCTGATGATTTCATAATGCATGAAACTAAGTCATGTCATCGATGTAAGACATATATATATATATATAATAGATCTGTTTATGACATTGAGCACTGTATTATCAAAACCATATTATACTACTCATATACACACACACAGCTTATATACAAGACGTTAAAATTTCCCTTCTCTGATCCCATGCGCCTATGGCTTAGAAGGTAGTGACTCTGACTGACACCAAATCAGTTGAGCTTTGATCCCGACCAGAAGCAAGTGGATGTGTCTAGCCACACTGATGAAACAGTCAAACAGGCTTGTATGTGGACGACTAATATATATTATAAATAAAAACAATTACAAGTTAAGCAAGACTTTTAAAGAAAACAATGATAACTTACAATGTTTGGATACAGGTAGGGTCAGGAGCAACTCGTCCCATTCCTTTGACACTGTGTTTTCCTGGGGGTAATTTATCAGCATAATAGTTGGCTTCTAATAATTGGTGGGTTTCTCCAAGTGATACCTAGAATGAAGCATGTAATATTGCAAAGTTAAGAGTTGATTTATTGTCAGATTAATAATATGATTAACAAAAAAAAAAAAAAAAAAAAAAATCGCAGACCAATGTAACCTACAGAAAAACAATTTGATTCTTTTTTTATTTTATTTTTTTTAAATATTTTAAAACTTCATTTCTTTGTGCTTTTTCTAAGACAAAAAAAAAAAAATTAGTGTTTCTTTTTTCTCTTCATTAAAACAGTGAAGAATTCTGCACAAATAAATCTGAATTAAGCTGGAAAATGTCTCAAGGGGCATATTCTTAGACAATATCGACCACGTCAATATTCCTTATTGTACAATTTCAGTGAAAGATTAGTTTTTGGCTTATTACAACTAGTGTAATCAAAAAGTGATAACTGTTTTACAACAGTCTGTGACTAAATCTCTCTTGTAATGTATTCATATGTAATAAAATAGACATTATATAGCTGATGACATACTCAGTGGTTATAGTATATACACCAGTAATTAAAGGGTTTATAATAGGCTTTGTTACATATGATATAGCAGGCATAAAATCATTGCTGTCATTTTATGCCCATTTATTTAAAGTAATTCTACTATTACTGAAGGAATCATAAACATAAATTTTGTTTTATCTAATTACATAGAATGTGACATGAAAGATATAAATAAATACACAACAGAAATTATTATATAGTGTTGATCATACACTTAAAGAAAGCAGCTGTGATTAAAAAAGAAAAAAATAATCAATGCAAAAACTATAAAAGAGAATGAAACCAACATAAAAAAAAAAGAATTCTTGACTAGAGTGTGCCTGATGTAGATACTTGAATATTTGAAGGAGGCAGCCTCTCAACAGAGATGGCATCATGGGTACTAAATTTGAATGTCAGTTGTTGAGGGTGGGTTGGTGGATACTAATAGCATGGCCCTAATTTTAGGGAATGGGGTAATTTCTGGATTAGCCCCATATGTGATACATATACATACCACATTAACATCACCGCACACACACACACATGTAGGATGTATAATAGCATCCTAAACAAAAGTGAAGATGAGAAATTAGAAAATTTATTAGTAATGCATTTTCGCAGGAGGGTGTATGTTCTCTTTGGCTTCTTCAGGTTAGAATGAAAGAAACATGAAAGAGTTTGTAAGAAAATGCTTTGGCATTTCTGATAATAACTAAAAATATTAAGGGATTTTCCTCACATAGTTTTGGCTTTCTTTTATTCTAGCCTAAAAAAACAAAAAAAAAAAACAAAAAAAAACAAAGAGAACATATGCTCCCTGACAAAATATGTTAATTTTCCACTTTCCCATTATAAATCTATAAATTACATATTTTATGCCTGTATCTATTATAGGCGGTCGTTAAGTGCCATGGGCGATCACGTCTCAAAATACACATCACTGACTGGACAGAAGATTTTCCTGCAGTAGGTTTCCATTATTTTCTGTGGTAAACTGGTTGCCAACTAAGGCTAGAGCCCAATCTGTTCTGTTATTTGACCCATAGCTGGAGTGAAGTGTATTTGTGCATAAATGAATGCAACAAATTCAACTGGAATTCGATCTTAGCTCTTTGATTTCTTGTTCTGAGTTGATATCGACTGCACCACAACACCCCCATGTAGCCGTATAGATAAATTCATACCCCCCCCCCCCCCAGATGCAAATGGATTAAATTTGATATTCATCTGATACCATATACAAAACTCTTGTTTCCTGAAAAATATTCTTCAAGGATCATAAAGAGGTTAAAAAAAAAAAAAAAAGAAAAAGAAAAAAAAAAAAAAGAAAGAAAGAAAGAAAAAGATGCAGACACAGAAATTGTAATAATTTTCTATAGATCAATAGACAATCTTTTGGAACAAATAAAAGAAAATTTAAAAGACCCTACCTCACACAGAAGAGCCAAACCCACATTCCTTGTTCTTGTTGCAAAACAATAATTTGCACTTTTGCTTGACATATCAGCAAAATAAACACCTTTCCCAAACTGAAAAATAAAAAATTAAAATTAAAGAATAATATCAAACTTCACAAATACTTTCTTTTTTTTTTTTTTGAGATAAAAACAAAAAACTAAAACAACCTTAAGAAATAACATTCATATGTTCCTTTTTGATAATACAGTTTTAAAATTTGGGGACCTAACTTCACAAACAGTCACAATATTGTCTATATCATCTTATAAATGACATTGGTTATTTAAAAAGTGCAATGTCCTGGGTATGATGATAGACTACATCCAGCAGCAAGGCCTTTAATCAGGAAGTTTTGAGGAGTGTAGAAACACCTTTTCATTGCTGTTGTTCCCAGGTTTCACCTTGACCCAGTGGTTAGGGTCCCAGCTATGGTCAAATAGTTAACCTCCAAACTGGGGTCCAAACACTATGAAAATATAAAAATTTTTATAGTAAAAATACCCAGAAAACTTTTCCATAGTAAAAAAAAAAATTTACCAGCAATGCATTTTTGTAAAAAATTAATGCTACCAAGAAAATGAAATTTTGCCATTAAGTAACCCATGAAGACTTGATATGCCACTAAAATTAAAAATGCAAAAAGAACACCTGTCAAGTTATGTCAACTTGGGCTCTTTTAGAATCATACTGATAAATTTAGGACATTTACTTGTAACTTACTGTAACTTGAATGTGCGTGTGTGTGCATACTAAACAGTTATAGGTCAGAGTTAAATTAGACCAGTAAATGGTTGTATTAAAAAATGCTCAAAACATGTTTGAAAGAAAATGAAACTTTTAACATGTATATAATGCCTTCTGTGTCAAGATTATGGTTCATGGTAACCAATTGTAGCACTATACCCTTTACAGTTGTTCAAGACATCTAGTACTCTGGTTGATCAATGGAGTGATCTCTTTAACCCTGACCAGCCTTACTTCATGTTGTAGTACGTACAATAGTTTATTAATAGTTGTTAGAGTCTAGATATTAGCATTTCCTAAATCAAATGCGACACTTGGTTAAGCTGGTAAGGTTTGGCTTGCAGATTTAGTGAAGTTTGTTTAGCTGATTTGGTAAGTTTAGCTTAAGGCTGATGTTGGAATTTCTCATTGGTAGATAGTCATGTACGTTGTCTTGTGCTCAGCAGCTGGAATGGTTTCAGAGTGATCTCTCTCCCGTCTTCTGCTAATTTTATTTTTTTACACATTCGTATTTATTGGTATGTGTGAAAAACTGATGTGGGAGTGTGATGCAGTTAGGGAATTGGTATTCCCTTCACCTGTTATCTTCATTGTTTTTAGTACTGAGAAATTAATTTCCCAATTTGGAAGCCCCTTCTTTTCTTGGGCGATGCTTCTTAGTATCTCCCACTAATACTCAACAGCAGGCATGGACAACTCCTTCACCCTTCTTGGTGTCTTGTCTGTGCCTGCTGCCCTTCAGTGGATTAGTTTTAAAGCTTTCATTACACCTGAGCAACACCGGGCTATGCTGCTAGTCACCTCATAAGTGAATTGATATCAGTGTTGACTATTTTTTTCTTTTTATGGTCTGAAAGTTGAATAAACAATTGGCCTTCTCCCCCTCAATCTAGGGACACTTTTCCAGGAAAATTCTTGCAGCTTACATTATAGTGACAATCATTCAGCAGAATGTTAAGATATCACCATGTGTTTTTTCTAAAAAATCCTGACACCTCTGCAAGTCAGTTTTATATTACCTTCCTGTTCAGAATCAGACACTGGACACCTGTCTCTCTTGTCCTTTGGTTCATATCAAAATATTCCTTAAGTAACCTTTTCACCTCTAACTGGCATTAAAAATTTTATCAGTCTTATCAACCAATTGTTAACACCTCACCCATTGTATAAATTAAGTATTGTTCTTAGCAGGCCATTTGACTAGTTTTAAAATTTTCAATTCTTTGGGAGTGAATTGTTTATTAATATACTGTTCTTGATATTCAAAAGCACTTATTAATTATCAGCAACAAAAAAGTGTTACAGGTAGAGCTTATATATATATATATATATATATATATATAACAGATTAAATAATATTTATGTTGGTCACACCAAAAACTCACTTTCACGACGCTTGACACTACACTTGAATGACAATTCTAACATTTCTAGGCATTTAAAACAACATGCTTGGCCACATACACAATTCCAGAAAACCCTGGTTGAAAACACAACTATACTTAAACACGAAAAAAAAAAAAAAAATTCTTGAAGCTATATACATAAAACAGTTGGAACCTAACCTGAACAAAATAAACTATGAAATCTTCACAAATATCCTTAAATGCCTATAATTAATAACAGAAGCCATTGATTTATTCCAATGGCTTCCTATACTTAATATTTCTTGTTTTCACTTTTGCTTGGTCATGTGTGATGTCCTGATCTGTGATGCAACATTCACTTCCAGTGTCTTATATGCACAAGTTGGTTTTTGCTTGGAAATGTAAACAAAAACACTTTGTCATTATCGTTTGTCCATGGTTATATAATATATAATGTAATTTGACATCTTTGAAAATGGCTTTTATAAGCTGAAAGCTTGGATGATAATATTTTTTAGAAATTATGGATATATATTGTAATTTTCTTTCTTCATTTAATGATAATGCTATTAAGCTTATCAGAGAATATGAGAAAAAATTTACATAAAATAGACAAAACTTGTCTGTATTATTTAATGAAACATGCATTAATGAAAAAATGCTGCCTAAATACACACACTATATATATATATATCAAGTTTAAATTTTATTTCTAGTGGATACCAATATTTGAGTAGATGCTCTGTATATTTAACAGTTTATTTATTTCCATCTGAATATTCAAGAAATCTTATTAGAAAAATCTGTATTTTCTGGTAGGATTTGAACCTGTGTTCCCCTATGGCAAACTGTCACTAGATCTGATGTGCTTTAACCTCTTGACTACAAAGAACCTCATTACCAAAGCAAAGCCCTAATAGTGGTTTTGAACACAGACCTTTCTCCCAATCTTGAAATATACATCTCTGTTCAGTCCCGCATACTAATGTAAACAAATGCAATTTTTAGTAATGGATTTTTCATTTATTAATTTGACATATTTTTATTTTATTATTGAAATGTTATTTTTAGTGGATATATATATATATATATATATATATATATATATATATATTAGTCATCCACATACAAGTCTGTTTCGCTGTATCAGCTCATCAGTGTGGCTAGACGCAGCCACTTGCTTCTGGCCAGGATCGAAACTCCACCAATTTGGTAACATGAGAAAGAGTTGCATCTGTATTGAGCACTTTATAAAAAGTAAAAAAATTACTAAACTGTGGAATATATATTCATTAGTTTATACCACTAATATTACACACACACACACACACACACACACACACACAATCGAAAGTGGTTATAAACTATAATTTCTTTTGATGGGTAAATATATCTATCTTTTCAGACCAGGATTTCATTTGGTTTCTAAAATGAAAATCCGAATGACATCCTGGTTTGAAGAGATGGGTATATTTGCCTGTCAAAATAAATTATAGCCTATAAACACTTTAGATTATGTGTTGAGTTTTTCTTTATGCACATTATATTACTATGGATAATACATATTGAGCTCTCTTTATAGATCTATCTCTTAATACATTATATTAAATAGATCTTTTTGGGAATATCTTCTCCATTTACAAACTTGGCATCAACAGACTTAGGTACCATTCTTTGTTTTAATGTCTTTTATTAAATAAAATTTAAATCACTAATAGAATTGATTTTCATCTCTCTATTGCTTAAATTTGAGTAGATGTTAACTCATTTTTTTTGTAAAACCAACTTTATCCACTTATAATGACCCTTGTAAGTCAGTTTTTTTTATTGCTTCTGGCCAACCCCACCATAACTTGTTTTAAAACTGAAGGTGCTTACAGTATCAACTTAAAAAAAAAAAAAAAACAAAAAAAAAAAAACAAACAAAAAAAAAAAAACCCAAAAAGAAACTAAGACTTTACAAGAAATTTCCATCTGTGCTGACAATAAGTGTTGAAGTGTTAAGATGCCTTTGAACCCTAAGGACATTTTAGCTACTTGTCCCAAAATTCTATTTTGAAATGACAATGTCAAGTGTTCATTGCAAATTTCAGTCATTTAACAACATTTTTTTTGATTTTCTAACTTCTTACCTTATACTCAATTAAAAAAGTGTAATTGAGTTTATTCATTGCAAATTATATCATCTTTAATTTTATGCTGAAATTAGTTCCAGCAAGCTAGGGAATGCCAGAATCAGCCAGAGCCATCATAAACAGACTATACACACAATTCATAAGGACTGTAGTGACAGACAAAAAAAACTTTCGAAAATTGACAGAAATTGGTGGTGTTTAAGAAAATTTATTTAAAATTATATATAATTATGAATTAAAAGTACATTGAGACATGTAAATTTCTATTTCGAGATAGAATCTCATCATCAGGCAATGTTGGATGTGAAAATGATTTACATACAATATTTATTGTATTGAGGACTGTTTATAAAAAAATAACTGCCAGGGAACTCAAAATCGTAAAACTTTAAGTCCTCTTTAGCTGGATTTATATATATATATATATATATATACTTATTTAGAAATGGAACTTTGTGTGTGTGTGTGTGTGTGTGTGTGTGTGTGTGTGTGTTACCTATAGACTTGGAAATGACTGAACTGATTTTCTTGAAAATTTATACAGTTGTACCATAAGTGCCTGCGAGTGTTCTTAGCTAGGTTTTGTGTCGAGGTACCCCCAATAAATATTGAAAATCAATAATCCAAAAAAAAATCGGGTTATAAAAGGAGTTGTCTGATTTTAATCAAATGTGATATACTAATAGACAAGGACATAAGAAACAATATTCAGAAGTTTCAAGGTTGCAGTTCTTACAATAGTGCAGAAAATTGATATTATATATATATATATATATATATATATATATATATATATATATATATAAAAAGGCAACATGTGTGTGTGTGTGTGTGTGTGTGTGTGTGTTTATCTGCCTGTATGTCTGTATTTTTTTTCAGCGCTTTTATTTTAGTTTTTGCTTTGGGTTTGGCTCTAAGTAGGTATAATTGTAGTTTTTAGTCTCAGCCATGATACCATTTACTCAGAGGACTTATTTAGCCTTCAAAATTCAGTTTAGGACGAAAAAATCTTATTTGATATCGATACCAGGAAATCAAAATTTGACTTACATCCATTCATTTTTTTTCAGTCTACGGTTTCGCTTTAACTGGAAACAACTATTGCTTTTTAGTCTTTCTTGCCAACGTCCAAAGAGTGAGCTCCAGGACCATGGATTAGTTTTAAAGCTTTCATTACACACGAGCAATGCCGGGCTATACTGCTAGTATATATATATATATATATATATATATATAAAGGAAAACTCAACATGTCATTTAAATTGGTTATAAATTATACATCATTTCAATGAGCTAAATTAGCTCATTTCATCAGACCACACAATATTCCTTCCATTTGGTACACAAAATTTTGCAATTTTGCTAGAATAAGCATTTCCTTTAACTGAAGAGAAAGATAAAAAAATAAAAAAAAGTAAGAAAAAAGATAGTCAGGACAGAGGCAATAGCATCATATCAGTTGTGGGTATTCAGATCAGTCACAAAGATGTTGACCACTAAGTCATTAACAGTCTACTTCTAATTCCATGGATACGTATGCATGTGTAACCCTACAAATTAACTCATCCATGTATACTAAGTTATATTTTTATACACACATGCACACATGTATATACAAATGTGACTGTGTTTATGCTTATACATACTTACAGACCTTCACTTATTTATGCCTACATATGAATCTTGTGTTCGTATACTCACATATATATATGTTTTATGAAGACGGGATTTTCGCACGTATAAATAGTGTTATATATATGTAAGTATGCTAACAATTCTCACACATACTCCCAAATTACGCATATTTTCATACTTACATACATCCTCACATCAATATGTATATACACTCATAGATGCACTTGTACCCCCCCACATGCATGCATGCACACATATGTGTTCTTCATACATACATTTATCTATTTATATACACATACAATTATTGTGTTCACACACTTGCAAATTTATGAGGAGCGGATCCCCGCACACATGTATACACATCCACATTATATATATATACACACACACACAACTTTTTATATACCCTTATACATAAAGACAATGTATGCCTGTCTACACTTATCCATCTCTTAACTCCCAAACGAGGTGGTATATTTTCCTTTCATATGTTTTAAACATTATATATATATACTGGCATACATCATTTGGATCTTGATATTAACCTGTACACATATGGATAGTATGAACAGTACATGAAGGTATAATCAGTTCAAGAATGCACAATTGACTGCATCCAAGATTAACACAACCCACATATAATCAGGTGTTCTCACATGATGGAAAAACAAATAATTAGGTCCATTCTTATACATGAAATACACTTATACTTAGGTGCTCCCCTATACACACAATAATACATACAATAACATATAAGCATGCACAAAATTATATATAAACATATACAAAATTAGGTGCACCCATATAAATGAAAAACATATCTAACCTTACAATTAGGTGCACTATTATACACGTGAAATATTTATATTGAAGTCATTATAGTAAAATCATTTACAATTACAGTTCAAGACAGGACATTTTAACTTCGTACACCAATAGTATAAAGTCGTTGCATACTTAAATTAGCATGTCAACCCATTGTATGGTAGATCTTTATCCTCACTTCTTCAGTCTGTAAAATCCTCCAATGAATGATGCACACAAAATATGAAAGAGCTGGCAAGTGTGTCGAAACGGAGTAATTCTAAGATTTTATGCGTTAGTTTAAATTTATTTTTATAGCGGCATTTAAAAATTATTCAATTTCTTTGATTTAATAATTGACTAGATTCTCTGAATTTGATAATTTTAATCTTTTCGTCTAAGCATAAATTGCATCTGCTTCTAAAGCTATTTGGGTTTGAGATTTCCCTATAATCTTACATTCAATCTGAAGGGAAAGATTTCTGTCTTTTAATTCTCAGAAATATTTAGAGAGAGCGGTTTAATATTTTAGGTGGGGTTTAGGAAATGATTGATATGATTATATAGGTGTTTCCATGGTCCAGCGAAAATTCCTATATATTTTTTTTCTTGCTATTATCTTCATTAGGATAGATGGTTGCTTGGTATATTACCTCTTCGGATCTACATATACCTCCAACTGGGCATTTGACTTTTACTCTACAGTTGCAGGTTGTATTATCGGTCTTTTTATTGTTATAAAATTTATTTCATTATTATTGTGTGAATTGATGATGGTATTAATATTGCTAGTGAAAGGAATAACTAATTTCAGAAAGTGTTGTCCGATATTAATATTAGGTAGTTTCCAGAAAGGGGAGTGTATTGAGGGAGCATATAATTTTCTAAACATATACTGTTAAATATAAAAGACAATGGATGTCTATTATGCTTAATCATGAGCCGTTCTAAACATCGTATTTTCGCTTTAATTTCAGGTGAAAATAAATTTGATTTATTTTCGTTTGTAATGCCCTTTCTGATCAGTGTACAATTAAACAACATTTCTTAGAAAAACATAGCCATGTAGGTAATATCAGACAGATTTTTAGTCAACAATACAATAATCCTCACTCATACATACAGTAAAAAGAACCTTCAGATGCTGGAGGCCATTTGCATTAAATCTAAACAACCTAAACTTAATAAAATCATATTTAAATCTAGTTATAACACATTACATTGCATTTAAATATATGGTTCTGTTATCATTTCAAGCTCTCATGTGGTGTGACATCATAGAACTGCATTACAAATTTACGAACTGTGCTTGCTATTTTTGGTAACTGTTATCGTTGCCTAGCAAAGTTTTATGTCAACACAAGATAAAACTGTTGCTGATGGTGAATGTTTTTATGTCAACGTCTCTGTAATCTCTTTGAAGATGGCTCATGTGAGCCGAAAGCTTAGAACCAACTTAATAAAAAATTATCCAAATGCTGGAGAATTTTTGTCTTTATTGTCACGTGAAATTAACCCTCTAGGGCCATTCGTATCATATTTGATACAGTATGAAAACAAGCCTTGAAAGAAATATTTTCCTGAAAAATTTTTTAAGAGAAATATTTTATAAATTTCAAATGAAAGCAGTACTGACTGCTCAGTCAATGAATACCAAATGTTTCCTTATAGGGAAATACCAAATGTTTCCTTATAGGGAAATACTGTATCAAATATGATACGAATGGCCCTAGAGGGTTAAAGCCAATGTGTTAAGGAGCTGGTTCTGCACATATGGTGCACTGGAGAGGAGATAATCAGATAGAGAGCCACCATTTGACTCGCAGGGATACAACTCATTCCTGGAAGATAGGGGGCGTAAAGAAACCACCCCCCACAGAGGCCAAGGCAAATCGACAGTGAGCTTTCTGGTGACACACCTAAAATGGAGGTAGATGCGGCAAAAGATGAAGAGATGACGGCAGACCACCACACAAGAGATATAGAGATGGAAGAAAACCAAGACCCGATCATCTACCCACCAGTGAGCTCGATTCTACAGATTAGCACAAGGGTAACAACCACCAAGACCACAATCCCCACAAATGCGAGAACTGACTCATGACTACTCTGAATCATCCCAACAAGTAACTACAAAGTGTAGGATTTGTGATCATAGAAGGGAGGGGCATGTAGAGAAGAAGGACCACCATTAAGATGGTTTCATTGTTGGTGGAACACTGGTTTTCACCAGGTGCTATATAAACATTATGTCAGTGTTGTACAGGCACATAAAATTTCAAATTATAAACATTGAGTTACCCCCCCCCCCCCTTAATTTCTAATTTTTTTTATTTTTTTCATTCTTACTATAATGTCACAGGAATGTAAGTAAAAAAAATATAAAATTTCTTTTTGTGCCATGTCCTTTCATGTTGTAGATAACCATGGACTCCCACTTACCCTTATTCCTTGTTGCTCTCAACACCTTTTCTTTTGGTATTTCTCCTTTAAACCCTGCTCTGCCATCCACTTTCATAAGCCCATCAATATGCCTTGCGTTACTTTCACCCGATTCTCTTTCTGTCTATCCATTCTGTAAGTAATAGATTCAAGCCCTCTTTCCTTATGCTAAGTTTCCTTTTTGATTCCATCCTCTTCAAAACCTTACTCTAGTTAACTTTTGGAATGCATCTTTGGTCATGCTAATGCGCCTTTGGATCTCGGTGACACACGTTCCGAATGCTTCACATCTCCTGGGGGTGGGGGTCACACTTTCCAAACGCTTCACAGGTATTTACATTTCTGCACCTGCTTGATTTTAGTATCTTCAATCTGTAGTTACCTATTTCTGCAAACACTATATTTAGTGAATAGATGTGTTTGAACCAGAATTTTTTTATTTTTTAAACAGTGTAATCCATGTCTAGCACCCTGGGCATTCGAGAGACATAAACAATATATACCTTTTGACATGATTCAAACATGTTCCCCTTATATTGGGGAACACACAGATGTAGACACACATATATAAGCAGTAATTTATGTTAATTCAGCTGTGTTTCTTTTTGTGTTTTTAGTTGAAGAAACTTATTTTAAATTTCATATTAATTATTTTGTAGCCATTTTAAATCAACTTTCAATTCTAATCTTTCATCACAGTTTTTAAGATATTCAAGATAATAATTTTACTAATATTCTAGTTTATTAATGAAACTGTTTACAAAGCTAATGTGTAATTATGCTCAGATAAAAAAAAAAACAAAAAACTAACCATGTATCCTGTGACTGGTGCTTCAGGGGGTGCAATTCTTAGACCTCTGCTCAAAATACCCACCCAATTGGTCAATCGGGAGCCATGCCACAGTAACATTCTGGAGAGAAAAAAAAAAGAAAGAAAAAGAGTAAATGAAGTTCTTTGATGAATTATTGGCAAAATGAGTTTTCATAAAGAAAAATATTTGAATGATTTCAAGAAATAATCCTATAATATAAAACACAATGCGATTTTAGTTTTATTGGTCATGCAGCCTGATCTTTATTTGCTAATGAAATATTCTGTTGTAACGGGAAGCATTATTTAACATGAATAAGCAAAGAAAGCTTATGTTACCATAATCTCATTAGTAAGTAGTGAGCAGGCTGTTAATATATTCCTTTATTTCTTGTTAGGTTTTTTTTTTGCATACTTTTAATGGTTTAAAAGATTTTTTTTATATGAAACTATTAGCTGCATAGATAAAAATCACAGAAAATATAACCAATGCAATATGGTCGTCACAGTTTTGCAAATATGGGTAAACTAATAAAATATGAATTATGAGCTTACATCAGACAAATTAGAAATGCATTATACAAAAGTTTTTTTTAAGAAAATAACTGTTTTAAAATATCCTTGAATTTAATTTTCAAATTTTCATAAAGAAATTTCACCCAATTTATTAATATTAAAGGTTAACTTTGTAAAATTGGAAATGCCCACATTAATCCCACAAACGCCATTGCTGCTGCCTTAGGCAGAGGTGGAACTACTATAAGACTAATGGAACTCAAAGGGGCCCGTGAAGCAACTTTTTTTAACGAGTGAATTTTTGAACAAAAATCAATGTATTGTTTTTTAAAGTTTTAAAGATCATATTGGTAATAGAATCATAAGCAAACGAGTCACAGCAGCTCTAATAACCATTTTATATGGCCTCAAAATCCCCCTCTTAATGGTCAGATTTAAAAATTTTTCAGGGTGGGGGTGCTTTCAGCAACCAAACATCAGCTGTATGATGAGCTACTAATAGCCTACATTTTTTCAGTTGGATCCTTGAATCTATTGTTGCTGGTTGTGATGGTGACCCCATATCTGTTCAAGCTTCAGGGCATCAAAAATGTAAGGCAGCCACTGGTAGTGATCTGGCATCTTGGCTTCAGTTACTTTCTCACCGCCGTAATGAGATGCCAGGTCAAGTCCAGTGGCTGACCTATATTTTGTCTTCTTGATTCTTCTTTTATTTTCTCTCTCCTTAATTATTTTCTTTTTCTCATATTATAAATCTTATTCTAAAAGTTTCTTCTCTTGCTTGTGACATCTTGCTTTCCAGTCAATTTTGATCTTCAAATATTTTTCAACAAGATCGATCTTTTTTTATCTATTTAAAGTGTTTGTTATTCAGATAAGGATATTTTACTGATAGAATCATAAACCAATGAGTTGTAGCATCTAATGTTGGCTTTTACACATTTCAAATGGCCTGAAATTCCCATCTAATTGGTGAGATTTCGAAATTGTGTGTGTGTGTGTGGGGGGGGGGGTGCAGAACCAGAACACCCAAATATATATGCTCATTGAGTTCAATAGAATCTATTGTTGCTGGTTGTGAATGAACTCCCATATATGTTCAAACTTCAGGGTCCTAGAAATATAGGTTTGCCCCTGTATTTAGTAGAAATTTCAAAATTGATTTGTTACCTTGTTAAGCTTTTTAATTGCAAACAATACCGTTTTATTCTGTTTTAATGTATTGCATGATCTTATTTTTGTAATCTGTTTATGGGTGTCTAATGTTTGTTATTGTCATTTTGGTTGCCTCCTTTGCCAGTACATCAGAAGGTTAGGAGGGAAGCCGCCATCAATATTGAAAAGAGCTATGAAAGCGGACACAAGCAGTAATTTGTGTTGATTCAGCTGTTTCTTTTTTGTTTTTAGTTGAAGAAGAAAAAAAAAAAAAGAAAAGAGTACTGGCCGCTCAATGAATGAATGCCAAATGCCTTCTTACAAGGAAACACTAATGTTACCATTATCACAAATTTTTCTATATATCCAACAATATTAGTATTTTACTGTATGTGAAGAAATATCTCACCTGTTGCCATAATCAAGGAACTGTGATGCTTCAGCGGATTTGTGGCAGCTAAAAACTTCCAATAATTTCATAGAATAACCAGTGTGAGTGGCTGCATGGGTGTTAAGAAGATAGGTTTCCACCAACTAAAAAAAACAAAGGAAAAGAAAGTTTTAGAAGCATTTAATAGAAATAATAAACAGCAAAGAATTCTATCATCCATCATACAATCTTAATTCACCAACTATCTTTTTTTCGTGCCCATCAAGCTATACAGGGTGCGATGGATAAATTGTCGAAATTATGCAAAAATGAAATCTCATTTTAACAGACATATTTATCGAAATTACATACAAAGACTGAATTAAAAAAAAAAAAAAAAAAAAAAAAAAAAAAAATTGCCATTGGCAGACGACTTCAGAATCTCTTGCACCTCTTCTGGATGATCTTATTTAAGTTGGTGAATCCTTGCCTTCAGTTCATCTTTGGTGTTATAAGGAGTTTTGTTAGTTTTTCGCTTAACTGTGCTCCACACATAATAATCACGGGGTTTGGCGGGGGGGTTAGGTGACCAGATGTAGGGGGGGTGATGTGGTTGCAGAAATTGTCTGACAGTCATGAATGGGTTCTCCTGCTTGGGTGGTATGATGCAGAGTCCTGTTGGCAGGCATAGGGTCTTCCAGCAGCCAACTTTATGAACTAGGGCAGCACTACCTGCTTAAGGCACTTGATGTAGGCCTCTGTATCAAGTCTTGAGACCCTTACTAACAAATTTGGGCATATTTTTCTTATCAGAATAAGAGTGAATTTTTTGAGTTGCCGTACCTTCAGAATCACCATTGTAACACCCCAGTGGACGGTCCGAACAATTTCTCCGGTGGCCGTTCTCCACGCTGTGATACTGCCAGGAGTTTGTTGAAAAAGTCAGAGTCTCAAGCTGGGGGTACAAGATTAAATTATAAGGAACGAACTTCTGCAACTTGGATGAGTTAAAACGATGCTTTATTTCATTTAGAGTTAGTCTTTTCGGTTGGGGCAGGCGATGTGACACACAGCTCTAACTAATTAATGGAGATCAATTGCCAAACTGATCGGCTCAAGACGAACGGAGTTTCTACTTCAAGCACACGCCCTGCTGACTAACTGATCGGCCCGGAAAAATCACCTGTATTTATTTAAAACAATCCAGAAGTGCCTAGACCCCCCCCCCCCGGGCGATAAGCATTGGCGACTGTAAGTCCAAAATTTCAAGGTACTTAAATTTTCCTTCTTTTGATGTGTAAACATCCCGGCAGACATCCCGTATTTTCCAGGATTTTTTTTAATCTTTTTATCCTAAAGCATCCTGGGAAGGCCGCTGGATGTTTTTATAGCGCTGACACTTTGTAAGCGGGCGTTTTTTTTTATTGCCTGAAGAAAGCGAAAATTCTATTATCTTTTCTTTATTTTCTTAATGTGTGGTCAAGATACAATAAAGACACTCAAAAATCTATTTCCTAAACTATCTTTTATCACATGAAATCACTTAGTCAAATATTTACTGGAAAACTGGTCGGATTTAACAGTAATCTGATACCCTTTTCTCTTCCACAAATTTCCTTATAAAAGAAAAAGCATTTATTTATTTTTTTCTCTTTTTCATTTTTGTTAAACAAAAGACATGTTTTTAAACTATTTTCTATTCTTAACCATTTCCTATTTTAATCTGTTATAATAAAATACATATTTTACAAAGCACCTTAATATACGCTTAGTTATCGTGTCACACCATTACACTCATCCAACTCTTATTGAAACCTCTGCACTGTCCTCAGATTCACACCCAAGCACTCTGAAACGTTTGTATTGGAGCTTCTGGAGCAAATTCCAAGGAGTACAAAAACAAACAACTTGAATACACAAAATTAAAAATTTAAAGAGCGACAATTTACCATCGCACTCTAAGTTGAGCTATAGTCATTAAAAAAATTTTTTGTGGTTATTAATGAGACACTGGAGTATGTATTTTTCCCCCCTTTTCTTTGGCATTTGGAAAATTTCACAACTTAAATTATTGGCAAAGCCTATCTATGTCTCAAAAACATTGTATTAGTATTCAGTTTTTCAGTAAACTTTTGACCAGGGTTGGTTGTTTGTTGTTGTGGGCAAGCTGAATTCTCAAACATTTCATATAAGTTGTTATTCAACTTCTAATAGTTTTTATTTTAGTAATTTCTTGCAAGGCCAAGTGATTTCAAAGTAAATCAATCATACCCGAAACATACAGTTTAGTAAACAAAACATTAGTAGAAGCTATAATACAGCTTCTCATCTGCTGACAAGAGGACTACTAGAAAATTACAAGTATTCATAAAACAGCGTAAATATGTGACACTCTCATGCAGACATATTCTGTTTCTTCTATCATACTAACGCAATTGATCTGGCTGTATAGTAAAAAAAAAAAAAAAAAAAAAAAAAGAAAAAAATTTTTGTGTGAATTTGTTTTGCAAGGATCTCTGTAATTCATTTCTTTCAATTTTAAAGAAAAATACTTAAGATTTTATTTAAATTTGTAGAACCTTGTTTGGAGATTATTTCTTTTTTTCCATTTCACACTAATTACTGTACATGCATTTCAATATGAGACAAAGTAAAAGAAAACATATCAATTCTTACCTTATATTCGGTACTGTTTTGGGACAGAGATTCTATTTCACACTCTAGTGATTTGTATGTTCGATCAATTGGGTTTTCTGAGATATCCCCTTGCTTCAGGATGTTGATAGCAATCTCAATGTCACCTAAGGCCTGCAATAAATCATGATGACAAAGTAAACTATCTTAGCATACAGATACAAGAGAAAATACAACAAACATGAATTTATATATCTGTGATTGATGATCATATGTTCTGTAAGTAAAATGATTCTTTTTAATCAGACTTCATTTTACAATTAATACCAGTTACATAAAGACAATAAAAGATATTTGAGAGGTAGTTTTAGAGGCTAGGGTTAGGGTTAAAAGCAGTTTCAGAGGCTAAGACAAAATGTTTTGCAGTAAGCAATAAGTGTTAGTTAACACCCACTAAAAATTCCATCTTGTATATGGGTAGACTTATTTATCTTAGCCAATAAAATGGACAATTACTGGTCTCTTACACATGCAGTTTTTCTTGCCATGAAGTCAAAAGAATATAATCACTTGACTGTATCCCTTTTGTATATGAACACTGTTTCTATTTTGTTTCAATTTTACTTTGTTACTGTCTTACAGTTGTTTTGCTTTATCTTCTTATTTTTATTACTGTTGGTGATAATTCTGTCAATTCCATTTAAAAATGACCACTTATTCAACAATAAAGAATGATCATTCTTATGGGATATGCATTTTAAAATGCATTTCAGAAGCTAAGAGCCATTGTATTCAGACATTTTTTTTAAACGATAAGGAACAATCTCTCATAGTGGACATGTTTAAAATATATTTTGCCCAGCTATGGATTAAATAGCATGGCAGAGTGAGCTCCCTTGTCTTGGACGGCAACTACTTTAGAAGGAAAACTCTTAAGGTAAAGTTCCCACTGCCTTGTGTGTAACGTTAGGCAAAAGAGTAAACACTGCACAAATCTGGATTGGATCCAAAGGGCAGATGGATGACACACTGTAATCTTCCAGCAAGTCCTGCAGTAAAACCAATACCAAACTGTATGGGATTATCTTTTTCTTTGGACTCTAATGGCAAGGAAATGACAGTCTTGATATATCTCCCTTAGCTCCTGTCCAAGCATGTCACACTCTATACTACACTATCTCCTGAGACAGACAAATGCCAACGAAACATTCTAGAACAGATTTACTTTAAAAAATACACAGAAAAGGGTTTTGGCTGTTAATTTAATAAAAAAATTTCTTGTAAATATCACCTACTAAAACTCATTTTTTCCTTACCCTATCAAAGCATACATTTTGACTTTTTTCTTATGTAGCATAACCACAATCTAGCACTGTCAAAAGCATAACTTAAATATTTAAGGAATTTGAAAAATTGAGGAACTTACTTTAATACTTAGTTTCACTTGCCTCTTTCAAACCTGTGTGAGAGTCAATAAGAATGACTGCCCACATGGCAAAAGTTCACACAACATTCAAATTCCTTACACTCAGCACAGAACATTACCCACTGCTCCTTGGAAAATGTAACTGCTTTTCTTGAGCCTAAAACAGTTGTTTGCTAAAAAATGAATCATTTACATAACTAATATTGCTCAGCTCACTATCCAGCCATATTAGCTTTGTTCTATCTAGGCAGCCATTTTTTTTCTGTTTATAGTGACAACACACTAGGCATCATCACTTTGACTGACAGGAAGCAGATGACAGTATCAGTAGTGTTCAGAAGCAATCTGCATTTCATTTCTGATACAGTGGGCTGGGGAGTTCTGAATGCTCAATAACTGACAAAAAAATTGATAAACCATAAAAAACTAATCTATCAATCATTTGTATATATGAAGAGATGTTTAAAAGTTCTTGTTGGAACTCCCTTCTCAACACCTAAACCAAACATTGAAATTTTAAACTTTTTCTTGGCAAGGCAGAGGACTTTTCAGCACTCTCTTTAGTAAACAGCTAAATCTATTTTCAGTCATTGGTCCAAATAATGTGATAATGAATGAATCAATGTTATTCAATACTGTAAATCCTGAAGTAACCTTACCAGTAAACTTGAAGGGAAGTAACTCTTACCTCAAGAAGTTGAATCTTCTGCTTCACAGTTTGACTGTCACGAATAAGAGGAGGTTTCTTCATCCTGCAAACATTAGGAAGGGAGGAAAAAAAAAAATTTACAAAATTAATTTTTATTTATTGATGTCAGATAAAATTTTGAAGTAACTTTCTCCAATAACATTCTTTGTTTCTTTAACTGGGCTATAAGTTAACTATCTGAATGCTTGTATATGGGCAGACTTTATTGAATCTTACAGTATTCATTTGAATCAGGAGTTTTTAAAGTTTTATTTATTGATACAAAATCTAGAAATCAGCAAATGTTGAAGAAAAACTTAAAAGAAACAAAGATAATCTTATTTATGGGCCTAAGGGGTGTTGCTTGTTGTCTGCCTGATAATGATATATCTTATACATTGAAGAGGCTTAGTGGAATGTGGAAAGAGTGAAGAAAGAAAAAAAAAAAAAGACAAATGTGGTTTTACATAAATAAAAATAAATTTTATATAGCTTAATGTATTTACAGACCAATTAATTTGGAACTGTACAGTACTAAAAAAAAAAAAAGAGATCCAAGTTGAAATTCTAGTTGAATTTGTTGCATTCACTTATGCACAAATACCCTTGGGAAAAAGATTAACCAATCTCTTCTTCCTTCAGCTACGGATTCAGATTGGGTCCTATAGCCTTGATTAGCAACCAAGTCTACCAAAGAAAGTTATGGTAAACTACTGTGGGAAGATCCTCTGCCCAGTCAGTCACTGATAGAAAGAGACATGATTGCCAAAGGGTATACCAAGTATACCAATTAATTGACTGACAGTATTCGAAGCTAAATTCCCTTTGTACATTTTTTTTTTTTTTACTAATGTTTACCCAATACAAGGCCCAAGAGCCAGTCAAGGTAGAGGGTTACTGAGAAGAGTTGTATTAGCATAAAAAAGGGGTAATTTAACAAGAAAGATGAACAGCTAATTCTAGACTTGAAGAGGTTAAGATTTAATTTACGAATAAAATTTCAGAGTTCAGGCAGAGACATTAAGAGTAGAGTTCACAAGACTAAGAGGGAGTGTGAACTTGGCAATAGGCAAACCTATCTACAAAGAGTTCAAGTGTATTTGTATATACAAGGTTCATATTAAGCAAATAAGTTCAAGAGCAAGTGTTTGTATGTAAACTGTCAGGTGACTGTGAGCGTTACTTATGTCATGTTACCCAGCAATAACTGTTGCCTGTTCAGATCATCAGCAACTAAACTGGATCCCTCACCAGGCTTTTCTTGGGAGGATAGTGGTTAGACGCCTACCAGGATTAAAAAAAAAAATGTCAAAAAGGTTATTGAACTCTATTGTAGGGGTCAATGACATGGAACCAATACATAGACACAGACACACACACACACAGTGGACAAAATAATTTTGAAAATTTGATTGAGCTGTCAAAAGATTATCTATATTTATATTTGATGATTTAATATTAATAGTATTTTTTTTCTTTCTTTTTGCTAAAATTGTCATTTTTTAAATAAGTTTATTAAAATCAACAATTATGTGATTAAACTTCATCCTATGGTTCAGGAACTGTTTCTGGAGAGAAATACCATCTTTCAGAATGATAATGCATCTGTTCATATGGCTAAAGTTGTAGCTGAATAGCACCAGGAACTTCCTGTTAAGCATTTGAAAAAAAAGCGTTGGATGATCAGTTAAATGCCTGAAGATACCAAAAAACTGAAATCAAAGGTAGCGCAATCGGCTGATCTTCCTTGGTGAGGAATTTTTCCATTTTGTGTAAATAAATTTAGCATGTGTTCATGCCTGTTGGAAATAGGTATGTTTTTTAATGAGTACAGTAATTTAAATTCCTGCAATGAAGTTTTTTTTTTCAGATATTCATGTGTTGTACTGAGAAAGAATCATTTGAATATAGTCGGTTGAAATATTTCAGTCACTGGCAACAACAGTGCTGAATTGTAGAATAGCAAATTACTGAACGGTTATAGGTCAGATTTAAATTAAATTAGACCAGTAAACAGTTGTATTAGAAAGTGCTCAATACATGTTTAAAGAAAGATGGAAATTCAAGATGTAGAGCATTTACATATTTAGATAGGAAAGATCAGCTGGTTCTCGACTGCTTCAGTTTTGTCAGGCAATTTATTTGATTGATGGTTTAATGGTTAATGCTTTCATAAGTTCATAACTGGAAGTTTAAAGTAAGAGAGTCATTTGTTATTGAGAATTCTTTTATCCAGGTTTGTATGAGCCTAGAAAATATGAGAGAGAGACTCCAATTGGATGGCCATTTCAATGAGTAAATTTAACACTAGTCTCATCAGCAGGAACAAAACATGGGAAAATAAGTGTGTGCATGTAAAAAATGGAGTATGGGTAGAGGGGAAAAAAGTGTGTGTGTGTGTGTGTGTGTGTGTGTGGGGAGTAAATCCTTGCTATTGGAGCCTGTAGGTTTGCCACTTGGTGACAAAAGCAAAGAGAAATACAATAAAATAAAATAAGAAAGAAATAGGTCAGACAAAATAACTTTACAAGGTCACTGTTTAAGGGTCACAAACATTTTCTTGTAGTAAGTTCCTGGATGAAGAGAAAAGAGAGAAACTCTTTTACCATCTGGATTGTATAATTGAAGAAGGTTAACAACAAAATCAGTTCAAAGAATTTTTTGCAGTTCAGCATTTAAGATGGAAAGATACCAATTTAGTGTATATATATATATATATATCAATTCTAAATAAAATGGATGACTGAAAATGGAGACTTACCCAAAAGTATGTGGGATTCTGGTATAGAATTCATCACAGGCTACAGTCAAGCTTGGTCCAAAATTATTTGATTGGATACAGTTGACAATTTTTTTCAAGGCTATATACCCGGCATTTATCTGTTCGACAGTCAAACGTCCTTAAACAATAAATATAAAATAATGAATAATTATATTGTCGAATAAAGGTAAATTTCTTGTAAATATATTTCAATATCATTACTTTTAATAGAAAGAATACATTTTTTAAATTTATATTTTAATACCATATTATCTACCTTTCTCCATACATAAGGTAGCTGTGGAACACTGTTATAGAATTGTAGAAAAATGCAGTAGATTACTCAAAAACTAACTTATTTTTGTACATGACCAGCTCAGCATGTGAATTTTTATATTCATATATATTAACCAATCAGCGACATCATATGAGATGTGTGGTATTCTTTGAATTTGCAGACAAGATTTGTTGTTTGCTATGAAATTTTGGAAGATCACTTCAGAATATCATCAACTAAAATGGATATTTAAAAATTGGAAAAATATTTATTAACCAATAAACTTGAGATTCTTCCTTTATGTGCCACATCCCTTCAGGAAGTAGGCAATCATGGCCCTCCACATCTTGTCTCTTAATATATTTTGTCTTATTTCTCCCAAACTTTGCTCTGCTATCTATTTCCTCATTTCCCCTCTGAGTATCAGATTCTCCAAGCCTTCCTTCCTCATTACATGTCTCAAACTTCAATTGTCTCTTCTTGATGTTAAGCATAAGTTTTTTGTTTTCATTCTCTCTAAAACCTCATTGTTGCTCACGTGTTTAGTCCATGGTATCCTCAGCATCCTTCTGTAGAACACATTTCTGTTGCTTTGAGCCTCTCCTTCATCTTTAAGGCTCTATATTGATGAAATTAAAAATTTCTTCACCCTTTCTTTTATTAGAAACATCACAAGCAACAAGTTTAGTGTCCATACAATGACTAACTCAGAGAGGCAAATAAACAAGTCTTCTTTGGATTTTAAAGCAAATTATATACACAGATGGTAATGTAAATATTAGAGATGTTTTCTTTACAAGACAACATTTGGCATTCATTGACTGAGCAGCCAGTGCTAATTTCAGTTGAAATTTTTAAAATCATTCTCTTAAAACAATTTTTCAGGAAAATAGTTCACTAAGATCCATTAGCAGTTATTGTGCTAGCCCTTTTAGTTATTGCTGCTGTTGGTAGTCCTCAAGTGGTTTCTGTTATTTGGTATTCTTTGTGAATCTAATGTTAGTCTGCAATATTGAAAGAAGGATGACCATTGCAAAACTCTCAGGCTTCATTTGCACAAAGCAAGTTTTTATATACTAGTGATAAAAAAAAAAAAAGAAAAACACATACACAGTTGGTTTTCTGTGAAGCAGTCAAAATCTTATAGCCTAGTGGGGAAAGCAGCTGATGTGTTCAACTAGATTTCTAAGAGACTTGAGCTTGAAGTTCGCCAAGAGCTTATCCTTTATTTCCTATCCAAGTTGTTTACTCAGTCACAGGAAAATAGGTTTTTCAAATCCAGTAACAATTCCACTATTGATGGGTCTTTCCTTATTGATGGTTGTTTCCTTATCAACCTTTTGTACAAAGTAAACATCTTGGATTGGACATTATTTTCTCATTATTTTATATGTGCTATCATTTTGGTTGTTGCTACTGTTGAAAGTTTACAGTGATGTGGTTTCTGTTATTTAGTATAGTTCTTTGTAATTCTGTAGCACCAGTCTACAAGGTTCAAATAAGGGTGGTCCTTGCTTAGACCTACAGGCTTCATTTCTTAATCATTGATCCGAGAAAGCAGTTGTATATGGCTGACAGTGTAGGTATTTCTGAACATGTTTGGTGTCATGCAAGACAACCATCATAAGAAAACTGATCAGACAAGGCTATTTAAGAACATGACCAGTGTAAAAATAACAAGGAACACACACACAGTATGGCAGGTTGATTTTGGATTAGTGGTATTGCACTCAATTTGAAAGTTTGGGTTTGACATAATAAATAACGACACAAAATGTTTTTTTTTTCAAATCATTATTTTTTGAAGTTTAAAAATGAAGTTTTGGTTCAAAATTGTAGTGTTGGAATTTTGCTTCAGCATTATAAAATTTATAATTTACTGAAGCTTCACATATTGTATACAGACAAGATGCATGGCACAAGTACATTATTACTAAATCAATCAATGTGCCATTAAGTAAGACCTTGACTTACTTCAAAGGGAAGTTATACTGAACAATTTAGCTACATTATGATCTAATGTTATACAGTGCAGTAGTTTTAGTGTGATTGTCAATATTCAAAGCAAATTTAAAGCATTTTGCCTTATAATTTGTGCTCAGTAGTATTATGGTATTATATACATTTATCTATTTTTTGCTTTTATTATCTAACAAATCTTATTCATCAAATAACTGTTTTTGTAATCTTTTAAACTTTTTTTTTTTTTACAGTTTTTATTTATAGAGCACTAAAAAGAAAATTGAATATTTTGCTTATGGTGATTCATAATTAGAATTCTGGTTTAAATATATTTTCCATTCAATGTATTTAATACAAAAGATATCAATATTTGGATTTATCTTGAAATACAGTGTAACCCTGATATAAGAGAGCTGTTGGGACTAAAAGTTCTTATATCCGGGTTTCTCTTATATCTGGGTTTCATCTATTTTATATACGTTACCACAGGCTCTAATTTGCGACCAGAGAAAATCTCTCTTATATCCGGGTTATACTGTAGTAACATTTTGAAGCAGCTTGTAAGAAAAGAGAGAGAGAGAGAGAGAGAGAGAGAAAAAAAAAACTATAAATTTGTTATTTCTGTACATTTTTTCAGGTGATCTTTAAAAATGAAAAAAAAAAAAAAAATCTACATGCTTACAAATTGGTAAAACCTATGAAACTAATTTTCAGTGGTAGTTCTGTGTAAATTCCCAGCTTTCACACTAAGTGCAATGTGGATATTTATTTAAAAAATGAAAAATTAATCCAGTTATACAAAACTCTGAAATTGTTTGCATTATTTTTTAAGTAATTGTGCGTCGTGGTGCAGTGGATATCGGCTCAGAACGAGAAATTGGGGAGCCGAGTTCGAATTCCAGTTGAATTCATTGCATTCACTTACGCGCAAATACCCTTGAGAAAGGTATTAATCCGTCTCTTCCCTCCAGTTATGGGTTAAATAACAGAACAGATTGGGTTCTATAGCCTTGGTCGGCAACCAGTCTACCGCAGAAAGCAATGGCAACCTACTGCGGGATAATCTTCTGCCCAGTCAGTCATGTCTCTTTCGAGACATGATCGCCCAAGCATGTTTCACGTATGGCACTTAACTGACTAACTAACGACTCAGTAAAATAAAATTTAATTGATCATAGATTAAGACAGAATTCTGTTGGTTCAATCAACATCAAGATTTTAACACCCACAAGACACATGGAACTTTTGACTCATTTTAATATGATTGTTAGCAAAGGGAACAACTTAAGATGCAAACTACAAATTGCAAACCCCAAAATAAAGAAAGTATAAAAATGTAATATCTGGGAAGTGTCTTAACAGATGATGGAAAAGGTACACTGGAATAGTAAAAGATGCCTTCTGAAAGTTAAACAAAGTATTAAGGAAAGGAAATTTGTTTTTTAGAAACAAAGAAAAGAATACTGAATACAGTCCTCTTTTATATAACGTGAATGTTGGAAAATTTCTTTACAGAGAGAAATGAGGCTCTACAGAAGGATGCTGAGGATACAAGAGACTGATTATGTGAGAAATGATGAAGTTTTAAGGAAACAGGAAATAAAAAAGGATGATAATACATAGAATCAGAAACTGTTGAAATTTCTAGAACACATGAGGAAAGAAAGCTTGGGAAATTTGATACTCACAGAACATGGTGAAGACAAGGGAAGCAAATAGTACATAACCTGCTTAGCAAACTATGGTTGGCAGAACAGAGATCAGAAGAGATAGCAAAAAGAAAAACATTGTTCAGAGTAAACAAAGGTCAGGAAGTTGTGGAGAACCATGATCACACACATTCTGAAGGGATATGGCACATAGAAGAAATACCAAACTATAAACAAAAGACTAACCTAATGGAGCTTTCTTTGCATCATATTTCATCTCAATGACTGTTTCCTTCATTGATTGTATGTCAGAGATAAGCTTAATTAATTTCTGAAAGTAGAAGATACATAAAAAGAAAAAAACAAAAAACATTAAACTTTTTTAAGAAAAGAGTAATTTTAATTCTAACAAAAGTTTAGAAGTGAGTTGCTAGACTACTCACACAGACCATTTGATTCTAGTGGTGAAGGCATGCATAGAACCAGCTACATTTTTCCAAAAAATTGATAACAAAGAAATGGTGCACAATATGCAACAAAATTTACCAACCATGTTTCTCAGGTTTGAATTCAAAGTTTACTTGATTGATTATATAGAGAAAAAAAAAAAAAAAAAAAAAAAAAATCGGTCATTTGAATCTTTATAAGAGTAAAACAAATAAGTAAGCAAAGATTGTTATTTACCTGCACATTCTGAGTCAGTTTAGAGTCTGGAACTTCTGATGGTTCTTTCTTCAAGGCAAGAGAATCGACATCATCCTTACTCTATAAAAACAAAGTGCACAACAAACGATATAAAAATTCGAAATGGCTTTATTCGAATGCCAACATTTCACATACCACCGGTCAATTTTTCAGTTTTGCTATATAAATCATGTACTTACATTAATTGTTATAAAAATATTTATATAAATACATTTTAGCATTTTTCTTAAATAAATTTAATATATGAATAAGGAATGAATTTAATATAAAAACAAGATGAGTAATGCATCCCTTAATGAAACTTTCTGAGTCTGTTTTGGTTTTGTTAAACTTTAAATAAAATTAGTTCCTGAGAGGTGGCAAATTTTTAAAGAGTTTATCTAGTCAATTGCAATCTCTTTAGAAAAAAAAACAAACAAACTTAATTTCACAGCTGAAAATGCTTGTTCACATCCATACATTGTTACAAAATAGCATATATAATTCTGAGAAAATATTTTTAGTTCTTGAAAATATTCACAGTAAAAATTGCCAGTAAAAATGGGGCTTAAAAATGACAAGCAAGCAGTCATTTTCTCATTTTTCTATTGCACATAAATTTCATGTTTTTGATCATCATTTTCTGTTTTTCTTTTGAATTTTGATGCAGAAACTGAATTTTTAAAAAAATATAAAATTTTTAAAAGTTCAAATATGGACAAAGAATAAAACAGAACTTAGAAATTTCAAGTGTAAACTGATTGACAAAAATCACATGGCTGTAATGCACCAAATGTAATTAGGCAAAGCATTACTTTTGACATGTTTTAGCCCCTCCAGGCATCATTATATAGGATTTGAATAGTTAACAAAATAAAGACTGAAAAATAAAAGCATAATAAGCTGGGCTTTAATATAAGAAAAACTATCATTTAGTTAGAATTTGGCTGATTTTATAGCACTTCTGTGACTCCAAATACAAAGTCAGACTTTATTGAAAAAAAATCTGAAATAATTATTTTTGGTTTATTTCTGGGTATTATTTTTAATTTATTAAACTAAATTGTGAACTTAAACTAAATGTAAGGATTTTATTTGACAACATATTTATCAACAGAATAAAAAAAAAAAAAGTCATTAGTTTCTAAAAATTTTTAAATTAAATAATGCCTCAAAATATCCTTATGGCTGTTATACTCAACATAAAATATGGAGGATGTTAAGTTATGGAATTTAATTCCTAATAAACAAAAGTAAATGTTGCTATTGTTGCTTAAGTTTTATTTTCTTATATATATTAATATAATTGTTATTTACTAAAACTTTTTTTTGCAACATGCTGATGCATGTTGAAATCCTCATAATATTTAGTATTGTTCAAGTTATTGCTAACATTTTTTTGTTGAGATTTACAAACTCTGTTCTTACTAGTGTGTGTGTGACACTGGAATCACAAAGTTGATCAAACAAAAAAGGTAGGAAGAAGAGAGTTTATGAACTGGATGATAATTGTTGAAATTTGCAGGAAAATGAAGTTGAAAAATATTTCCAAGGAGATTTAAAAGGGTACAAAGTATAGTGGATTTTACCAGCGTGAATAGTTTAGTAAAATAAATTTTCATTTTATTATTTTTTCCCCTTTTATCTGTTTGTACTTCTCTCCAAAATTTAGAGGGTGTGATGGATAAACAGAAATCAGAGAATTTTATATGTAGATAATTTTATTTATGTTGGTAAAGAAGTTTTTCTTTTGTTTTCATTCCGAGGTATTATTATTATTTTACTATTATTTAAAAAAATTTTTTTTTCTTCTTTTGAAATATTGACTGAAATCCTTATTGGCTATATTATAGCCAGAATGACAATTGTCATTTTCAATCCTGTATCAAAGAAATTTTACCTGGGTGCTATAATCCATGTGAATAAGATCATATTTTCCTGGAACTTTCTGGAAATTCTGTCTTTCACTCCATTCATTTTTAGTTTTATCATGAAACCTGAAATTAAAAAATAAAATAATACACGAGATGATCAAGAACAACTGATATGAAATATTGGCAAGTTACATGCTAAGAATTTTACTTTTTAATAAAAAGACTTTGCCAACTGATGATATCAACATGAAAAACTTTTGAATTTTTATTGAAATGTATTGATGCAAAATTAAATAAATAAAAATGTTAATTACCTCCACCTTTTTTTTTAATGATTAGTGTTTTTGGTAACTTATTTATCATTATCATAAAAAAATTCAGTTGCTGAAAAATACTATATATATTTTAATAAATTCTGAAAATTACATTTCCTTGTGATGTGCGTTGTGGCGCAGTGGATATCGGCTCGGAACGAGAAATCGGAGAACCGAGTTCGAATTCCAGTTGAATTCCTTGCATTCACTTACGCGCAAATACCCTTGGGAAAGGTATTAATCTGTCTCTTCCCTCCAGTTATGGGTTAAATAATAGGACAGATTGGGTTCTATAGCCTTGGTCTGCAACCAGTCTACCGCAGAAAGCAATGGCAACCTACTGCGGGATAATCTTCTGCCCAGTCAGTCATGTCTCTTTCGAGACACGATTGCCCAAGCGTGTATCGCGCAGGGCACTTAACTGACTGACTGACATTTCCTTGAATAGCTATTTCAGCGAGAAAACTCACTTCATCAGCAATGATCTAAAACACAAATTTATTAATTCAAATAAGTTACAAAAATTCATATACTGGAAGGAGCCCAAATACATATCCATACACAGAAGTTAAAAAAGTGTGTGTGTGTGGAATTAAGAAAGAAAAAATTTATTTAAAATTTGTCATCCAGGCATAAAAAAGGGGTAGAGACAGGAATTCATGACTCAATATTAGAAGACTGTTTGATTATGTCTGTATTAAATAATAAAGAGTCAAAATTTATATGGTCATTTTTATTTTATTTTATATAAAAAAATAGTTGTTTTCACTATACACAGGTAAATTATTTTGAAGAGCTTAAAAAAATCCTGCATTTTCTGTAACTGGTTGCACTATATACAGATACATTTATTTTCCTGGAGGGATAAAAATTCATGATGAAAAATTCAGTGGTCACACTATAGATGAAGTCAGCTTATGCAGTATTATGTCTTATATATGGTATTAAAAACATTGATATTTAATTGTACTACTACACACACAAGTTCATGCAGTTTCAGATAAAAATCAATGAAAATTTTAATTATAGTTTCCTGTGAGAACTTGAACATAAATTGTCCCTCATCTTCTGAACACTTTCAACTTTCATAAACCATTTCTAGTGGGTTGATTAGATTGTCCCTACAAGTATCCATCATGGTGGTGTTTTTTTTGTTTTTTTTAAGCATCTTTATGCATTGGTGAATGTAATATTGCCCCCCCACCCAAAGTATTGCATCCTGATATGTAAGTTTGTGATGTGCTTTCATTTTTATTTTAAATTGTAAAATATACTTAGTATTTTTTGTTCCTGAATTGAATGAAATTTTATGGATGTTGAATTGCTCATATTTTAAGTTTAAGTCTTAGTTTTTGTCATATCTTACAGTTTATGTGATAAAGCATTTTTTGTAAAATAACAAACATGAAATGACAATAATTAACTATTAAAAATTAAAAGAGAAAGGGAAAAAACACTATCAGAAGATCAATGAATTCATACCTGAAAAATGACAAAATACTACTTACTTTTTTGTGAACACACTCACGGCTTTGTTAAGGTCATTAGAACAGCAGACCAAATTGTTTTGACCTTTGTACCCAACTCGACCCCAGCGCTGCCAAACATAATAACACTGACTAGAATTCTCCTGCAGTAACTGAACAAGATAATACTTGTTATTATTATCAGCCGTGTTGGTCTGAAATTCAAAGAAAAAAAAAATTGGATTTATTCATATAGTTGAAGAAAAGAGGCAGTGGGAAAGAAAAAAACAAATAGAAAAAAATGTGAGAATCTTTTCTTTTTTTTTATACTTACCTAAAGAAAAGAATATAAAAGTGTTAACTGAATAATGTCTGATTAAATAGTTTCTTTATTGGCGGAAGGAGGCATTACAAGTTGTGGGTAAGCCAGTAGCATAAAAAAAACTGGTAGAGGAAGCCACTTTCTTTTCATGCCAAAGAAGGTGGGGAATTTTACTGCACTATTTTATACAAAAGAAATCTGCTTCTGAAGCACACAGAATTCTTGTTGAGACTTACAGCAACCATGCTCTGTTGAAAGCAACATTCAGAAATTAGCCACTTCAAAAATAATGATTTTGAGGTTGAAGATAAAGAACGCTTTGGTGTGGTGAAAAAGTTTGAAGACAAAGAATTGGTGACATTACTTCCTGAAGACTCATGTCAGGTGCAAGCTGAAGTTGCAGAATTATTAAGAGTTAATCACACAACAGTTTAAAAATGTTTGAAATTATTAAAAACCAAGGACATTGGATGCTGTACAAGTTGAAGCTGAGAAACATCGAATGATGTCTTGTCATGTGCTTCAACAGGTGAAAAGGAAAGGTTTTTTGCATTGTATCATGACCAGCAATGAAAAGTGGATACACTATAATAACCTTAGGTGTAGAAAATTATGGGGTAAGCTTGGCCATGTATTAACAACAGTGGCAAATCTGAATCTCCATGGTTCAAAGCTTCTGCTGTGTATTTGGTGAGATCATCTGGGTGCAGTTTATTATGAGCTGCTCAAACAAACCAAAACCGTCATGGAGATCATTATTAACTGAAAGTGATGTGAGCTGAGCATTGGAAAAAAAAAATGCCACTATATGAGCAGAGACATGACAACATTAGGCCAGGTGTTGCGAAACAGATGAAAACCTACTTGGAAATGCTTAAATGGGATGTCCTACCCCACCCACCATATTCACCAGACATCGCCCTGTCTGATTATCACTTGTTCCAATGAATGGCACATGGTCTGGCTGAGCAGCACTTTCATAGTTGTGCAGATGCCAAAAAATGGGTTGACTTGGGGTTAGCCTCAAGTCATGTTTTTCTGATGTGGAATTCAAATGCTGCCAGATGGACAATACTTTTAGTGACATGTTTCTTACTAATAAATAAAACATTATTTTTCATGAAAAATCAGCGAATACGTATTCAAGGTCTCAATACATTTTTACAATTATTCATGATGAACATGCAATGATCAGCCCAGGAAAAATAAATTCCCAAGAAGTGAACATACCTGATTTAACATACAGTCCCATACATCATTACCCTGACAGTAGACATGGACTCTACCCTGAAGAGGACATTCACTGTCCACTGGAGCCTTGCCATTCATGACAACAGTCTTAACTGAATATTAAGAAAAAAAAAAAAAGAAAAAAAAAAAAAAGAAAAGGAAAGTGTTTAATTGATATTTGTTATTTTTTATGTACATCGAATTTAACAAAACACAAAAATGTAAGAAAATTCAAGATAAGGCTGCTTAGTGATCTGGTTTCATTTATTGGAGGATATGATTTAATCTCCACAGGTAAATAACCTGTATGCTTTTTAATATCTTAAGAAAAAGAGAAACAAAAAGAGGAAAATGATGAGGCTGTATTTTTTTAGCAGTGTGTGTGTAAAAGTGGGTGGGTGGATTAGCGATAAAACACAATAAGTCTAGTGGTCTTCTTTCATATGCTAACCTTTCCAGAGGTGTGTAATCATGGTTCTCCACACCTTTCACTTTATCACTGATGTGGTGTGGTTTCCCTCTGTCTTTTCTACAAGTATTTTCACGGAAACTGCTCTGACAAGATTTTTTCCCCACCTGGTTCCCTGACCACATGTATTTACTCATGCTACTAGATTGGCATCTGGGTCCCACCCTTTTACTGTCAAAATAGTTAAATATAACCGCCTCTTCTACTCTAACAGTTTCTTTTCTCACACTTCGTTTTTGGAATTCCCTACTGTTTACTTGATTGCTGTTCTGATAGCTACAACCTCCAAAAGTTTAAATGCAACACCAATTGTCATCTTCTATCAACTTGATTCCCCACTCATCCCTTTTTTTCAGCATACTCTGTATCTTGTTTTTTTTCTCTCAACCTCTTGCACACCAGTGGCAGTCCTGCCTTGCTTGGGGTGAAATGATATATATATATATACATACATACACACACATACATAAATACACACACACGCGCGCGCGCACACACACACAGCCTTTGAGATTTCAATTGGTCAATCGACTCAGTTGATTAAAATCTTAATTGGGCGATTAAAGTTTATTGGTTTACTTGCCCGTGGTCAATTAAAAATCTAGCAATGTAAAAAAAAAAAAAAAAAAAAAGAAATCTGATTCCTTTTACAACCTAGAAGTATGCCATTGAAGATTCACAAGTTACTCAGAATGAGCTACAATGGCCTTTTATCATCCCAGTCAGGTGCAAACATTCGTTTAATTAACGCTTCCAGAGTGGAGCCAAAATGTTTCTGTTGTCCAGATTAAAGATGCTCACAGATCTTTTTTTAGAAATGTTATCCTTGACTCCCCGCTTACGAAAAGTGTAAAAAAACAAAAAAAACAAACAAACATTTGAAAGAAAGGGAAAAAAAATTGGCATACTGCAACTACGCACCAAAATCAAATTATACAAGTAAGTTTTTATAGAAAATCATTAAGAAAATCAGATGTGTTACGTTTTTTATCATCTATGAGATGGAGGTTGTAGTCACACAGAAAAAAGAAACTACGAATTTAAATACCTCCACTCAATTTTTTAGAAAAAAAAAAAAAAAAAAAAAAAAAAAAAGAGAAACCCCAAAAAACAGCATATCATGATGTTAAAAGGGGTCAAACTTAATAAAATGAAAGTTTTATCATCAAAATGTTTATGCTAATATTAAGAGGAAAGATCAAATTTTGTTGTTATTTAAAAGTTTTTTTTTAAAATCCTTTCTAACATGTTCAAAATTTTAATTAAAATTTCATTTTTTGTCTTTCGTCAGTGACTCGTGATATGTTTATGTAAGGCGACTATTAAGAAAATGGAGTCGGTCGAGTAAAGTGATTTTGATGCAAGTAAATTTCCCCCTCACTCTCGACCACCGGTTGAGTGATTTCTTTCTCAAGTTTCAAAGGCTATATATATATATATATATATATATATATATATATAAACGGATTTCTAATTATTAGTTAGGATGATACATATTTCGCAGCTATGGTGTTCTTGGTGCGGCTCTTCAGATCCCCTAAAAAATATATTACTCTGTTAAATAAATGAATTTAACATAGAGTTCTCTAGAGTTCATTTCCTTTGGAATTTACCCGGATTACATACCAAGTGTACTACATATATATGTGTGTGTGTGTGTGTGTGTGTGTGTGTGTGTGTGTGTGTGTGTGAATTAAAAGTACATTGCAACACGGAAATTTCTGTTTTGAAATAACCTACAATACAAAAACCTACAATACAATAAATATTGTAGGTTTTTTTTTTGTTTTCACAACCAACATTGCCTGATGACGAGATTCTATTTCAAAACAGAAATTTCCGTGTTGCAACGTACTTTTAATTCACACACATATATATATATATATAAAAACTGACAAGTCTAGTGCCTTATAGGATCTGTCTATATTTCCGAAATGAGGTAGTATTTAGACTATTTACATTATTCGGACTATTGTCCTTGCCTTTGTTGCCATTTGTACGATGTTTCGGCCTTTGTATGCTCGGGTGTTCTTTAGGTGCTAGGAATTTTGCATCGAACCCTTTATTACAATCACTGGAGTATATGAACTCCAGTCCTTGCCTAGAGCATCTTCTTAGAGGGAGATAACTCATTACTTCCAGAAGTTATGAAATAAATCCAATAGCAATAGATGTGTAACTTAGACGTGGTACAAGGCCCCCAGTGAGGATTGAACTCACTACTTGTAATTGATCTAACCAGACAAGCTTGCTAACTATTACACCACATTGAAGTGCCTATTTGTTAGTAATCTATATATAAAATTCTGTTACTTCTGTTAGTCCATCACACTCTCTATAACAGCCATACATTGACCAATTGAAACCAAATTTTTGGAAGAAGTGCAAAGAGGTAAGGGGTTACTAAGTACAGTTGATTTACTAGTGTGTGTAGCTTAGTATATATATAAAAGCTGATAATAAATTCACTATGTAACAATATAGGTTGTTTCATTTTATTAATGTAAAATGGAAACACAGATAAGCACAAGCATCCAGACACTTAACATAAATTGGGTTTTGTTTCTTTCATGTCGATTTTGTGAAATAATATTCTTTTTCTGATAACACCTGATCATTAATGAAACAAGTCAAGGTAAGAAAATTTCTGAATGGACTTTCCTGCATATATAGAAAATAAAAAAATGATGGCCACAAAATCCTTTTTCACTTTGATATCAATATGACATTTTTAGCTCTATAAACAAAACATATTTATGGTGATTCAAGTTTGAAAGAAAGCCTATCAAGAATGGAATACATAACAAATAAATTAAGAACATTTACTGTTTTTTTGAGTGTTGCAATCCTCTTGGGGAACAGCTGAATCTGGAGGTTCTTTTTTTATTTTTTTTGTTCCAGACGATGCAGACCGCTTGCAATTCTTTTTCTGTTCCAAAGTTTCATGCCGCACTAAGTTGGTCGCACAGTTACCATTTGTTGTACTTCCACCACTGCTACTACTAACACACGAGTCAGTCAAGACGTTACAAGCAGCAGATGGGGCTCTACAGTCACCTGTGTAAAAACAAAGAAAAGTAAATCTTAGCAAGGCATTGTGAATCACTTTTTTGTTAACATCTGAAACTGACATAAGCTGAAGATTGATTCTTTAACTCTATTTTTCTCAAAATGCTGCAATTTTATAATCAAAATTATTTTCAAGGGGTCAGTACTGACATTTTAAACATTCAATCAAAAACCAAATATGAGAAACCAACTGTCACTTTTCTAATCAAGCATGAAGGAGATTTGTGACACAATGGGTCTCCACTTGATTGGTTAGGAGAAGTATCTTATTATTGTGCCTGTCCCTTCCATTGTTAGTTTGCATGACCTGCCAATAACTCACAAATAATGGTCTATTCTGTTTGGATTGCATAGAAAGAAATGAAAAGACACTACTTGGTTTCAGAGAAAGAAAGAAAAAAAGGGAAGATAGAAGTGGAGAGAGAGAGAGAGAGAGAATCAGATTAAGCTCACAAAAACAGATACTATACATTGATCTCAGCCAAGAACTGCAACAAAAATTACCATTTTTCAGACACAGTATTGAATGACAAAATCTGAGTAAATTAACTGCAGAAAATCTAGTTAACATAAATATTGTCAACTGAATTATTTTAAAATTATTAATGTTAGTAAGATGGGGATTTTGATTGCATGGAATAAGGAGAAAAGACACTACTTGGTTTCAATGAAAAAATGAGTGAATGCAAGAAAGAAGGGCAGACAGAAGTGTTTAATGGCTGTTTCAGTGAAAATGGAAAAGTTGTCAATTTTAAATCTTTTCATTTGTATCCACTTAAAATAATGACCAGCATTCATACTTATGACCATTATTGCAACATTTTGTTAAAAGGTGTTAAGCTCAAATATTTAATAATAGGGAAATTTCTACAGATATTTTATTGTCATAGAACTTGCTATGAAACCATTAACTGGAGAATTAAGATTCAAATAGGAAAGCCTTAAAGTTTTCAAAGTTCTTTCTCATACAGTGAATAATTTCATCTGGGCCTGAAACAAATGGTGATTTTATGATAACCCACTGAGTTGCCAGTAAAATTGAGATGCGAGAGTTTTAAAGCAACCTCTTTCCTGTTTTATGTTAACCAAAAGAACATCTCAGATGCTTAGTAAATATATATGCAGAAGATATCACGGTTTAGGAGTGTACCACCAAATATCTGGATAACCAGTCCCTAACAGCTGATCTCTCCACTGAACTCTCACAGTTCAATTGAAGGTGGGGACACTGGCTTCTACCATTCAGTACCTCCAGAACAAAGCTAGTAACCTTTCCTCACCATGAGCAGACCCTAATTTAGCCTGATGTGTGTTCATATCCTAAATGCAGAGCCTTGCTTTGAATGCTCATTTGTGGAGAGGGGAGGGGTTTCTAAAGTTTGCTCAAGACTTCAAATGGAGTTCCTTGTTTTTGTATTGCTCTAGAAATTATCTAACTTCTGCTGCTGAAGAGAGCCAGAGGGAACAATAGTTAAAATGTGATAAAGATGACATTAGTCCGAATGTAAATAACACTTTACTCCAGAAATTCAGATATAAATTTCCACTAAAAATTTCTTGCATTATTTAGACTGCTGTCCTCATCTTTACTGTCACATTTACAATGTTTCAGCCATTGTACACTCCAGCCTTCTTCAGGTGTTAGGAATTTCAAACCAAACCCTTTAATTTCAATCACTGGGGTATATCATTCTCATTCCACATATGATGCCACTTCTAATAGTAGCCATGTAGTCATTTCCCTTTAACTTAATTCTTCAAGTATTTTTTCACTACTGTTGTAACATGGTATTGAACTCACAACTCTTTGGGTCAAGTTACTGGAACTAACCAATGCATATATTCACTGGACAATGTGCCCTTGAACATCCCCCACCACCAATAATAAAAGTTGTTCTGAATAGCCACTGTAGACCATTTTTAATCCTAATGCAAACGTTTCCAGAACTATCCTTGAACCTACTATTTTTTTAATTTTCATCAACAATCTGTTATAACTAATTTCTATCAGTTATAATATTAGTCTTGTTCAGACATTCACCATGACATCTGTAAAGAATACTCTGAAAACTGAATCCAATGGTATTTTCTTGACTCACTGGATTTCTTTATTTAAGCATATAGACTAATTCATTTAGTCACCAGAGGTTTGTTATTTACTCCATAACTCCCCCCTTTTGAGAATTCCTTTTAATAAATATTTTATCTTTTACTTATTAATTAGTATCACTCCTCCTCTTTTTCGCAATTTGTCAACGTACTTGACTTTGTATTTTTTATGTTTAGGATCAACCTGTAGTTTTGCCATATGTTTCCTTTTTCTGGAAAGCATATGTGTACGTTTAACAAATTCTTGGGATGCTGGTACATCATGCAGTACTTTCACTGGTTCTTTGGTTCCTTCGGACCGTTCTTTGGTAAACCTTTTCTTCAACTGATTATGTCTTTCATGTTCCCATTCTTTTTCTTTTAAGACACACACACAAAATTTTCCATTTGTAAACGAGTTATTATGCATAATAGTGTAATAACTAATTTACAAATGGAAAATATTCAAACGTTCTACAATATAATTGTATTGAACACTTTAATACAAATGTGCACTGGTCTAATCTTATTATGGCCAGAAACTAAGTAATTAAATATATATATATATATATATATATATATATATATATATATATATATATATATATAAACTCACACCTATCTAAATGAATATGCCAGCTCTATCACTAATATTGAGTGCTTTCAAATAAGTACCACGCATATATAATACCAGCAGTATAGGCCTGCGTTGCTTGGGTGTAATGAAAGCTTTAAAACTAATCCATGGTCCTGGAGCTCAGACTCTTTGGACGTTGGCACGAAAGACTAAAAAGCAATAGTTGTTTCCAGTTAAAGCAAAACCGTAGACTGAAAGAAAAATGAATGGCTGCAAGTCAAATTATGATTTCCTGGTATCGATATCAAATAATTTTTTTTCGTCGTAAACTGAATTTTGAAGGCTAAATAAGTCCTCTGAGTAAATAGTATCATGGCTGACTAAGAACTACAATTATACCTACTTAGAGCCAAACCCGAAGCAAAAACTAAAATAAAAGGGTTGAAAAACTGATTTTGATCAAACCTGGTATCTTGCCTTTTATATATATATTATTGATTTTCTGCACAACTGTAAGAACTGCAACCTTGAAATTTCTGAATATCGTTTCTTATGTCTTTGTCTATGAGTGTATCAAATTTGATTAAAATCGGACCACCCCTTCTATAACCCGATTTTTTCGATTATCGATTTTCCATATTTATCGGGTGTACCTCGACACAAAACCTAGCTAAGAACACTCGCAGATGCTTATAGTACAACTGTGTAAATTTTCAAGGAAATCGGTTCAGCCGTTTCGGAGTCTATAGGTAACGGATACACACACACACATACAGACAAAGTTCCATTCATAAATAAGTTTAGATTAGATTAGATATAAATGACATATCTCTTTTTTAATCCATAATATTTTGTCATCTTCCCACATTTCTTTTCCATCTTTATACACTCTTAAAAACACTTTTGCCAATTTTGAAATTACTATAGCTATCCACAACCACACAATGTGATCCATTTATTGGACCTGCAAAATCTGTGTGTAGTTTTGACTAATGTATATCCATCTTTGGCCAAGGTTGTAATTTTGTGGTAGGAAATTTTGTTACCAGAGTACAACCTCTGCAGGGTTATACTACTTTTTCAATGTCTTGATCCACTTTGGTCCAGTATACATAGTTTCTCATAAAAGAACTCATTCTTGAAATTTTGTTTTCTATTTCTGTAATAAACACATCATGCTCTGCTTTATCCAGGGTAACTGGTAATTCATGTACTTTACTGCATATTTTTAATTTCTATTTCACTTTTTCATGCTGCAATGACAGTGTCCTCAAATGGTTCAGAATTTTTGGGTATCAATTTTGATAATCCATTCCTAATTTTTTTGGACAGTTGGTGTTTCACTGTAAAATCGAAATTTAATAAGATAGTATCCCAGTGTTGTAATCTATTTGCTGTATGCATAGGAATTCACCTTTTTTTTTTAAAATCATAAATTGATAATAGCAGTCTGTCTGCAACAGAAAATTTCTCCAGTGTATATGAATTTGTGAAATTTTTTTCTCTGCAAATATATTTGCTAATGCCTCTTTTTTAATTTGGCTGTAGTCTTTTTTTCTGCTTGTAGTAGTGAACAAGAACCATGTGCAATGACTTTCATATTACCATCATCATATTTAAGTAAAATCCCTGTTCCTATACTGTAATCACTAACATCTGAAGCCACTACGACTTCTGCTTTTAGACCATAGTGCACTACTAATAAGTATGACATTAGAATTTTTTTTATTTCTTTGAATGCTTTCTTTTACTTAGAGTGTTCAATGAAGTTCTCAAATTTTGCATATTAGGTACATAAACTTCTATTAAATTTGTTAGCCCCAGGAATGCTTGTAACCTAGTAACATTTGTTGAGGAAGGCATATTCTTAATTGCACTTTCCCTTGACAGATCTGGCTGACAAACATTTTGTCAATGATCAGTCCTAGGTAAAAACAATTCATACTTTTCCTCATTGAATTTGAATCCGAACTTTTAAAAACTGTTTTCATGATGTTATTACTTAGATACAATTTTGATAAGCCATTGTGAAATCATAATCTGCAAGCATGGTATCCATAGCTTGTTGAAATTTTGCTGGAGTCACTTGCACACCAAAAGGAAGTCAGTTGAACTTATCCCTTGTGCATATTTATAGTTGTTAACTTTGAACATTTATCTTCAACCTGTATTTGTAAATACATTCCAAAAAGATCCAGTTTTGAAAATTTTTTCCTCATTTCACTTTGCAAAAATTTCCTCTTGGGTAGTAATGGGGTTCAAAACATTTAACAGTAAAAAAAAATCAGTACAAACACAAATTTCATTATTTACTTTCTTTACATCTACTGCTGGTGCTGCCCATTTTGAATGATTATTCATTTCAATTACACTTAATTTTTCAAGTCTGTCTAATTCTTTGTTAACTTGCTCCTATCCTGCAAATGGTACACTGTTTTGGTTTAAATACTAAAGTCGAATAATTTTTTCACTTGAAATTCTGATTTGAATTTGGAATACCAATCCAACTCATCTGGAAAACATTTTTTCAATTCTTCTTTTAAATTTTAAAAAAAATCCTTGTCCACTTAAAGTTTTGCAATTTTTATAGGCAAATCCCAAAGATCAAACCATTTAATCTCGTCAGTACCAAAGAAGTATATATTTTTTGTACTTGTTACAGAATGAGTTACAGAATGAATCAATAAAAAATAAATTCTCACCTACTCGCTACTTTTTGAAGTTCTTAATATAGACCTAATTGTTTTCCATGTGGCTTTACTAATTATTGATATCAGTCAGTGTCTAGTAGCATTTTTGCATTCACAAATTTTCTTTTGTTTTCTGTGATTATTTTTTGTCACAATGCTTTGTACAAATTTTTTCTTCGTTTTGATTTACAGCGTGACTTTTATGGCCTAATTTACCACACTTATAATATTTCAAAGTCTTAAAGAGACAGTCATCCGAGATGTAATCTTTCACATCTGAAAAATGAGTTCATTTTCCTTTTTGCACTCTTCTCTTTTCCTTGTATGTATACACATTCTTTTTCCTGAATTTCTTCAACATCGTGTCTCAGATTTAGGATTCTGAAAAGTACTGCTTAGAACTGGACAAATTAAAAGCAGTAATTAAAGAAAAATCAATAGAATTGGCAAACAGGAAAGGGGTTTCACATCAGGATAATGCCAAACTTCATGTCTGACAATCCAGCCAAAATTGTTGCAGCTTGCCTGGAATGTGTTACCTAACATGCCATATTTGCCAGACATGGTTCCTTTGGATTTTCATTTATTCAGGTCCTGGCAAAATAATCTCAGTCATAAAAATTTAATTCTTTGAAGGATATAAAAACGACCTTAATGAGTTTTTTGCAGAGAAACTACCAAAATTCTGGGAAAACGGAATCTTTAAGTTCAAGGAAAAAATGGAGACAAGTAGTGCAACAAAATGCCTCACATTTAATTGAATAAATATTAATAGCATAATTTCGTTTCATGTTTTAATTTTCTTTTAAAAAATAAAAAAAAAAACGTAAGAAATTGGCATGAAATACTTAGAAACAGGAAAATTTTGATTGAAACAAAAGAAAAGATTGCTGAACGTTTATGTAATATCAATTCTTGCATACAGCAGTGAATGCTGGAAAATTTCCTAACATATGAAAAGAAAAAAAAAAAAAAAGTGTGGGGGGGGAAGAAACATCTCTATTATAACACACCACATTCATTGTATCTGAAGTGTAATGTATCTCATTTATATAACAATTATAATGAGAAATACTAAGATACATATTTGACATGCACCAAGAAAATTTGATCAAAGGTTCACTATACATTGTGGGGGTGTTAGGGTACTGCTTTGCTACACAAAGGGATACAACCCCCCCCCCCAAAAAAAAAATTTATTATAGAAAGTAATGCTTACTGTAAAATTAAGTTTGTTAAATGATTTGCTAAATATTAGAGTTCTTCACGAGATAAACCATAAAAGAATCAGATTTTAGACTATGACAGCTTCCTTAGAAATAAATACCAAATAGGAGCTCTTAAGAAAGACAGAGAAATGACAGCAAAGCTTCAGCAGCATTAAAAGCAGTCAAGCATACAGGTAAGGCTTCAAATTGTAGATTCAGGATTGTCCCATGAGACAATATCTTAGTGGATTAAATTTGCTCATATAGTAATTGAGAGTTTAAAACCTGGTGCCAGGTAGTACAGACTCAGTGGAAACAGGGAAAACAATCTCTTATAAATAAAAATGTAATTGTCCATTCGTTACAGCTGCACCAATTGTTTTTAAATTTTACTATAACATTTTAAGCGAATACGAATGCGTTTTTATATACCTTATATTAAAAAAAATATATTTTGCAAAGCCGATGAGAGCCGAACCAAAAGAAAATTTCATTTTCAGTATGGGTGCCTTAACAGACAACTTTGTTATTTCATAGAAAACATAGGAAAATTCCAAATTGAAGGTAAACAAAGCATTTCTTATTTCTATTTTGGTGGAGGTAAACAGGAAAAAATCCCTTCCCTTAAAAACAAAATATATCCTATTCATTTTCTTTCAATGAATTATTATCGACATCCTATTTTAAAAAAATAGCAAACCAGACAATCTATATCTGCACAGACAATGAAAAAACTAAAATATTGTGTACCCACAAGTATTGAGAAATTAAATGTGCGCTTTCTCTTTTCTTTTTCTCTCCATTTAACCAAACTGAGCCACAGCAACACATGGCCGGGTACAGCTAGTATTGAATAAGAAAAAGATGAAATATCCCTAGGCATGTACAGTGGAATGCAAACAGTCTAAAGCTTTAGATTAAATATAAGTTTCAGCTTGAAATTGCTCTGTAACTTACCAAAACCAACAAACAGCTGATGAAGGTTGGAAAGCACAATTGATTGCGTTATGAACGGGATTTTTGTCTCATAACTAAAATGCCTTAATTTATAGTATGATTCATGGTCCGTGGATGAATGTGTGTGTGTGTGTGTGCAGCACGTGGAGAAAATGCATGGAATGAAAGAAAAGTAGACGTCTACTCACGGTTGACTGGAAGATACATTTATTTTACATGGAGAAACATTACAAAATATGTACATGTGGTATCAGTCCCAAGTTATCGGGTTGTGTGTCACAACCATTAGGGCAGAAGAACATACATGCGTTCTTTAACCATTAACAGCCATATTCCAAGTCTGTTCCCTCATGCGTCCCACGTCTGAATGTGCCGTTGATCACATGACTCATGTGTACCCACTTTCAGAGGTGAAAAGGGAGGTACTCTGTTTGGGAACAGGAAAGGGTTAATTCCCTTGGAATATGTTTTATTCGTCCTAACAGATTGGTTGATTGAATCATTTATTTTTTTTATGGCACATCAACTTCTGCTTATCAAGCTAAAACATGGGGGAGGGAGGTAAAGAATATTGCTTTAAGGAATTTTTTGGTAGATAACAAATTTTCCAGATATGAGTTCTATTATTTAACCCATAGTTGGGAAGAAAAAGAGATGGATCTATACCTATCACAAGTGCATTTGTGCATAAGTGAATGCAATGAACCTATCTGGAATTTGAACTCTTATTTCTCATTCTGAGCCACTATCTATACATCATGGAGGATAAAACGTGATCAGGATATTAGTTTGAATATGAAGAAGGTTAACTCTTCATTCCGGAAATCAAGAAGTCATAAAAGAAGAATAATTAAACGCAGATAATCTTGCAAATATAGAAAAGAAAAAACACAACTTACTCTGAATTCTTTGTATTTTTTTGGTTTCACTGGTAGCAACATTTGTTTGTGACATATTCTTCAGGTTAATAGCAAGAGAATGGTTGCTACTAACAATGTCAATAGAAGGCATTCCACGTTGATAGGCATTCTCCAAGACCAAGCATGAAAGGACACTGAACATCTCCCATTTTCCCTTTTCTCCTTGCCACTGCCAGGAATAGAAGGCTGTTCCAAAGAAAACATGAAAATGTACATTAGATTTAAAAAGGAGACATTCTAAGATGGTGGGGGTGGGGGAATTATACAAGAAAATGTTGGCAAAGTTTAACCTTTGGAAACCCCCACCCTTCCATAATGGAGGATTAAAAAGGACTTTGTAAATATAGATGGCAGAACAGAGATTAGGAGAGATAGTGAAAAGGCAAAGCTTACTAAGAGCTAGAAAGGACGGCAAATTGTGGAGATCCATGATAGTCTATGTCCTGAAAAAGAATGTGATATGGGAAGAGCCAGGTCATGTATCTTTTGAGACATAACTGACTAGGCAGATTTCCCCACAGTAGGGAAAATCTGCCAAGTCAGTTATGTGAGAAAGTATACAGCAATATTGGTTTCAAGAAAAAAGCCCTCCAAGAACCTGTCCTTTTGATATGCCATTTTTTTCTTGGTTCAAAAGGTTAAACATTGCCAAAATGTTTATGTAATTCATTCAATGCCTCCTTTTTGTGTCAGGAGAAATGAGTCGGATGTACAAAGTTTATCTGAAAAAATATCAAGATGTACAAGAGCAAAGGATAAAAAGAGGCAAAAATGGCTACTAAAATACGGTTCAAAAGTAGGTAGACAGTAGGTGGAATAGGTTTGTGTCTCGGTAGTTTGAGCACCTGCACTGATCTAAACTTATTTATAAATGGAACTTTGTGTGTGTCCGTTACCTATAGACTCCAAAACGGCTGAACTGATTTTCTTGAAAATTTACACAGTTGTACTATAAGTGTCTGCAAGTGTTCTTAGCAGGTTTTGTGTTGAGGTACCCTCGATAAATATAAAAAAATAAAAAAAATCGAAAAAAATCGGGTTATAGAAGGAGTGGTCCGATTTTAATCAAATTTGATACACTCAAAGACATAAGAAACGATATTCAGAAGTTCAAGGTTGCAGTTCTTACAATAGTGCAGAAAATTGATAATATATAAGGCAAGATGTTTGTGTGTGTGTCTGTTTATCTGTCTGTATGTCCTTTCTACAAATCCACAATTTTTATCTGAGTCTCACCAAACTTCACACAAATATTCTTTAGGCTGAGTCTGAACTCCAGGACCATGGATTAATTTTAAAGCATTCATTACACCCGAGCAACGCCGGGCTATACTGCTAGTATAATATAAACGCTTTTGCATTATAGTACAAAATTTGAAAGCTATATTCTTTAAATGTTTCCTTTTTTAGGCTTAGTTCTTAGGATAAAAAAAAAAAAAAAAAAAAAAAGAACTCTTGTATTGTCTGCAGTTGCATTTTTCATAAAATATATCCTTTTTGGATGAGAAATTATTATCCATCAAAAATTACAACAAAAAGTTTCCAGGAATTTAGAAGTGGAGTAAATCGGCTTCTAAACCCCTTGAAGAAAAAAAAGGGTAAGAAGGTTAGGAAGACACTGGTCCTCTCGACAAAAACACAATCACCAGCTTTATCTCCTGATATTCAAATCCTGTGTTACTCTCCTCCCCACGAGCCCCATCCTTAATGAACCCTTTCAGCCTCTCCCTGCTGTGGCCTAGGCAATATGCTGCCTCACTGACACTGTTATTTTAGATTGTATCTTCACTACAAAACACCCATTTTGTTTTGCATTTGCCAAATTACAGGTAAAGATCCCGTATGCCAGTTTGCACTTCTGTCCAGTTTGGATATTTATCATGATTTTTGATTTGCTTTCATTCTTCTTGACAGACTTTGTAATAAATTCACTCTTGGTTTTCTCAATCTTCACTTGCTTTTCCCTCACTGGGATTCTCTCTCTACTTCTCTACAATTTTGTCTTTCTTTCTAAATTAAAACACTACATAACTTCAGTTACTTGTGAAAAGTTAATTTTAATTTGCCAAATTTGTCTATGATATTTATCTAAACATTTTAATGTTTATTTTCCCCATGTCTTTGATTTTTTTCATCAATATCTATGTATTGCTTACAAGAATATATAAAAGGCTGCTTTTGCTTAGAGTGTTGAAAATCTAAAGTTTAAACAATGTGTTGTGGATTCACATGTGAAAGCATATGGGATTTAAAACTAAAGAAAAACACGAAAAACACCTATTTCCTTAATAGGATGTACGCACTTATTCTACAAACAACTGAATTTTTATTTTTGTTTCTTATAAATAAAATCGATAAAATAGCCTAAAAATTGTGCTCTGTTTTGTATATTGCAAAATTTTTATTGGTTGGAAAAGGTTTCTAACAAATGAAGTCCAACTTTGCAATACCTGATGCTACAGCTAAAATGAATCTGCAATAACTATTATAAATATTGTTTAAAAGCCATAAGTATCATTTCATAGGAAACAAAATGGAAATTAGTTTAAAAATTTAATATAACATTGTGATTTTTTTGTGTGTGTTTATAAAAAAATTGACCAAGCTGTTTGATGATGACAACCCTTCTGGTTCAGTCTGTCATTAGTTTTGATACCAGAGTATCAAAACTACAATTGTTTTTGTGATTGTTTACCTTTTTAATGTGTATTTTGAAGAATACTTTTTATTTTGTTTTGTTACTGATGAAAATGTATATTTAAATCGAACAGTATTTTCGATGTTCTTGTATCTAAGCCGGCTTGAAAATTACGAATTGTTATTTAATACTATCATCTCGTTATTAAAAATTGATTTTATTGAATCTAGTTTCTCAATGTTGTATTTTTGATAACAAAATGACTTGGATATATTAGAATAATGGTGTGGTGAATAATTCTCATGATTCATAGTAAGTCTCTGTTTAATACTTGCTGCCATTATGAGTACTTAGAATGCTGAGCAGTTTTGTTTCTTTCTATTGCAAAATTTATGGTAAGTTCATGAAACCTGAACAATCTGATACAATGAATCTTTTTTACAATCTAAAAGTTTTAATAATACCTATTAGATTTGTGTTGAGTTGAACCAGCCTGTTTTGGCTAGATTTGTCAATCTCTACAATGTCTGTGGTATGTTCAAATTAATTTTCATTTCATTTTTTTCCTATCTCTCTCTCTTTGAGATTAACATTAATAATGTAAATATTTCAAGTGGTTATCATGCCAAAGAAACATTGCTGAGAAATAGTAAATTAGTGGGACTGTATGAAAAAAATAAATTAGTTGTGATATTTTTCTTTACCTCTCAGCATTAATAGACTAAGTATAATATTATATTTGATATCTGGCTAAGTTACTTAAATTTTGATGTGCTTTTTTCATTTCTTTGTCCTCTAATGAAGAATATGCCTATCTTTTATTACATAAAGAAAAAATTCCATTTTATGGAATTTCTGCTCAAACCATTAAGGTTTAGATTTTATTAGATAAAGATTTTTTTTTTCCAAATGCAAAAGAAAATTTTTGATATTATAAAGCTGCATCCAATAAAACCTTGCAACATTTAATTGTAATGTTCGTACTATCAACATTAGGAAGTTGATTGATTGGCTTGTTTGTGCCATGTATGTATGTGTACACACACATACACACAGAATCTGTAAAAAAAAAAAAAAAAAAAAAAATGTATAGACACTTGAGGAAAGGGAAAACTTATATAGATCTTGTAGTACTAAATTCATTCAGACTTGTGATAAGTTTCATACAAGTTCCTTTTGACTCTGCAATCACAAGAGATGTTCACAATATCGCCCGGTTCACACTCCACCCACATCTATTGAACAGGTGAAGAGGCTCATCCCTTGTTCCCTGTTTAGGATGTGGTTTCCGGCTTTCTCTTTTCCATTCTTTTTACCCTTACGTAGCCCCCTGCGCATCAGTGGCGTTATCACCTTGCTTGGGGTGATATGATTTAAAAAAAAAAAAAAAGAGAGAAAAGTTTATTAGTAAATATAAAATCTCAAAATAAATGTTATTTACTGTCCACCCATATTTGAACCACCCTGTATAAATATTTAATTGTCAATGTAATAATTGTATTGTAAATATAATTGTGTATGTAATCTCAAAACAAATATCATCATTTACTGTCCCCCTATTTTTGGACCACCCTGGACATATATTTAATTGTGAGTGTAATTGTATTAGTAAATATAATTGTATATGTAATCACAAAATGCTATCATTTACTGTCCACTTACTTTTGAACCACCCTGTATATATAACATATTGTATTTCCTAAGGCTATAAAAAGACTTAATCCAAGTAATAATTTTGTTATGCTTGGCTGATTTTGTTTAGCAGCATATCAACCTCTATGGGTTATTTAATGCTGAAATCAAAATATTTTGAACACAATTTTATGGCTTCAACTAAATATAATTTTGAAAAGAATTGCATGCCTTCAACTACAGATAAAACATATTGCTGGTCATTTTGCTATAAATAGGTATTTTGGTGTGAGGGACTCGTCCTCAAAGTTTGCAAAAATATTTTTGATACATCAAAATATAAATGATATATAGAGACCCAACAATGAGCAGAAGTATTTTCTTTTTTTCAATTGCTGTGGATTTTGAAAGCCATTGTTTATGAGCTTAGCCTTCACACAAAATCCTAAAATATGGATAAAGTTATGAAGCATAATTTCATTACTTGATGTCATTACATAACTTCATAATACTTGATTAAAAAAAAAACTTCAAAATCATACACACACACATATATATATATATTGTTTAATACCTAGTTTTTGGTCATAATAGGGTTAGATCAGTGCACATTTGTATTAAAAAAATGTTCAATACAATTATATTGTAGAACTTTTGAATATTTTCCATTTTTAAACGAGATATTACGCAACCTAGGTTTTGTACCATGAGTGGATGAGTGGGGTCTTCAGGTGATAATCATGTAATAACTCATTTAAAATATATATATATATATATATTAGTGGATGACAAATTAAAGAGATGCTCAACTTTTATGGACAAGGCCTTCAGGGTTTTTAAAAACTTTAGACAGATAGAACACGTTTAATTGACCAATTTAACTTGAGTGTTTGATGATCAGTTGCGACAAGTGGACAGCAAGGCTTGATTTACTGTGCATGACAAAGCCACAGTGTCAGGTAAAAGGATACCACTGAAAGGAGCAGCATGCTGCCAACCTTCATTAATATTTGCACGCAGTTGATCTTGATATTTAAGTTGGCCTGGCTCAAACCTTTGCATAGATGAGAAGCAGAACAGGCATCATCTGCTTCACTTTGACGTTTTTGTTTTTCCAGGAAGAAAAGAGGGTGCTGTATCGTTTCAGATTGTCTTTGAAATGCAAGAGTGGCCTTCCAACTGATCGGCTTGTTAAAAGCTTGCCAAAGGGAAGTACATATTCAAGTCTGCTGTCACTCATACAAGAAAGATGTTCTGCCCACCAGAGTTATGTTTTCATTGGGATGGCTTCAATGCCCGTCATGTTGCATTTAGTTAAAACTTTACTGTTTCTAATGCAATCACCCAGATTTTTGTGCGTAGGCAATACATGTGGATAGCACCAAGTTGATTGATGTATTATCGGTACAGAGTCCAAGATTCTGTTTCATAGAGGAGGGATGTCAGTACTATTGACATGTACATATCAATTTTTACCTTTAACAAAATATCACATGTATTTCAAAGTCTATGATAAAGTTTGCCAAAGGCAGGACTAGACTTCCAGACACTGTATTCTTGGTCCATTTTAATGTTGTTGGATACAATGGAGCCAAGAGAGGTGAATGAGCACACTGTAAGTGCAGGTGGTAATAAAACAGGGCTCAATAGAGGAGTTAAAATTTATACTACTAATTAATTTATACTACTAATTAATATATATTTTTATACCTGATGATTGTCATGTGCATGTAACTCAGAGTTATACCAAAGAGTGAGGAACAAATATATATTCACAGTGCAAATTGTTGGTTTTTATTTTTTTTACATATTAATATTTACCAAGATATTCTGCTGATAAAGTGTTAGTAGAAAAGGATTCTTTAAGAAAAATACTTTCCTGCATTTTAAATCTAAATATATATTATCAGTCTGTGTGTGTGTATCTCTGTTCTCCAGCAATGGCTACACTCTTGGCTACTGGCATTTCTTTACTCGGTGTCCTTCCTCCACCATGTGCCAATAGCTTAGAGGCAGAATCTCTGACATATCAAATTGACTGGGTTTCAATCCTGGCTGGAAGCAATCGGATGTCTAACTGTACAGATGAGCTGTGATACAGCAAAACAGGACAGCTTGCAGTTGACTCATCTCTCTCATATATATATATATATATATATATATATATATATACACACACACACACACACACACACACACAATCCTGTTTTGCTGTGTGTGTGTGTGTGTGTGTGTGTGTGTGCATCTGTGTATATACACACACAGCTATTCCCTAAATCTAAAATATTGAATTTACATGATATATATGATCTTTGCTTGCTTAAATCAATTATAAGATAAAGTTTTTCTCTTAACATGACCAATTCTAGTTGATTTCAAAGAGGAAAAATGGCTCAATACTTAAGCTATACAGCAGGAGTTTCTCAACCAGTGGGGACCCCCGACCACCATCAGGTGGAGGGAATTTCAGTATTTCAAGGTGAGAATTGGGGCCACAGATTGGTAGCCACAAAACGTTAACTTTTAAACTCCCCAAGAAGGCACAACCTGCAATGTACATCAGTCTGTGCAACTAAGATCATGCTTTAACTTTTCTTTCCATTATAGCTCATGATAGCGGAAAGAAAATAATCCATGTAAATCACTACAAAAATAATTAATCTAAATGTATACATACTAATAAGGCAAAGAACGAAGATTTTCAATAATATATACTTATTATTTGAAATGCGCCTTTTGGAAATGGTGGGAAGGACTTCCGACTTATGGTGAAAAGAGTGCATCAAGAAAAATAGGTTGAGAACCACTGATATAGGGCAATACTAAAGACAATATTACCTCCCCTGCTACTGCAGTTTCATTCTTTGAATCTTCAGGCTGGTTGTTTATTATCATTATTACATTACTACTCCACCACCACTAATAATAAAAATACTAACACTACTACTACTAATAATAAAAACAGTCTAAAAATCCAAAATGTGAAACTACAGTAGCAGGGTAGGTAATTATCTGTTATGTCTGTTCTGTTCACACCAATGAGAATGGCATTCAACAATTACTTTTCCCTCACAACCATGGCCTAAATAGTAGGGTAGACTTGGCCCTTTAGCCTTGAGTAGCAAACAGAACAATAAAATTCAAACATGTGAAAAAAAAAGTAAAAGAAACTATTTCACTATTTTTTTTAAAGCCAGGACAATTCACAATTATAAGAAACCTTTAGAAAATCATAATCACTTAAGATATGGAATTATAAAAAAAATAAATAAATAAATAAATAAACAGAGTAATAAAAAATTTCAATATAAAAACTGATTCGTTAGCTTTAATAATTTGAAACCTAAGCAGAGTAGAGTTAAAGTGAGTGGGTTGGAACAATTATGTTGACATTGTAAAAGAAGTGTTCAATATGCTTTTCTCTCCACTCAGTTAAATGCCATACATGATACACGCTTTGGGTGATCATGTCTCGAAAGAGACATGACTGACTGGGCAGAAGATTATCTCTGCAGTAGGTTGTCATTGCTTTCTGCGGTAGACTGGTTGCTGACCAAGGCTATAGAACCCAATCTGTCCTATTATTTAACCCATAACTGGAGGGGAGAGATAGATTAGTACCTTTCCCAAGAGTATTTGTGCACAAATGAATGCAAGAATTTCAACTGGAAATTGAACTCAGCTCCCTGATTTGTCATTCCGAGCCGATATCCATTACACCACAACGCACATCCTTGGTGGTATTAGTTTTATTGTTAATGAACACCCTTAAATCTTTAGCAATGAAAATTGAAGTTTACATGAACATTCATGGTGGGAATTTGTTGAAAAAGATTTGATAAGCAAAAGAAAAATAACTTACCATCTTTGGTTTCATCCAATAGGCAACATCGAATTCGTTTTTCCGAATTGGAACGTTTATTTTTCTGTACAAGACGATCTAAATATACCAACACTTTCCCTGGTTTACCATCAGTTACTTCAACCTGAAACAATATTAGGTTACATATATACATACACATTATATACACAGTGTGTCCATAAAGTTCATGTGCACTTTAAAAAAAAATTTATAACTTTAATTTAATGATTGTATTATTATTATTATTTGAAACAGTGTATTTCAACAAGATGGAGCTCCTTGTCACTTTGCTCTGCATGTTAGACAGTTTCTAAATCAGGAATTTTCTAACACATTGATCAGGAGTGCACTACTTTATTGGCCTCAATGTTTGCTAGAATTGACTCCATTAGATTTGTTTTTATGGGGGCATGTGAAAACTATTGTGTATGCAATCAAACCTAGTTCATTAGAAGATTTCAAAGCTAAAATAACTAATGTGTTTTCAGGCATTACTGTAAATCGGTTGGCAAATGTTTTCCATGAACTGCAAAATCATATTACCCTTTGTATTGCTAATGTTGGAGGACATGTGGAAACTTAAATAAAATTTCAATAAAACCTTCAAAAATATAGATTTACTTCTTTCTAATCCTTTTCACAAATTATTTCTATCACAAATACAAATGAAGCTATAAATTTTTTTAAGTGCACATGAACTTTATGAACACCATATATATAGTGTATTGAGGCAGCAAATAATTTTCTAAACATATACTGTTAAATATAAGAGACAATGAATGTCTATTATGTTTAATCATGAGCCGTTCTAAACGTTGTATTTTGGCTTTAATTTCAGTTGAAAATAAAGACAAAAATTCTCCAACATTTGGATAATTTTTTATTAATTTGTTTCTAAGCTTTCGGCTCACATGAGCCATCTTCAGAGAGGTCACCATGACGGTAACACAATAACATCCACCATCGCCGATGATTTTATTTTGTGCTGACAATCGTTACCAAAAATAACAAATGCATTTTGCAAATTTGCAATGTGGTTCTATGACGTCACACCGCGTGATAGCGCGAAATGACAACAGAACTGTGTATTCAAATGCAATGTAATATGTTATGGCCAGATTTAAAAGTGATTTTATTAAGTGTGGGTTGTTTGGATTTAATGTACATGGCCTACAATATCTGAAGGTTCTTTTTTCTGTGTGTATGAGTAAGGATTATTGTATTATTGACTAAAATCTGTCTGATATTACCTACATGTTTATGCTTTTTTGAGAAATGTTGTTTAATTGTACTCTGATCAGAAAGGTGACATGTAAGTCTACAGGAGAGCATGGTTATAGTAAAACCAATATATGTACTGAGTTTTTTATTAGTACCAGAAATACAATCTCTGAACGGGCATGTAAATTGGTACACTACATTGGTTTTTTATAGAGAATTTAGTTTAGTGCTTGCAGGGTTATTAGAGACTATGAGGTCAATTGTTTTGAATTTTTTATAATATATAATGAGTTTAATTTGATTACTACTATCCACTGGTTTAACATTTCTACATATTATATTTTTAAGAGTTTTTTCATCTTGTTTGTAATTATTATGTATTTGGTTGCAATAGTATAAGTTAATAGTGTTATGTTTATTTTGATGTATATCATTATTATTAATATTATCAATATTGTTAGAGCTATTATTAACTTTACATACACACACACACACACATATATATATATATATGTGTGTGTGTGTGTGTGCATACATTAAACAAACAGTATGGGGTGCGATGTGTAAATTGTCGCCATTATATATATTTTTTCCTTTTGAGCATGTATGTTGCTTGTTTTTGTTAACTGCACAGCATTGTCGGCTCAGTTGGGCACAGTCTGTGAGAAAAAGAGCACCATGGCACAACTCACTCTGCCAGAAATTTGGAAATGGTATGCCACCCTGATTGGCATTTGTGCTGAAAGCTCTGATACAAGTATTTCAGAGTGTTTGGGCATGCATCTGAGGATAGTACAGAAGATTTGGAAAGAGATGGATGAGTCTAATGGTGATTATGAAGGTGTTTGGAGTGATCACTAGTGATGGCTGTGTTATGTCGCCATTCATTCTTTGACAGGACCTCAAACCCAACATGAAGGCCTATACCAAGTGCCTTGTGGACAGTGCTGCTGTGGGTCAAGAGGGTTGCTGCTGGAAGATACTATGTCACACAAGCAGAACCCAATCATGGCTGTCAGACAATTTCATCAACTACATCACCCCTTACATCTGGCTACCTCCTCAGATTGCAACCCTCTTTATTATTATGTGTGGGGGCATAGTTGAGTGAGAGACCATCAAAACTCTTAATCCCAAAGATGAATTGAAGGCAAGGATTATGGCAGCATTCACCAACTAAAATGAGGAAACCAACCAGAAGAGTTGTAGGAGATTCCAAAATAGTCTGGAGGTTATGACTGAAGCCAATGGCGTTTTATCGAACAAACTTACTCTTTAGTATTTCAAGATATTTTTGTGTAATTCTAGTACATACATCTGTTAAAATGAGATGTCAGTGTTATTTTCATTTTTGTGCAATTTAGACAACAATTTATACATTGCCCCCTAGGCAGCAAGAATAGATCAATTGTTTTCTATAGTTTATCAACCCTTTCAAGGTTATTTGAAGCCAGAAAATATTTTTAGATTGTAATGGTCTTTTGAGGGGAGGGGGAGGAGATAATGAAAGTGATACAAGTTTTACTAATTAACCCATAGCTGGGGTGATAAGAAGTGTATTCATGCTTTTCCCAAAGGTTTTGCCTAGAAGTGAATATAAACCCAAACAGAATTGAAATTCAGGTCTGATTAACAATTCCGAGGCATTATCCATTACACCACCCTCACATCAAAGCTTACAGCCAACTAGGTACTGACCAGGCTCAATACTGTTTAATTTTGGTGATTGCATGCGGATTGGTGTTTCAACGAGATTTGGCCATAAGCCTTAAAATGACCTGCTGCTGAAAAACAACAATCCTCTTAACAGCGGATTTTTCTTTTCCAATCTTCTTACTCTTTTCTTTTTTTTTTCTCAATTGGAGTAGATAGACTAAACTATCGCCCGGTTCACACTCCACCCACGTCTACTGAACAGGTGAAGAGGCTCATCCCTTGTTCCCTGTTTAGAACGAGGTTTCTGGCTATCTCTTTTCCAATCTTCTTACTCTTTAGTAGTCCCCTGCACATCAGTAGTGTTACCACCTTGCTTGGTGTGATATGATTTAAAAAAAGGAACACACACTATATGCATGCATGCTTACATTGTATATAACACGCTAAAGTTTGCCTTCTTTCACCAAGCGCCCATAGCTCCAAGTTAGAATCACCGACCGATGTCAATTCAGTTAGGTTTCAATCCTAGCTAGAAGCAATCAGATGTATAACCGTACTGATGAGCGGTGATACAGCAAAACAGATCTGTCTACAGATAACAATTTATGCTCTCACATCCCAATTGAGTACTATGGAGAAATGGTAGACTTTGCAAAAACAATAGCTATTCATGCATTTACACATTGTTTATTTAGAAATGATTTTGAACACTCTCAGCTACTGGCGTGTGTATCCTTTGTATATAACATGCTAAAGTTCGCCTTCTTTCACTGGATGCCCATAGCTCAGAGGTAGAATTGCCGAATGTCAATTTGGTCCAGTTTCAATCCTGGATAGAAGCGATCAAATGTCTAACCATACTGATGGACTGTGATACAGTGAAATAGATCTGTCTGCAAATGACTACTATATATATATATATATAATATCTTATATTTTTTTATTCTTTGTCAGTGATGGTTGTGTGGAGTGAAGGGTAGCTAGAGAGAATCATGTGCATGCAAGAGATGTCGGGGAATCGTTAACTAGCAGGAGTTCTGTGTTCTGTTCTTCTACCAGAAACCCCCAGACTTATATAACCCCAAAATTTCTATGCATATTTGCTTTTACAGGTTATTGCTTAATTGACGTTAATCATATCTTTGTCGGCAATTGCTGTGTTTTCTGCCTTTGATGTCGATCATATCTTTGTCAGCTATTGCTTTTCAATCCTTTGTCATTACACTCTACCAGCATCATACACAGATGGAATATATTTTTGTTGGTCAAGATATATTACGCATTTGTTTTACTGCTGAACTACCTAAATGCAGCCGTATGTTCTATTCTAATAGTTTCTTTTCTCATACTTCTCACCGGCTTCCATGCCACCTAGTCTTCAAAAATGAAAATGCAGTGGCAAATGCCATCTTCCAGAAATCTGTTCCTTTATTGTCCTTTCTCCTCACTAATGTCTTCGCATTCTCTCACTCTCAGTAATCCTTTGCATTCTAATTGCTTGAGGTGGAATGATAAAAAAAAAAATGTTGAAAATGCCCCAATTATATATATATATATATATATATATATATAAAACACACAAGGTTAATTGAATCCAGGTAATCTGAACCATTCTTAGAAATTAGAAATGAACAGAGGCACCTGGTTGTCAGATAATTTTTACATAGATAATCTAGCAGATCATTGTTACTGTGTAATGAGTGATCCTTATTTGGCGACCCATCTTTGTGGCCTTATACCAGATTAAACTAAGCTTACTAAATGTGTAGACCTGAATAAAATAAATTGGCAAATATGTTTAATAATAACTGTTGGATGTTACAAAAAAGAAAAAAAGAAAAGAAAAAAAAAAACAACCAAAAAAACTCACTTCTTTGTCTCCGCCATTGTATCGATCAGTAAGTAGTTCAGACAAACTCTCTGAAAATGGTAACCATTTACGACTCTCTTCATATTCCCAGTAGACTTTTATTCCATTGATTTGAGGTGAAGAGTCCAATTTGGTTACTGATGTTTTGCTTTTTTTGGCTGTTGTCTCGTGACTGTCAGCAGAAGCTAAGAGAGAGAAAAACAAAGTTATACACACACACAAACACAAGAAGGTTGGATTTCTAAGTCTTTTTTAAACTAATTTTTCAATCAATATAGGACTCAAAAGCTACTCAGATAGGGTACAGTTAAAATGGTAATAATGAATAAGGCACACAACCAGTGCCAGTTTTACATATGAGCTAGTATGGGCTGCAGCACAAGAATAGAGACCTCTTTCCCCACCTCACCAGGTCCTCTAGACTTGAGGTCCTGATAAAACTGAAAGATATAACAGGAAAGATTTATTTTCAGATTTAATGAGGCTTCTTTAACTAGCAACAATTTAGAATATTTGGGCTTGTCTAGTTGGAGTGTGTCTTAAATTCAATGAGGTCCCTTGTAAGATGTAAAGTTTGGATAATAAATAAATAAATTGGCTCTAAGTTTAAAAATTATTAAAAATTTTAATTGAAATGTTTCACTAAAATAGTATCAAGTAAAAATATATCTTCTTTTTTTTTTATAGATACAGAGGTGGCAGGGGGTGTTATACAAGTCAATAAAGGGAACAGCAAATTCTATTAACCCTTAAAAGTCTAAATCCGACCCTGATATGATATGAAGGAAGAAAAAAAAAAGGGGTAGGAATTGAAGATTATGAGAAGAAGGAGGATAGATAACGATTGACCCATGACTTGGTTTATTTTTTGTTTTATGGCTTATCAACCTCAATGGATCATTTAATGCCGATGAGAGTTTTACAATAGATTTGTATAAATAGAATATACTTTCTTTGTAAATTGGGTTTCATTGAGAGTCAGATGTATTGCTGGTAATATTTTTTTTCCTTCACGTATTTTTGTTGGTGATATTTTAAACTGAAAAGTTTTGTTGGTAAATACTTTCATAGCATTTTGACTTTGGTTTGGGGGTCAACTATTTACCCATAGCTGGGACCCTAACAGGTGCCACCACTCCAGGTCAGGGTAGACCTGGAAACAACAGCAATTAAGAGGTGGTTCCATTCTCCTCAACCTCCCAATCAAAGGCCTTGCTGCTGGATGCAGGTTACAGTCATACTGTAATATATCGTGTGTGTGTGTGTGTGTGTGTTTTGAACAAACAAAACTATTTTTTCCTTAAAAGTAACCTTTTTGGATAACACCTCATCAGAGGAACTGCTGACAACCTAAAGAGAATATTAACAAAATTTGCAAAGTGACAAACAGCCTAGGAGGAAATGAGGAACAACAACTAAAATATGATTTATTATATGAGAGAGAGTTGAAAAAAAAAAAAAAAAAAAAAAAAAAAAAAATGGTTTTGTTGGTTTAAAAGAATTTACAAGTTCTGTGGTATTAAACTTTCGTTTAAATTATGCAAGAATCTTTTCTACTTTGTCATAATATATATATATATATATATATGTATGTAACACACACACACACACACACACACACAGAGAAGGTGTAATGGGTAAAGTGTCACCATTATATATTTTTAACTTTGTATACATGTTTTTGATTTTGTCAACTGCACAAAAGGTAAATGACCTTTGATTAACACCATGCGTGTCACTGCTCGAGTTCAGCGTCATACATGTAACTTCTTAATTTCAAAACATACTATGTTTCAACATAGAAATATGCAATTATCTGCAGTACATGTCATTCAAAGTCTGACTGAAAAAACAACAACAAAAAAACCCTAAGGCCCAATTCTATCTGCTGATGATGGGCATAGTTTCCTTGAAAGATTAGTTATATTACTCTCAACTAGTTAAAAAAAAAAAAAAAAAAAAAAAGACATGTCATACTCTAAATACTATTTAATGCTTTCTACACAGGCTGCAACTCCTGCATACTTTGTTACAAGGAAGCTAATCTAACCCCATCTTAAATGCTCTTCATTCCTCTCACAGCTTTCTTCTCTAACTTATTTTACAGTATATCGGCTAGTGCATGTCCAACATCACTTATGGTGGTTTTTATCATACTCCAAATTACCAACCTCAAGCTCTACATCCTTAGTCTTACAAAGGAACTTATCAATTGTAGCTTTCCTCTTTATTTTTGTTGTTTTTCCTAACAAAACGGTGATAGTATGAAGTCATTCCAATGAAGGCCTTCACTTTCTTAACATTGGTTGGAGTCGAAACTAATCTTATAGTCTTGACCATATTGAAATCTGGCTGTATTCCCTCTTCACTAATTTTGAAGTCTAGGTAAAAGAATTCACATTTAGCTGATTTCAACTTGAGATTATGCTCATGCAAACTATTTAAGACAGAGTCTATATGCATTAAGTGGTCTTCTACCATATTCAAAATTATCAAAATATTATTCAATAACTAGAAGAGGTTGAAAATATTCCTTTGCTTTGCAACGACTTCATTTCCCCTTCAACTACTATGCATGCGCTTTCTGCCAGACATGTCACATTTCTTAACTTCACGGTCAGACACTGCGGGGGGGGGGGGGGGGGGATCGGAAAAATATGTTGTTCCATCTTAAGTTTTTTTTTAACTAGCAACTTTTCTATGAGCACAAGAGCAGAGTACACACAATGTAAAACAAAAAGTCACCTACTTTTCCTTGATGCCCTCTGTTACCAAGATCATCTAGTGTTTTTGTAGATGTTAACCAGGTTTGTTAAAAATGCATGTTTATTTTTTAAGAAAAAACAAAAAAACAAAAAAAAAAAAAAACAAAACAAAAAAAAACACCACAGTGAGTCACTGTGCATCAAATCATGTATGTTATATATGCTACTGGGAAACAACGATTTCAACAGATGAGGAATATATATATATATATATATATATATATATTTTTATTATTTGTCGGTGACAGCTGTGAGGAGTAGGAGGGTAGCCAGAGATTGTGCACATATGAGAGAGTCTTCGGAAGTTATTAGCCAGTCTCTACTTCTTCAGCCACCAGAGATATCTGTTTTCAATCAAAACCCCAGGCTTATATAATCCCAAAATTGCTAGACATTTTTGCTTTATTGTGTTGTTGCTTAATTGACATAATCTACATCCAGATACATCTGTTAATCATTTTTGCTAATTATTGCCTTTCAAGCTGGTTGCCACACCGACACCAACTATGGCTGGATATATTTGTCAGTCATATCTTTGCCATCCAAGGTAATATATTAGATTGCTTCAGATATAAAACTATTTTTGGTAACGTTAAAAAAAAAAAAAAAAAAAAAAAAAAAAAAGAGAGAGAGAGATAATTAAATTTTTTTTCTTTCTCCGATCACTGGAGCTAGGCAAGGGATATGTTTAGACAACTCAAGGAAGATACATAGCTTTCTTTTATAACTCAAAAATTTTTATCACAGAAAAGCCATTTTCTCGCGAAGTAAGTTTCCCCTTTATTGAAAGATTTAATGACCATTGATAGAGGTGGTAGCCGCCTACAGAACAGACTTGCCTAAGGGCATGATGATTTTATGACCCTATATATACTGACAGCCACCTCCCACTGAGAAAAAGAAACAAATTTCTTGTAAATATAGTCTCTTGGTTCTTCATGAAATTTCATGACACTGAGAATTAAAGAAACATTTTCTTTTCAACCAAAGCTAGATAATGTCTTATAAAGATCGAAATGATAAAAACAAAGATGCAAGATGACCACACACTGAAAGCAGAAAAAGTGAAAGGAGTGATAATTAAAATTTGATCATTGGGTTGAAACACGCCTCTCAGGTGATGGTGGGAGGCAGTTATGCAGGGAAGAAAGAGACAGAGCTGATCAGAAGACCAATGAAAAAGCATCCTGGTAGATTTCGGGAAATGCCGGAAAGTTTTACATAACCCCTCCCCAAGCAATAGTGGAAGGCACTCACACAGGAGAGAGTGTGACAAGGTTGATCAGGTGACCAAAAGGAGGATCTCTTATTGGTCATTTGAAAATGCTAAGTGTACCCAAAGAGCATCACAACCACCCCACTAAATGTGAGACTCAATATAAGCAGATATAGAGTTGAGGGACCATAGTGTTGAACCGGTATGGAGCGAGTTGACAAAAGAGATGTGTTATTGAGTGACTGCCTGCCTTAGAAGAAACTCGGATTTCAGCCAGGTGCCAGACAAAACAAGTTAGTGTTACGTCCTGTAGAAGACGTGGGTTGGAATTATAGTTGTCTACATGCAAGATAGTGAACTCTAACCAAATATTGTACTAAGCAGAACATATGTATATAAACTCCTTGTTAATTTTACAAAGATTTATATTTCTTATCGTGGATGTGCGTTGTGGTGCAATGGATATCAACTCGGAACGAGAAATTGGAGAGCCGAGTTCGAATTCCAATTGAATTCCTTGCATTCACTTACGCGCAAATACACTTGGGAAAGGTATTAATCCATCTATTCTTTCCAGTTATGGGTTAAATAGCAGGACAGATTGGGTTCTATAGCCTTGGTTGGCAACTAGTCTACCGCAGAAAGCAATGGCAACCTACTGTGGGATAATCTTCTGCTCAGTCAGTCATGTCTCTTTTGAGACATGATCGCCCAAGCGTGTATCATGTATGGCACTTAACTGACTGAGTGTGGCTCCAAGCTCTGTCTGGATCATAGATGCTGTGGATTTTTGGCGACTTTCAACACAGACAGGTTTTGTGATCAATCAAGTGCAATGTGGGCAGAGCCCAGTTTGAAATGAGGTGATTGACTATTGATTGGCTGTGAGATTTTAGGTGTCGACGTGAAGCACTGGTAACGGTTCACACAATTACTTTTTCTGATTAATAATTAATTAATTTAATTAAGTGATTTACTTTTGTCAAAAAAGTTATATTTTTTAATTTTAAAAAAAGAATGGCATCAAAATTTTCATGACCAACCTTTTCACCCTCCTTCAACCTGTATTCAGCTGATGCCAATATAACAGAGTAGAACAAATAATCAGACTAAAAAGTACAGGTGAAAGATTACAAAGGACAAATTTAAAGCAACGTTTTTCTAAAAAATGCAAGAATTCAAAGAAAATGATAAATTTAGTTTTTGCTTTAAAAGGAATTCAAAACATTTGGTACAGAAATGATTAATTCAGATAATTATTAAAATTAAAAGTAAAATAAAATGAATATTTCCAAGTTCATTTCATTATGCAGAATGCTGGATAGATCATTTGCCTGCCTATCACCAGTTTGAAGGTTCATATACCATGGAAAGAAAGAAAGAAAAAGAGAAATGTTCACAGCCCTACCGGTTTTTTACTTTTAATTCTTTTATCACTGCTTCAACTGCTGTTAATATTATAACAATTGTTGCTCTTATTGTCTTTCACACTCAACATCACAAGTCTTGCCATTTTTACATATTGAGTAAAATCTAACATATTACACCCATGGCATTATAGGAAAGGCCGGAGGTAGGGGTGATTTTTGTTGGAAATGAAACTAAACTAGTTTTCTTGGCCTCAATCTATGACAATGCTAGCAAGTCAAACCAAAATATTTGCCTAAAATCATTATCGACATTAATTTTTGAAAACTTTTATAAAAATCTTATACTCAGAAAAGTTTTAGAAGTCTCATTTTGGAAAATAAGAACAAACGAGTTTCTTTATTGATTGATTTGTTTAGCAGCATGCAAACTCCTTATGGGTCATTTAATGTTGAAATGTAATTTTCTTGAGAGCTTTGAAGTAATAAAAATATGTTATTCTGCTTTCACAATTGAATACATGGTAGATGATACTCTGCTTTTGTGCATATGTTTTGACATAATTACTAGAGGTAGTGATATGTGCATTTTTATGATTTATTTATATTTTGGAATACAGTTTAAGATATTGTAAGATTATATAGATTAATGTTTTTTTTTTGTTTTTTTTTAATCATATCACCCCAAGCAAGGTGGTAACGCCACTGATGCGCAGGGGGCTACGTAAGGGTAAAAAGAATGGAAAAGAGAAAGCCGGAAACCACATCCTAAACAGGAAACAAGGGATGAGCCTCTTCACCTGTTCAATAGATGTGGGTGGAGTGTGAACCGGGCGATAGTTTAGTCTAATGAAAAATTTATTCCATGTTGATGAATTTTGTTCAGTGGTATATCAACCTCTGTTGATTCTTCAATGTTGACGTTTAAATATTTTGAACATAATTTTATGCCTTCTATTATAAATAAAATATATAATTAGTCATTATGCTATAAAATGCACAGTTGGTCACCCTACTATAAATATTTGTTATCAGAATTTTATATATATATATAAAAATGTCTTGCTGGTATTTCTACTACAAAAATGTATTCCTACATTTTCATAGTTTTGTTTTTGTTAAGGGAGGAGTCACTATTTGCCCATAGTTGCAACCCTAACACCCCAGGTCAAAGTGTTCAATTGGGAACAACAGCAATTAAGAGGTGGTTTCATACACCTCAAAACCTCCAATCTCACAATCAAAGGTTTTGTTGTGAGATGTAGTTTATCATCAGACCCAAGAAAAAAAACAAACAAACAAAAAAACAAAACAAAAACTTTACAGCATGATAATGCATCTGAAAATAAATTCTTCATTTTTATGAGTGAGTCAAAAAAAAAAAAAAATCTACTTGAATGGCTTTGCAATTTACACAACCCAATATGATTTTTTAAAAAAATCTAGGACACCTCTACATGCACAACTATGTGCCATTGAGAAATGCATCTAAAAATGTCTGGTTTTGTTTGTTGGGTAATGCTGCAAACATCAAGAAATACATCTGATCCTAACAGTGCATTAATTATTTTTTATGCACTGATTGGCATATGTTAATGAAAATTTCAAGTGGACACACAATCAGGGTCAGATATCAAGTGGACACAAAGTCAGGGTCTAGTATGGTCACAAATTTTCCTCAAATATAACCACCTCTGCTTTTTCTTTGAAATAAAGATGATTTTCATAAAGTGAACAGGTAACATTACAAAAATACATTTTTTGGCAAACATTTGGCATTTCAGCTTCACCGAATTTCTTTTTAAAACTTAGAAAATAGTTTGTTTCTATATCAATGTTATTGGAAAAAAAAAACAAAAAAAAAAAACTACTTTCTCAGCATTGTCCCTTTGCCAGTCATCTTGAACAAAGTCTCGTCATGACAAATGTTTGCAATCAGGTCAGAGTCATCATATAGCTATATTGTCAATCAGATAACTCCTCATCCAGTAAAAGGATAAAAATTGGATATTGCACCCTAACCCCTCGTCACCTCTGGTCCCAAAACGAATACAATATCGAAAAGAGAATTTTCAATGACTACGAAAATATTTTCAAGATGGGAGAGAAAGAAACAGAAGTATAAAAGGTCGATTAAAATCAATAAGTTGAATGAATCCCTGAAGTGTTCATAAAGCAGAATTCTCACATTTTAAAAGGGGTTAAGTACTGACTTGGCAAACAAAAAAGTCATTGGGATTGTAATTTCTGGACGCAGTCACATAAAAGAATATGGTGTCTCATGTTAAAAACCAGGTGTCATTTTGTCCCTGTGAAGAGATGACATTGTCTACATAAAACTAAAAGCATAGTACAAGTCAAGTTCTGTGGTCCGTACTGAGTGACTAAAAAAATGTTACAAACAATATTCACAATGAAGAAAATTTCAAATTATCTTTTAAATAAAATTAAAATAAACCTTTCATACCTAACATTTAATAAATCTAATTACTTGTTTTAATTTTTTTTATTTACAAATTTTGCTTAATGAAAAAGTAATCGGTTATTTCCATTAACTGGATTTGATTGTTCGTAATTTTCTGCGAAAGGCGGAGAATTCTTCACACGTTTCTTTGATATGTGCCGTTATTTGACAATTATGCATAGATCAGTTTTTTTTAATGGAGGGAAAAAGGGAAATTTTTTAATTTGAATTTCAAATCCATAATAAAGAAAAGGCATTTTTTCCTTTGTTTAAAACTTAAGGTTTGGCCACTAATAATAAAATTCATATACGTAAAAAAAAAAAAATAAATAAATAAAATAATAATAATAAATGTGGTAATGTGGTTGTTTTTTGTTTATGGAAAGTTACAAACAAGACTAAGAGACACCATCATTTTACGAAAAGAATTTTTTAGAGAAAATATTTATTTGAAACTGTCAATTCACGATATGCGAACATAAAATAATACTGTTTTAAAATCGATTATTATTAAAAATTTGAAATAAAATGTCAAGACGACTTTGATCAGTATGCTAGTCTCTACGATGAGGGACTGAACAAAAATTCTCAGCTTGACCAAGAAAGAAATTTTAGAGTACAATTTTAAATTTTCACCATAAAGTTCAAACATTTTATTCAACTGTGAGCGTAAATGAAATAAAAGCGTTATTCTGATGGTTGGTCAAGCACATCCCTTATTCACACATAAAAAAATTTACACTAAGACTTTTTGTACTGTTGTTTGTATGTCTTTTTCACATATAAAAAGATCAAGAAAAATGTACTATTTTTTAACTGTTAGCGAAAAGAAAACAAAAAATACTCTAGCTATATTTTGACCGTACGGAGTAGAGAGTCAAAAAAAAATAAAAAGATCACCCAGTAAAAACCCCGCCAAAAAGGAAATAGAAGGAAAAAAAAAAAAAAAAAGTTGAGCGCCTTTCAAAAATCTCATCTCTTAAAAAGTTTAAACTCCAGCAATGTTTGTAAGGATAATGAATTTAATTATGACAAATATTCTTTTTTTAACAAAGAATATTTGTTTGAATAAAGAAGAAGCTTCCAAATAAAACAATATTGCTTAGAAAATATGATAAAAGAAGAACTACGCAGTGACATCATAAAAGAAAAGAGTCTTTTAAAAAGACTGATGTAACATTTTTCTGAACACCGTTTCTTTACAATCGACAATAAACTTGAAAAAGTATTTAAAAACCCTTTGTGTACAGTAAAAAAAACAAAAAAAACAGGTCTATTTTATTTTTTGCAGAGGTTTTTTTCCTGGACTATTTGTTTACAAATAAATGAATGGGAAAAAAATACGAGAGACAAGGAAGGACAAGATTAAGAAGATTCATTAAGAACACGGTTTTTTTATGTTGTTTTTTAAAATTTTTGTTGTAGGTCACATGGCAATTATATTTTTATCAGATCAATTTTTATTTTGACATTATTCAGGAATAAAACTGTTTTTTAAAGCCTCTCAATTTTTTTTATGCATGTTTATTTAAAAATAATTTAGACAGGGTCATCACCTCACCAACACACACACACAAAAAGAATGAAGTAACATTTTATTTTAAAAACATCGGATTTCAGTCGAATTTTAAGTCTTTAAACTGCAACTTAAAAATTATGGATTTTTCAACTAAAAAAAAACAAAAAAAAACAGCTGTTTTTGTTATCTAAATAAATATAAAAAAGGAAGAAAGCAGGTTTAAAATCTCAAAGTTTTAAAACTTATTTCTATATTAATTGAAATTTAAAATCTTCATTTTTTAACTACCTCAAGACAAAAGACGAGTGAAATAATAATCGACAATTTAATAGTGAACAAGTGTCCCTTTTTTAACTTTTTACTGTTTTTTTTTTTACTTGGAAAAAAAAAAAAAAAAGAACAGATCACTTCGTATTCATCATAGTTCTAAGTTTTTTCCTCTTCAATTATTTATTTCTACACCTTTTTGATGCTTCATAATTACTTTAAATAACAATAAAGAGTCTTTATTGTTGTTAATGTTATTTATTTGTTTAGTCTTTATTAAAGACTAAACAAAGAATTAATTTTTGAGATAAAACAATGCCAAAAAATTATATCAAAACAAAATTCTGCAGGTCTTCGGTACAATTTTTGATAATTTCAACAATTCATGTGATCAACAAACATTCCCCCCAGCATCGGGACGAAAAAAAAAGTTTAAGATTTGTTTTAATTTATAAAACAAAAAACAATTCTAAGATTGGTTTGTTAATCAATTTTCAATGAGTGGAATGAAAAGATACTTTTACTTTTTCATACGAAGAAAACAAGTAAATTAATTTATTCTAATACGCAGTCTGTTTTTAAATAACCATACGTCGTTCGTTGTCAGAGAAACCTTTTTAATTTTTAGATACTTCCTCTAAGTCTATGTCTTTCACAGCTGGTTTATGGGTCCTATTGATAATAATAATGTACTTTTTTTAATAGTTGTTAATCTGGTTTCAAAACCATTTAGGATCATAAGGTGAAAAAATGAATGTAAAAAACAAATAAAAAATTTTTTGAACTGCTATGAGGAGAGAGAAAATTAAAAAAATGAAAATATTTTTTTTATTGTTGTTATAAGAAATATAAAGAAACCGCGCCAAAAATGGGGGGGGGGGTGTAATGAAGGGTCTACCAGAGGGACACAAAACGTTTAAAAAGGAAATCTTCTTGTTAAAGTTAAAAAGAAAAAAACAAAAAAGATTAAGATAAGATCTATTTTTGAATGAAACCACAATAATAATAATAATAATTATAATATTAATATTTCCCACAAATATCAACTACTTACCATTAGCAACCTTTCGACGGGGCATGACGTTGTGAATGTGAACAGTAGGTTTTTTTTCTTTTTTTCGTAATGACAAGCAACTGTCAAGGCTCTGGAAGGTCCTTAATGAATTTCCCGGTTTTTTTGTTTTGTTTTGTTATTAATGTTAGACTAGTTCCAGCTTTTGTAAAACCGGCCACTTCAGAAAATACAAACAGGCAATGGTAGAAATTAACTACTAAATCTATAACAAGCAGTAGTGTTAGTGATTGTATTCTCTTCCTTTAAGTTTATGGATTTATACACCAGTCGCAAGGTCCAAGACTATTATGAAAAAAGTACCGGCTTGCTTCTTGTTATGTCCCTTAGTGACCATCACTTGCAGTATTGTACAAACCAAGTTTAACTTATACAAGGACTTTTCAAAGTAATTGCTGTGTTTTGTTGTTATCAATGCAGGACTCTTTTTTTTTTCTTTTTTTTTTTTTACTTCTATAATAAATTTAGAAAACTATTTTAAATAAGCATTAACTAGTAAAGAAATTAAGTTTGTTAACTTTTAGTATTTTGAATATTTTAGCTTAGGACATTTATCATTTTCGAATTCATTTTAAAAATGTACTTGTCAGATATTTTATGGGTAAATTTAATAATTTATAAAAAGCTGAACAGTAACTAGAATAAAAAAAGGAAAGAATGTCAGAAAGTAAGCAAATATTTTTTGTTTGTAAAATTGTTTAATTGCAAAAACAAGAACCATAAAAAGATTCACTATTTTTACAAATAAATGAAATGAAAGTTTAAAATTTTCTTTCACCATTATAAAAGAAAATTAAAATACATCTATAATTAAATCTTCACGCATTTATTCATACTTGTCTTTAATTTTATTTAAACAAAAAAATACTTTAAAAACAATAACATTTTTTAACAAGTTGACGATTTCTTAACTTTTTTTACGAAACATTTTTAAGATATTCCAGCTGAAGAGGAGAAATATCTTATTCGCTACATTTGAACTTGAAGCTTAATCTTTAAAACTTGATAAAAATAAATAAAATAAGGAGAACAAATTATTTTAAAACTTAGGAAGTTAAAACAACTTACTTAGGGCCGGTTGAGGTGTTTTTACAAGGAACAGGAACAGATATATGAAAAATGAAAATGAAACGAAGAAAGTTACATTTTAATATTTAATAAATTTGTAATAGTTTTTAACATTTTTATTTAACAATATTTTTATACTGCCGATAATTTTTACAACATATCCCAATGATTGCGAAAACAAAAATTTAAACTTTTTTTTAATTAATTTTTTATTATGCCTTTTTATTATGCCTTTGTTGAAAAGTTAAAAAGATTTGTTTGTTGATATTTTATTTTCTCTTTATAGAATTTAGTTTACTAATTATCATTATCATTTTTTATTTGTTTTTTAAGAGTAAAAAACGAAAAAGTACGATCATATCAAAAAACAATATTGCACAATTTATTTAAAAGTAAAGACATTTTAATAAAATTAGTTTAAGGAACAGGAGTTGCTTCCCCTTTATAAGGTTCTGTCTTCTTGTGAGTGTCATCATCGAGAAAAATAACTTTTTTTACTTTATTTATAATTCTATAAAGTACTGTAATAAATTTATCAGATGCTTAATTGCTGCGGGGAAAAGTAATAAAGAAAAATAGGTGGTGCTGATATAGTATGTGATCTAACTGGTTTGTTGAATGTGTCCTACCTCAGTAAGAAGAGAAGAGTAAAACTTTTAAGTATTCGGCTATTGAATTTGAAACTAATTATTTTCTTTATCAAACCAACAATTATTACTTCCTTATAATCCACTTTTTAAGGTAGATCACATTCTATATCAGTGACAGAATTTCGTAATAGCTTTTAATAAAATGATTCAATTTGTTCAATATAGCTTATTGTTAGAAGTGTGAACAGAAAAGCCTTTGAAAAACACACGACACCTCCCCTTTAAAATGTCTTCCTCTGGAGTCTGACGACACCTCCTCTTTGAGAGTAAATTTTCAGTATACTTCGGACTTTAAAAACTTAATTTATATTTTTTCTTTTGAAATGTTTAAATGCTTAAATGATAATATTAGGTTTTTTGGAAATGCCCGATTTTAAAATCGAATTTTATTCCAGAATAAATTAATTGCGTTAGAATAGACACACAGAACATCACTACATTTCAGCCATTGAGTTACAAGGTTATTTATGCATTTACGATCAAAATTTAAAAGTTTGAATGCTGGGAAATCTTTGAATGCTGTTTCTGCTTTGTCCACGCATTGGAATATCATTTGACTTACAAAATTGTTGAGATGCTTGAAAAGGTGATGATCAGTGAGTAAGCAATCTGGAGAATATGGTGGGTGTGGCAAAGTCTTGTATCCTAAGTCGGTGAGCTTTTGCAATGTCATTTTGGCAATGTGGCCAGACATTGTTATAAAACTGAACCAGACATTGTCAAATGTCAATTAATCAGTGTTGATCACATTTGGCTTAAGTAAACATGCATTTCATCTACATGCAGGCAATAATTTTTGGCTGTGATGCTCTGGTTAGATACCACAAGATTGCATTGGATAGCCCTAATGGTAGATCACTAAAAAGTCACTATAATTTTCTATTGGTGTAATTTCAGTTTTGGAAAATGATTAGGTCCTTCATCAGGATGAAGCCATTGAGCCAACCATTAATTTTGTGACCCTTGTTATCGTATCAACATTTTCTTTCTTCTACCTATATTTATATAAGGTACACATTAAACTAAGCACAACTGATGTCATTCTAGTTTTTTTTTTATCAAAATCTCTAAATTTGTTTTGCTCATACTAAGTCTAAAAAAAAAAACGATATAAATTCCCTATTTTTTATCCATAATGTTGAATGTATTAAAGTTATTCAACATTTTAACAAGAATCTCAAGTTGATGTCAAAAATTGCCACAAAACATTGTCCATTTATTTTTATTTTTATTTTTATTTATTTTTTTTAATCATATCACCCCAAGCAAGGTGATAACACCACTGATGCGCAGGGGGCTGCGTAAGAATGAATGATCTATTATGATATATTTCTAATTTGTATTTAGATACAATGTATTTATTTTCAAATTTTCTAATTGAATTGTTCACCTATATTGCATATGATCCATTATTGTACATAATTAGATTACAATAAAATTTCTATTTTATATGAGTATTCATATAAAATACAAATTTTATGAAAATTGAGATGTGGTAGATAGAGGTGGGCTATATAATAAATTGGTGAGGCATGAAGTCCTTGCATTAGTTCTGTGTTTGTATATGATCATATGGTGGGAAATGAGTAAGTTGTCATCACTTATCAGAGGCCAATTAATTTGGTTATTAATTTGATCTTTCCAAAAATGAACATATTTATGGAATACATAAATCTAATTATTTCTGATATCATAACATGTAGTAATATCAGAACATGTAGTTTTATTGGCACATGTAGTAATGCTGTAGAAGCAGCCCCAAATATTCATGGCTTTTATCAGATAGATAAGCAAGTATCACATGTGGCACTTAACTAACTGACTGATGTTAAAATACTATTTTAATATTCAAAATCCTATATTGCTGGCTAAAATTTCCCATTGTTCACCATTTTCTGGTCAGTTGCTCCTTGCCTAACCAATAACTGAAATCACCTCCTGATGGGTGTTAATGCCCAGGTTTGGAAACCCTGATTTAAACTGATAAATTGCTATTGATAAAATGTTTAATTAATTATAATTTTATGCTGACAAGAGTTTTTCTCTTTTTATAAATGATGAATAAAAAGACAAACCCTCCAAATCATTTTTGTTGTGAAGTATGGAGGTTTTTCAGTAAATATTTAATGACTCCAGGTACATTTGTCCCACAAAGAATATTTGGCAAACTCATGTGAGGGTAGGTAAAAAGAAGAAATAAAACATGGATTTTAAAGAACAATTAATGCATGTATTAACAAAAAAAATAATGTCTGTACACTTGAAAGGAAAAGACATTAAAAACATGGCTATTTAGAATGCTCTTGTTTCTTCTTCTTCTTCTTCTTCTTCTTCTTCTTCTTCTTCTTCTTCTCATCAGTTCTTTTTGATTATCATGCAGGCGTGAGAACATCATCTTATAGTGGGTTGCTTATCTATTCTTTTCTGTTAGTAGTAGAGAGTCCGTTCTAGTGAAGGGTAGTTGTATACTATTGCAGGTTAACAGAATTTGACCTTGTTGTAGATAGCCCACTATAAGTCTTAAAATGATTACAAACCAAGAAAGGCAATTCGAGTAAAAAAATAACATTTTATATATATACATATCAATTAATGTTTTTACAATTGAAGTAATATTTGAAGTATAGGTCCAACGTAGGTTAAAATGTTCATGGCAATCAAATGCTGAAAGAGAATTAATGCTTAGGAATTTGGGAGTGTGTAAGTAAGGAATGTCTTTGATGTATTCGCTCCTTAGGTCAGTAAGTAGTTTTTGAGGCAGGGAAGAAGGTAAAGTGGTAAGGGAGGCGAACATAGTAGCCGCTTGACTTAGGTCACGGGGATATTGATTACACTCTTCTCCTCGAGTCGGTCTGCCTGTCGAAGCTTTCTGTAACTGCTTTTTATATCTTCATTTTGGATCACAGCAGATCACTTGGGATTTCACACTTGTATTTGGTTCTGGGCTTCCCGTTGGCTGATAAATAAAATTCATGTAGGCTCGTGAACTGGAAATTTAATATTTAATTAATTTTTAGTTTTCAACCAGAACATCTGCGTGGAGCCAGCGGCACACAGACGACTTTTAGTCATTTGCTTTTTGGTCGTGAAAGCGCTAACATTCGGTCCATCGCTTTTGCTCAGTATCACCACAATCTGTATCAGGTAACTGGTTACTTGCATGCATGGCAGATCTCACTCCAGATTTCCAAGTGTATCTCATGACTGCAAAGAGCTTCCACTCCTTGCTATCACATTCTGTCAGCTCCTTCCATGACATCTTAGACATCTCAGGCCCTACAGGATCTATTGATGAGTCCACTATAATACTAGTGAAACAAAATATTTTGACAGGATTGCCTGTCCTTGACTTAGAAGTCAACTTGGCTTTTCTAAAAAGAAGCAATTTTTTCATCAAAATCTGACTAAATCAACCATCTCACTATAACCAAATATTTAAAATAAAGTAAAAAATAAGAAAAAAACCCCAAATCCCTTGTTTTTGGCATTAAATAACCCACAGAGGTTGACATGCCGTTAAACAAAACTCAAACTCAATATTGTTCTATAGCAAACATCCAATCCACACTGAGTTTAAGTAAGAAGTAATAAAACAAAATGATAGTTTTTCTTTATTTGTAGAATATATGAAACAAAATTTATGTTTGAAACCAGTTCTTGTTGTATAAGAGGTTGGCTCAAGTAACTTCATACTAAGATGTTTTTTAATCCCATCTTGGTCAGACCAAGAACTTTTCAGTGGCCTCTCATCATATCTATTTAGACATCTGAGTATGTCTGCTTGTTTCAGAGAAAAAAATGAATATTATAATTGTGACATTATAACATTTGAAACAACTGAAGAAAAAAATTAAAGTTTAGATATTAGTGCATTGTTGGTATGTGTGTGTTTAGATTTAAACAGGCTTACAGCCTCATCATGTACAAATGCTGGTTCATATATGTTTGCCAAAGTTAAGCAACATTAAGCTTGGATAATACCTATATGGGTGACTACATAGAAATACCAGGTGCTGTAAGCTTGTATATGCAGATGGTGTAATGGATAATGGCTTTGGCACAAATGCCCTCAAGTAAGGTATGACTCCACTTCTTTTGTCCTCAGCTATGGGTTAATTAGTAAAACTTGTATCACTAAATCATTATCATCTTCTCACCAAAAGAATTCTGATAATCTCAAAATATTTTCAGGTTTTAAATGACCAGCAAAGGGTTGGTAAACCATAGAAAAAGAGTCAATTAATCCAAAGGAAAGCAAAAAACATATAAACACTTAAAGAAGCAACAAAAATAGGTATCTACTATGGTTTCTCCAACTTTCATTGACAAGCTGACCTCCCCAGTGACTGACGACTACAATTAATGTACTCTGGATGCCGACAAAAGCATGTCTCCCATCTATGTTACATCTCTTGTGTCTCCTCATGGAGTCAGACTAGAGTCAAGCTCAACGGGGTCTTCTTTCCTCGCTGATTATTCGAAGCTTGGTCCCTTGGCTGTGGTCAGTGAGAATCTTATTGATAGATTCATGCGTGTCACTAATTAAATGACAAGGTATTTGGCTGACTCACCACCACTAACCTGGTTTGACCAGCATGCCCCTCTAGTCACTGATCAGGGATCAGTTATTTCCAAATATTGCTGTTTGGAGGCAGGGTAATTTGTGTGTCATCTTTGGGCAGTGATGAGATAATTTCCTTTAACTTATACAAGGTTAGGTGAGTTAGTCCCATGTTGATTGTGAGCTACTTCTTACACCAACAAGTTGACACTTTCTACTAAGTTCAGTCCAGACGCTACCTTCGAGGTGCAATTGAGTAACTCTCCCTGGTACATTCCAGTAAGCTTGAAACATTCATGCGATATGGCGGGGATCATTTGGGATATGAGCTCAAAATGACCTCATCAAAAAAGTTGTAGTCCTTCGAGAGTTACCAATGTTTGGTTTGTATAGCCTGTACAGTGTGGTATCGGGGGTAACTTGAGGTGCATTGAACAAGATTTCCAACTCTTTAGCAGACCACATGTGGTTGTTTTTATGGGGCAACTGTGTCAGCCCTGCTGGTGCAGCCTATTTTGGGAGACCATTGCTCATGGTGCCAATGGGGGCCACTGTGACTCGAGAACTGGGCTGACTAGAAGGAACTGAGCTCTCAAGTGATTTCAGAATGACTTTGTAATCATTTTTACATTGCTTACAGCTAATTGCATCAATCCATTGAGCCAGTGATTTTGTGATAATGGTGTTGACATGTTTGTTACAAGTTAGTGTTTCATGCTCCAACTCAGTCATATGCTGGAGTTTCAGGCTTGACCACTGAGCATATTTGTGTATGCATGAGTAGTGGGATGTATTATGCTGCATTTTGATTTCATTCCATTGTTTGGGGTGAGTTTGATAGAGGTGACTGGATAGTCCAGTCAATTGTTTGAAAGCACACAAGCATACCAGACAATTCTAGTGGGGTGGTGAAGTCTCTTGACTGACATGGAATTTTGGGAAGGTGTAGATTCTTAACTTCTGGCCCCCACAAAGTCGTTAGGGGGTTGTCAAGGCATATTATCTAGCGACGTAGTATCAGTTGTGTACATTTGAAGAGGAATGGTAACCCTGCAACAAATGGTGCATTATGGAAGCATGGGCAACCCAAGTTTATTGTCACTTGAGGACAAGCCACAGGTCTCTTGGCATGGCTGAAACTGTATTGGCAGAAACTACAGGGAGGTGGACCTGCACCAGGACTTCTTGTTGAAGAAGAAGCACCATAATTACAATTCTTTCTGTGAGGAATCCTTCTGATCCTCGTAAAACACTGTTACCATAAGATATCATGAAGACCATTGTCACCAGTTAATTATTGGTGCCTTAAGAGAGTTTAGTTATTCCCACCATTTACCCACACTTGATTAAATTTCTTCACTATGATTATTCAGAGCACTAGGCAGAAATCAAATTCTGTCTGTAGGTTTCTTGGATATGTCCATCTTCCTTTTCTAGTCCAGAATTAAAGGTAAGTAATGATAACTGTTGTTATAATAGCTGACCTCAAGAAAGCCTTGTGCTGAGTTGGAACGACCTCAGTAAAGTTTCTACTTAGTTCATTGTTAGAGGTTCAGCAAAATACATTCAAATATTATGTTGTGGGAAGTGGAAGAGAGTTTCTTTTCTTGGTTGAAAAGTAATTTAGGGTACGTCATGATACGAATGCTTATATTGGGTGAGCACAAGTTAACCTTGCACTGAGTTGGAATGACCAAAGTAAAGGTTGTGCTGACTTCATCTGTTAGTTGAGTGGGAAAAGATGTTTCTCAGATGCGACATCTTTATCTGTGTTCTGCTGAATCTTGGATTAAGAAAAAGATGTTTTTTTAAAGAACTTAAACAGTGTCACTTAATGGGTGGTTGGCAATGAGGTAATAATTATGAGAAAATGCATTTAATTTTTTTTTATTCGTTAGTATTAATATATTTATTGATTACATTTAATTTTCCCACAGTAATTTTATAATTAATTTCTGTTTTGGTGAACCAATTGCAATGATAAATGTATCATTCTAACTCAGTGGTTCCTAAATGTTGCTGTATGTCACATAGAGATCGTGGAAAAAGATAGCAGGTGAGAAGGAATGAGTGAAAGACAAAGATTTAGAAACAGTTTAAAAAAGTTCATATGCCAAAAATAAATATGATTTAAAAATTATATATATATATATATATATATATATTTATTTTTTTATTTTTATTGTTTTTTCATTTTTAAACGAGTTATTTTGCTACCTTGGTTTCTACCATGAAAATCACCTATTAAAAATTGCCTGAAGACACCACTCATAGTAGAAACCAGGGTAGCGAAATAACTCGTTTAAAATTTAAAATATTTAAAAGTTCTACAATATAATTGTACAGAACACTTTTTAATACAAATGTGTACTGGCCTTACCCTATTAAGACAAAAAACTAAGTATTAAACAATCAATATATATATATATATACACCTTTGCGCAATTTAATTGAAACAACTACTTTAGTTTCCTTTCTTTCACCATATGGTCAGTTTTAGACCCACTGGAGTGACAGGGTGTAATCAATTTCTATTTTTTCCTCAGATTAGGTCATTTGCAGTGGTGTGCAGTACTATGAATCTATTTTTGGGGTGCATGATGAAATTTTTTTACCTTGAGAAATATTGCGTCATCCATGATTGCATCAGATTTTTATCATGCTCAGACACTATTGTCTTAATTGTCAATTAGTTGTCTTACAGCTATTGTCTGTGATGGACATTACTCCAAGAAAGCGTATGAAAGTTGTAACGCTACATGAGCAAACTAGCAAGCCTTACAAAGAGATTGCGAATATTTTTGGTGTCAGCCTATAACTGTCAGTCGTGTCATCAAGGTAAAGAAAAAAACTGGATCTGTCAGTTCGAAACATAAAGGAAAATACAGTTGAATGAAAAAAACAATGCCAAGAGGTATATCATATAAAATTGTGAAAGATCCCTAGGAAGACATTGTTTTGTTTTGTTTCAATTAATTTGCACAATTGTTTATAAATAGTTATAAATAATTAATGGCTGATTTTATCATTGTGATACTTTTGCATTATATCATGTATTAAGAATACAGTAACTAGGCTCCATAAGTTGGAGGAGAGAGTTATCAACAATAATGTTCTCACTGCAAATCTGCAGCTATCTGCCTTTAATCCTCCATCTGTTATGTTTTTTTTTTCATTTTTAAAAGTACTTTTTATCACATAAAATTTGCTGATGCACAAGAAAAATTTAATTCCTGAAATACATTCTGCAGAAAGCAGCTTTGAAACCACTGTCCTAATGACTAATGATAATGTGGCTGTTAATATAGAAGGCCATATGGATGTGAACAAAGGTTGTGTATTTGTGTGCATTTAATTATGTGTGTGTTTATATATAACTAGCAGTATAGCTCGGCATTGCTCAGGTGTAATGAAAGCTTTAAAACTAATCCATGCTCTTGGAGCACAGACTCTTTGGACATTGGCACGAAAGACTAAAAAGCAATAGTTGTTTCCAGTTAAAGCGAAACCATAGACTGAAAGAAAAATGAATGGATGTAAGTCAAATTTTGATTTCCTGCTATCGATATCAAATAAGTTTTTCGTCGTAAACTGACTTTTGAAGGTTAAATAAGTCCTCTGAGTAAATGGTATCATGGCTGAAACTAAGAACTGCAATTATACCTACTTAGAGACAAACCCGAAGCAAAAACTAAAATAAAAGGGCTGAAAAAATACAGACATACAGGCAGATAAACAGACACACACACAAACATCTTGCCTTATATATATATATATATATATATATATATATATATATATATATATTATTGATTTTCTGCACTATTGTAAGAACTGCAACTTTGAAACTTATGAATATTGTTTCTTATGTCTTTGTCTATGAGTGTATCAAATTTGATTAAAATCGGACCACTCCTTCTATAATCCGATTTTTTCGATTATCGATTTTCGATATTTATCGGGGGTACCTCGACACAAAACCTAGCTAAGAACACTCGCAGACACTTATAGTACAACTGTGTAAATTTTCAAGAAAATCAGTTGAGCTGTTTTGGCGTCTATAGGTAACACACACACACACACACACACACAAAGTTCCATTTATAAATAAGTTTAGATTAGATTTAGATAAACAAAGAAGAAGCAAACAAAACCTAGGAAATGTTTATCTTTTATAGACTTAACCACAGCTGCCTGACAGTGTTTGAAAAAGTCACTTGGGGTAGACATATTTTTGGTTTCTTTACACATGGGAAAAAGATACTTTTTTATTATTGAATATTATTATTTTATTTATCAATTTTATTTAATTTTTCTGTACATACCTTTTGGATGTGCAGGTGGAGTAATTGATAATGGCTTAGAATTGTTAATTGTACAGCCAAGTTCAAATTTCAGTTGGGTATGTTATATTTACTTATGGGCAAATACTTTTGGGAAATGTATGAATTCATCTCTCCTTCCTTGAGCTTTGGGTTAATTAATAAAACTTGTATCACTAAAACCATTATTATCTCTAAAAATAAGAGAAAATTGCATACAATATATTTAGGTTTTGGCATTAAATAACCTATAGAGATTGATATGCTGCTAAACAAAGACAACCAACCAACATAATATGGCAGTTAATTAATTTAGAACTCACTAACTCAGTTTAGTTTTACATGATAATGGCAGCCTACACAGTGGATTAGAAGATTAAATTGCTTAATCTTAATAATGGAAGGACTGAAAGTGTATTTACATCACATATGTCATAGGAGTTCAAGCAAGGTTATATGCAGTGGCTATGGTTAATGAGTCCCACTTGACTGGCTAAAAGAAAATATGCAGTTGTTATGGTTAATGAGTACCAACTGACTGGCTAATAGAAAATATGCAGTTGTTATGGTTAATGAGTACCAACTGACTGTCTTGTAGAAAATATGTAGTTGTTATGGTTAATGAGTACCAACTGACTGGCTAGTAGAAAATATGCAGTTGTTATGGTTAATGAGTACCAACTGACTGTCTTGTAGAAAATATGTAGTTGCTATGGTTAATGAGTACCAACTGACTGGCTAGTAGAAAATATGCAGTCATTATGGTTAAGGAGTCACAACTGATTGGCTAGTAGAAAATTGCTTAAAGAAAAATGTTGTTCTCCTCTAAGATAATGTAAAGCCGCATACAGCAAATTTGGGAACCATTTTATCACACTTGAGCTCTACTCACCTGGCCTTGTACCAACCTTTTTCACTTGCTGCAAAGTACTTTGATAGGAAAAAACTTTCTCTAGTAAAAACCTGATTCAAGAGTTTGTTAAAATATTTCCACATCAAAACCTGTAGAATTTTATTTAACAAAGATATTTTTAAGTGTTTTCATTTGTAAGAAACTTTCCATGACATTGGCTTGAGATCAGAATTCATGAATTTGTTTTGCTCATGTTATGTCTTGAAAAAAACATGGTATAAAATTCAATATTTTTCTTCCATAATGTTGAAAGTATTAAAATTATTCAACTTTTAACACAAAAATAATATTAATATTTTTGCATGTGGTTTTCAACATTTAAATTCTGATGAGATCTTTTATCATTTTTGTCAATCAAACTTTGCTTATCACTTATCATTTTATCAGAATTGATTATCAGAATTAATTATAAATAATCAATTTTTTTATTGTTTCTTTTTTAATCAATTGCATATAAATTTTTTCTTTTCAATATTTTTGAATGCAGTTTTCTGCATTAAATTTATATTACATTAATAGCAATGCCTGGAAAAATTATGGATTACATGGAAAAATGCACACATGAAAAGTAATATTAGGATTATATTAAACCTGGAAAAAAACAGGACAAGTTATTCTAGTGAAATAAAAAATAAAATAATTTCTTACTTAAAATATTCCAGCTAAAAATAAAATTTGAATGCAATTTCTTATTTTTTACTTCACTAGAATATCTTGTCCTTTACTTTTCCAGGTTTAATATAATCTTAAGAGTATTATTTTTCATGTTTTGCATTTTTCCATGTAATTGAATATGATCCGTTATTGTACATAATTAGACTGCAATAAAATTTGTATTTTATATGAAAACAACCATATGAAAATTGAGATGTAGTAGATGGAGGGTGGGCATATAGATTGGCAAGGCATGAAATTTTGCACTACTTCTGTGTTTGTGTAGGATCATATGGTGGAAATGTGTAAGTTGTCATCACAGTTGAGGTCAATTAATTTGGTTATCAATTTGATCTTTCTAAAAATGAACATACTTATGAAATATATAATTCTGATTATTTCTGATATCAGAACATGTAGTTTTATTCGAACATGAAGTAATCCTGTAGGAGCAGCCCCAAATATTTGTTGTTTTTATAGGATAGATGTTTAAACAAAGACGTTTTTGAAAATGGATCAAAATTTTAGAAAATGTGACTTCAAGATATATGTCACAAATATCCCATTTTGTTGAGTTTAAGATGACTTGTTTTCATTTGGAATCAAGAGAAAAAATATGAGTGCAGCTAAATAATTAGCTGAAATAAATAAATAAATAAATAATAAGTAAATAAAAACCAAACTTAAAGACCACAAATTTTCTTGACAGAATCTAGCATACACATTTATAAATTCATGCTCTGAATATTGCTATTACATCTTGTATGATATTTTTGCTATATATTTAGAGATTCTAAATAAAGAACAAAGAAGATTCGGCAAAGTTAATGGTTCTGATTTGGAATTTCAACTTCAGTCACTTTCTCACCACTACAACGTAGCTTCTGTGTGCCTATTCTATAAATGTTTTCATAGTAAATGTTCAGATGAGCTTTTTACTTAGGTTTCTTGATTTTATGCTTTTCAACACAGTATTAGATTGACAGGTAAATCTCATTATTTTACATTTGAAATCACTAGATATCATCACAAGTTCTATGCTAACAGTTTCTTTGCTTACAACTCTCAATTGTGAAACTCTCTTCCGGCTTCTTATATTCCAGTTAACACTGATCTTCAAAAATTTAAATGCTGTATCAATCATTATTTACTGTCTTCTTGATTCCTCTTCTTTTATTGTTCTCTCTCCTTAATTATGTTTTCTGCTTCTCATATTATTATAAATCCTATGCTAACCATTTCCTCTTTTGCTTTCTTGCTTTCCACTCAACTTTGATCTTCAAAAATTTAAATACAATATCAATCATTGTTTACTGTCTTCTTGATTCTTCTTTTATTGTTCTCTCTTCTTAATTAATCGGGGGACTGAGTTTGAATTCCAGTTGAATTCCTTGCATTCACTTACATGCAAATACCCTTGTAAGGTATTAATCTATCACTTCCCTCCAGTTATGTGTTAAATAATGGGACAGATTAGTTTCTATAGCCTTGGCTGGTAACCAGTCTAGTGCAGAAAGTAATGGCAACCTACTGCAGGAAAATCTTCTACCCAGTCAGTCATGTATCTTTTGAGACATGATTGCCCAACTGTATGTATGGCACTTAACTGACTGGCTTCTTAATTATGTTTCTTCTTCTCATATTATTATAAGTCCTATGCTAACAGTTTCTTCTTTTGTTTGTGGAACTCTCTTCTGACTTCTTGTTTCCCAGTCAACTTTGATCTTCAAAAAATCTACTGTTTTCTTAATTCTTGTTCTTTTATTGTTCCCTCTTCTTAATAGCATTTTTTTTCTTTTTCTCATCTTCTCTAAGACTTGTGGAGATTGAAAAATAAAAACACGAAATAAAAAACAGAATAATAATCTCCTAGGAGGCCTCTAACAGGAAAGATCATTTGCACATGCACAAGAAAAAAAGAGCTTTCTGGTGCTAAAAAAGTACAAAAGAGAATCATGTCTTTTTTTTTTAAGCTGAGACTCCTGACTAGACAATACATACCTTTTGCTCAGGAAGACATTTCACCACATAAAATAGTTGCAACCCAGTAAATAAAATTAAGTTCTAAAAGTATTTCTAGCATCTCCGTCTCCTTCTTTCCTTCAAATATTTATTTTTAGCTTATGTAGCAACAAGAAAAATTCCTCACATATTGTGTTTTTAAATGAAAGAACCAGAACTTCCCATGTAACACCCAAACAACAGCCTACTCCAGAACTAACCCCAGGAATAACCACAACATCTATAAACTCAGTAACCTCTTGCACATTCACAGATTTATTGCCTAGCTGGAGATGAAAGGATGAAAAAAAATCCTCATCCACATTGATTATATAAATGGTTGTAGAAGTTTGTGAGTTCTGATAAAAAACAACTAAAAATAAGATGAAAGAATTAGTTAATTATTAACTAGTAAATTAATATTTATTTCAGTATTTTAATTCTTTTTTTATTAGATGGAGCATTGTCAGCAGTTTTTATTAATTTTGATTAGTATTTACTTTCATTTTTTACTTGCGTAGTACTGGTACTAGTTAATCTTTATCAGAATTGATAAAACTAGTTTACATTTAAATTTGTTTGGAAATTTATTTCAAGGGAGAAAACCTTCAAAAGAAGCTAGTGTAAGGGAGAGAACTCATCTATACTATCTCACGTCACATTAGCCAATATCACTATCTAGGTGGTGTTGCGTTAACCAAGAATTATTTTCTTTTTAATCATTTCATTACAAACAATGCGATAAAAAGCTACTAGATTCCAGCGGTTATTGGGAGTGAAGGTAACTGAAAAAAAAAAAAAATCATGAGAAGAAAAGACAATAAAAGAACAGGATTAAAAAAAGAAGACTGACGTTGTATTTTTACACAGGAAAGCAAGAAGCTGGAAGAAAGTTTCACAAGCGAGAAGTGCCAGCGAAAATACTAGGTCCCTCGACTCATTTTCGATAACTAACTTTTAAATTCAATTTTTAAAAGTAAAAAAAAAGTTTTATTGAAACTTTTATAATTGAAAGCTAAATGATTAAATTTACTATTTCCAGTAAGCAAAATATTCTGGTGTATTTCAAACAAAAATTATTGATTGGAACCTCAAATTTTGTGATTAAAAATTTTTTTCCAATTTTTCGGCCAATTTCTTTTTGGCTTTTATAAACAAAAGTTAATTATTGGTTTTAAAAATCTTGCAAAAATAAAATATACATCAGTGACACATTATTATTGGAAAATTTGCAAATTTACTGTTAAATTAATCTGATTTTGTGGTGATACCAAGCAAAGCGAGGGACCGGATGTTTGCCCTCAGAGATTGAGAAAGCAAATGACCAAAACTGGTCTTTGCGCATCTGGCTCCACGCAGAGATTCCGGAGGTAAACCAAAAATAAATAAATATCAAATTCCTTTTATGGACCTGTAGCGGAACTCTGGATCCTGATTGGTTATCAAATTGCAAAATTCAAAATTGCAACGCGTTCACAACTTCAAGGATAAGTACCAAAAATATACTTTTTTTTATTAAATACAATTGTTTAAATTTATATGAAACTAAACCTTATCAACTTCATGCTTTTTCACTGAAAAGTACACATTTCTTTCCTGAATTCATCAAAATTCAAACCTGTCAAAAATTTTGAATAATTCCAATTTCAAATCTGACGCCGATAAAATATCAACCTCTTATAACAACGGAATTTTTAAAAAAAGCAACAACAACTCCGTTTACTGGGACGAAAGTTATGTGGTGATACCGAGCAAAGCGAGGGACTGGATGTTTGCCCTCAGAGATTCAGAAATCAAATGACCAAAACTGGTCTTTGCGCATCTGGCTCCACGCAGAGGTTACGGAGGTAAACCAAAAATAAATAAATATCAAATTCCTTTTATGGACCTGTAGCGAAACTCTGGATCCTGATTTGTCATTAAATCGCAAAATTCAAAATACGTCAGAGAAACGGTTTTTTCATACCTAAAGAAAAAAATCGTTTCTGAGCCACATCACGTGACTATTCAATATTTAAGGATGGTCATTAACCGGTCACGGAGAGTCAGAGGAGGCAGGTTGCTGACACACATCAGAGATGGAATTCTCAACTTCAAGTGACCCGGACATTGTCCCTCCTCTCCCCCCTCTCTCTCTCAACAATTACTGCTACAAACATTTTGTATGAACTTTTAATTCTTCAACCTCATCATTGAATACGAACTCATAACTTCTTACTACACTTCAATTTACACAAGTATTACTTATTTATATCATGACATTTAGACTAAAACTATTTCTTTATCACGGAATATTGATATTTCTGACTTATCCCGTATATTTTGACATGTGACGATTTCCATATGTGAAATAAACTGAGTGGTGATCACAAGTGACATAATTGTCCAATTTTTTACTGTATAAGGAAGAAACCGTGAAACATATGATCTTATATACACAGAAATGACCATACGAAAAAGAAGCAAACAAAAAACTTCAAATACACAAAAAATAAATAAGAAATTATTTTAAAAATACGAAGGCACGACGATTGTATTAAACTTTTCGATTAGTAAATATAGTCTTCACTTAATAACTTAATAACTAATGCCAAAAATATTTAAACTATTTTTAAAATATTTTTGAAAATTTATGAATTATTATAAAAAATGAAAACAATTCTTTTAAAATTTCATTATTTATCGAAATGTTTTTTTCTTTAGGCTATAATGTCCTTAATTTATATTACTTATTAAAGGAATTAAAAGCTTATGTAATTGAATAATGTAATAGTTTTATTACATTCTTTATTTTACTATTGGGAGCAGTTTTTCTGAAATAAAAGCAAAAGGTTTGGAAAAATAATAGATGATTTACATTCTCCGATGAGTCCTGCGTTTAAGTAATAAAAACAATTTTCTCAACAAAATTTCTTAAAATTCTTAAATTTAATTTCTTCAAATTTCATGAATTTACGCGGAGGGGGTAATAGAAGTAAAGAACTATTTTTGCCAAGATTTAAAAAAAATAATGATTTCGAAAATAATTTCATTCATTTCTGAATATCTCCTAAAAGTTTCATTAACATCCGAAAATTATTTGATTTTTATAAGAATTTACAAATTAATGTTTTTCACAGAAAAAAAATGAATTACGTAATATGGTCTCATCTATCAATTTAAACAGGAGAAGTTATAGGCATTTATACATTAATTTGGAAATAAAAATTGTTAAAAAATGAGGCTGATCTACATTGCTCAATAATAGTGAGTAATCAAAATATGATAAAAATGAGTTGTAATTTTAAATGTCTTATGCTTAAGTTACTGCAAAAATGCGTTACCTAAGGATTAAAATGCATTTTAAAAAATGAAAAAAAAATTCTTGAAGCTGTGGTGAGTTCGAAATTTTGAAAAAAAACTCACTTTACACGCTCCCTTCAAATGGTTTTTTTTTTTTAATCATTTCACCCCGAGCAAGGCGGAAACGCCACTGATGTGCAGGGGGTTACATAAATGTAAAAAGATTAATTAGAAAAGAGTGAGGAGTACAAACTAGTTAGAAAGGAACAACAGAAAGCTGAGAAAGCAGGTGCGATGACAGATACATAGGTGGAGAGAAAGGGAAGGTTATACAGGGGAGGGGAGAGAGCTAGAGGCCAGTGGTTAGTAGATGAGTATTGACTTTGCATTTAAATTTCTGGAGGTTGTAGCCGTCAGGAAAGCAAGAATACGGGAGCGAGTTCCACAGGCGGGAAGTGCGAGAGAGGAAGCTGCAGGAGTAGAATTGTCGTCTGCATTTGGCTAACCTGACTGTGAATGGGTGGGACCCAGTTGCCAGTCTGGTTGCACGAGTAAACACCTGTTGAGGAGGCATCAGTGACTTAAGCTCATCCGAGCAGAAGCCATGAAAGTATTTATAGAAGAGACAAAGGGAGGCCACATTTCGACGATGGTGAAGTGGCTGCAGTCGAGTCGCCAGATCAGTACCTATCACATTACAGACTCTCCTTTGGAGCTTGTCAAGAACACTGAGGAGAACGGCAGGGGCACCTGACCATAAATGGCAGCAGTACTCCATGCACGGACGGATGGTTGACTTGTATATATGCAGGATGGATTCAGGTGGAAAAAACATCCTGGATCGATATAGTGACCCAATCTTCTTAGCAGTAGATTTTGCTATGGATTCAATATAGTGGTTCCATTTGAGGTCTGAGGACAGGGTAAGTCCGAGGAGGCGTAGTGTATTACTCTCAGGGAGAATCACTTGGTCCATGCTTATGGGAGGCAGAAGAGGTTGCCTGTAATGGTTGACAGACAACAGCTTGGTCTTAGATGAATTGAAGTTGACAAGCCACTTCTTGCCCCAGTTCACCACAGAGTGTAGATCCCGCTCAAGGTCAGCAGCGAGATTATGTCTGTCCGCCACGACAGGTTTCTTACTGGAGCGGGAGTATATTATAGTGTCATCTGCGTAGATGCCTACTTGGGACTTGATCTCATCTGGGAGGTCGTTGATGAAAATAAGGAAGAGCGTAGGACTCAGGATAGAGCCCTGTGGGACACCAGCATTCGTGCTGTAGGACGAAGAGGCACGCCCATTCAGAACGACCGTCATTTTGCGGTTATTTAAGAAAGATTGGATTAGGTCAAGCAGGCGACCGGTAATACCATAACCGCGTAGTTTGCATAGGAGGCCAGAGTGCCAAAGCCTGTCGAAAGCCTTGGAGATGTCCAGAGCAACTGCGCGAGCCTCGTCAGACTCATCAAGGGCCTGTAGCATGTACTCCGTTACGGTTGTTAGCAGGTCGGCCGTGGACCTGTCGAAGCGGAATCCATATTGCCTGTCGGAGAACAGTTTGTGGGCGGTGAGATGATGAACTATTTCAGCATTGATTATAGCCTCGAATACTTTCCCGAATATCGGTAGAAGACTGATAGGGCGATAGTTGGATGGGTCCGAGGGTTCACCACAATTCTTAAATATAGGAACGACTGAAGAGAATTTCCAGCATGCAGGAAAGCAGGAAGCAGAAAGGCAGTAGTTAAATAGTTTAGAGAGGACAGGGGAAAGTTCAGGAGCACACCTCTTAAGGACTATCACCGGGATTCCATCGTCGCCACACGCCTTATGGGGGTCGAGTTTTGAAATTACTCTGGATATACGTCGTGCAGTTTGGCCTCAGTTCTAATAGGGAAGTCGGGTGGGTTTACTCCGGACGAGTCGAATGTGGAGTTGGATGAGAATCTGTGGGCAAAGCACTCGGCTTTGTCCGCAGATGACGTGAGAACCTCAAATCCATGGATTAAAGGAGGTATTGAGGATTTCCTATTGTTGAGCACTCGTTTATAAATCCTCCAATAGTCCTTGGAGCCGAATTTGCATTCTCTCAGCAAACAACTGTTTGGCGTCATTTAGGGTTCTCTTGCACTCATTGCGAGCAGATGTGAACAGGTGCCTACTGTGATCAGCTGGCTGTCTCCGGAATAGACGGAAGTAATGGTTCCTGTGGGCAATGGCGGCTGAGCAGGCTGGGGAGAACCACGGAGAGGAATGAGGTTTTAAGCAATACTTCCTGGTGGGTATGAAGGCATCAATGCCAGCTTTCACCCATGACGAGACCTCAGAGGCACAGTCATCAACTGATAGGTCAAACACTTTTCCCCAAGGGACGTCGCAGAGGAAATCGCGAAAGGCATCCCAGTCAGCTTTTTGGTAGAGGTAGGAGGTTCTAAAACTGAGAAAAAGACGAAAACAAATTCGCGATCCTATGTGAAATTTCCTTTGGACCAATGAAAACCTTACCTTCACGGAAATTAGTTGTTGTGCTAATAAAAAGACAAAAAAAAAAAATGTGAAATCGACTCGTATTCGTTTTCCTGTTACATGCAAGGCTGAGGTATGTAGGGATAATGACGAAGAAACATACGTGTTATTTTTAACGAAACAAGAAAAGGTATTTATTTACAAATTTACACATTTTAAGTTTCAATAGCTTGTTTAAGGACAATAATCAAACATTAAAGGTTCGTAGTTTCGATAAATTGTCACGATGAGAAAATATTCATATTAAAGCATTGGACACGAAGTAATATTCCAAGATGCTTAAAACAAATTGAGAGAGTCGTTTCTCATATAAAAGTTATACAGTTGTATTCAACATGAATAAAAACATATATTTTAAGGTACTTATGAGTTGAATAGAGTTCTTTGAAATTCACTTGCTCTCATTAGAGGCTAATAATGTAATTTGACAGTGGCGTAGGACTCTGCCTGTCTCTCTCTTCTTTTTCAACTTTCTCTGCCTATTTATATAAAAAATGAATTTGACAATGGCTCGTTACTTTTTCTCAATTTGTAAGCTGCTTCTTTTTTTTCATTGGTTAAAGTAAATTTTCACATAGGCTTGTTAAACTTTGCCTTGGTCTTTTCTTCATCCTGGAGCCAATCTCTTTTTCTATTGGTCAAAATAAATTTTCACAAAGGCTTGTGAATTTGAAAACAGTGAAGAAAAGAGTTATTTTTATGTCGTATTCACCACAAGTCACGACAAATCTTATTCTTTGTTTGTGTGAATTTATTATTGGTTGTGCATTAAATAAAAGGAACAAATTAAAATTGGCCTGTGTTACAATAATAAAACTAACTTTACATCTGTCATAATAACGAGAATGAGATATTACTATTTAATTATTCCTCTGTTTCTTCTCTTTTATAAATGTTTGTTTGCATTTTTCAGTTTGTTTGATGTCGGATATTTAATACTGAAGTGGGGGCCGATCGGCCATGTCTGGTATAAGGCCAATTCACAAACATAGCCGATACTCCCCACAACATAGATTTATCATCAGAGTCATCAGAAGGTTGAAGGTTGGAAGAATAAAAGTATTTTGTTCATATGTTTAAATAGAATTTTTATTAACAGAACAGAATAACATCAATTTGTAGGAGTTAAATGTTTCAAGAGAAAGTGTAGTAAGGAGTTAAGTGAATCCAGAATTTGTAGTTGTAGGTAGCAGAATGTATTTATGCAGAATTAACAGAGTACTAATAAAATCTGTGTTCCTTACCTTTTTTATGGCTGGCGAGAAAATGAAAATTAAGGTAAAGCAATAAAGAAAAATTGTACTTATTGGACTTTAGTTTTTAGGAGTCAGTTGAAGTATCTTGGTGTTGTTAGTGTTGTAAGAAAAAAGAAGAACGAATGTGTATCGGGACTTTATGTCTGGGTCGGCATATTAAAATTTCTTTTGTCACATCTTGGCGATGTTGTCTCTAATTTCTGCTTCCATCTAGCTGATTGATTCGACTTTCTTTTTTTTTCTTTTATAGCGAAATACTTTTTCACATTGGCTTGTTAATTTCTCTCTCAGTTTTGCAATTCACTTCCTTTCAGTGGTTAGAAAATTAATTTAACATCAGATCGCAAAAGGTGGCTTCGTCTTTTTTTCAGTATGGGGTCCATCCTTTTTCTGTTGGTCAAAATTTAGATTTCACACGGAATTGTGAATTTTTTGTAAAAGTGAAGGAGAGAAAACAGTTGCTTTTAATTCCGTATTCACCACAATATAATAGTTTTTTTCTAGTTTTAAGTTTGTTATTTTTATATTTCCTTTTGTCTGGGTCATATTTGAATTACGAATCAATTTTTTTTTATTTCATTGTACAATTGTTTTATACATTTTGCGCGATTTTGTGTGCTTCAGATATTTTATTAATATTTGTTCTTTATCTTCATAAGTGTAATAAATGGCTTCTTTCGAGTCTATGCCGTCTGGATCTGATTCATGACTGACGGAATCTGTCTTAGTTTCGTCTCGGTCTCTGAATTGCTTGAAAAGCATGTGTACCTTTCTTTTTATAATTTCTACCTCACCTACACGATTTTTACTGTTGTAGGCGGGAAAATGATGTCAAGGAAGAAACTAATTACACTCTTCTCTTCTGTCTGTACCTGTCTGTCTGGGTGGCTTTTGTCACGGCCTTTTATATTTTCCCTTCTGGCTCAAAACGCTGGTCGTTTCGCATTTCATCCTTGTATTTGGTTCCGGGCTTCTCACTGGCTGATAAATAAAATTGGTAATTTGATCTTTGATTAATTTTTATTTTTCAACCGGAACATCTGCGCGAACTCGGATGCGCACGACGATTTTTATTCATTTGTTTTTTAGTTATGAGATAGCACACATCCGGTTCATCGCTTTTGTTCGGTCGGTATCACCACAGTTTCAATACGCCATTTATCTAATCTCACTGCATTTGTAAAACATGGTGATTTTGGTGTAAACTGGCGTTGTGTTTGTTCCGGTCAATATTAACTGGCCAAAGGGAAAACGACACACGACACGATATTAACAATTAGGAGACATTGTATTACACAAATATACAATTATACAATAAACGGTTGCAAACAATGAGTGGTGTTTGCGGCTTTTAACTTATCTGTAAGGATGTGAAGTGAAGTTCTTGTAACGTGAAGAGATATATTTCCTGGTATCTTGGAAAAAAGTTCTTTTAATATCAAACTTAGATGGCCCATCTGTCGGAGTTCGAAGCAGAAAGAAACAGAACTAGAAGATTCGTCTTTTAGTGCGAATTTGAAAGATGCTTGTGATTGGTTGAATCTATAGAAAGATTTGGATTTTTGTAGCGGTTCGTCAACGTGATCACGTCCGGTCATCAATATAAAGTTGAACATGGATTTTCATAGTGGTTTGCCCGCGTGATCACGTTGGGGTCATCAGTTTATAGATGTACATTTTGTGGGTTTTAAATTTGGTTTGGCTATGTTAAGTTTATAGTCCACTATAAGAGATGTGTGAAAACAAGAACAATCAAGATGGTGAATAAAAATAATCATTTATATAAACATTAAATAATTCTATATAATTAATAGTAATGTTCATATGTCTGGTACAAGGTTGGTAAGAAGAATTTATAATTGTCCTGTACAAAAGAAAAGTAAGTTGAATGTATGAAAGCAGTAATGACGATAAGGGTGTATGTTGAAGCGGGGGTATAGTTGAAGTCGAGATGTCTTTGATGTGTCCGATCTGTTAAATGTTCGTTTCATTGTGTCTTGTTGCTTGTGTCTGTGGTGAATACGAAATAAAAATAACTTTCTTTTTTTTCACGGTTTGCAAACTTGCAAAGTGTGAAATTCTATTTTGACCAATAAAAAAGATTGCAAGTTTGAATTAATTTTCTAATTAATGAAAAGAGTGATTTACAAAAAATAAAAAACTGAACTTTCAATGACCCATGTCATGTTTCTTCCCGTCCAAAAAGGGGCCTGTGTTTGATCCGATCACGTGACCTACCTGGCCTATTTATTAACGTAGCCGGTAAAAGAGAGAGAGAGAGAGAGAGAGAGAGAGAGAGAGAGAGAGAGGCAGTGAATACGCTTCTGAATATCGCCGGTGTCAATTTCACGCTGATACATTATCAGCCTCTAATGACAGCTGAGAATATTTTTAAGGGTTGAAGCTAAGTACCTAAAAATACATCTTTTATATTGAGTTCAACTGTAATACTTTTTTGTGAAAAAGGAACTCTTTCAGTTTGTTTTAATCATTTTGGAAACTTTTGTTTATATTGAATTCAACTGTAATACTTTTGTGTTAAAAAGGAATTCTGCAAATTTCTTACTGTCTGATAATTTAATATGAATATTTTCCCTTTTGGCTGTTTATCAAGTCTACAAACTTTAATTTCTTGTCTTGAAATAAGCTACTGAAAATTACAACTGAGTAAATTTGTAAATAAATTCCTTATCTTGTGTCGTTAAAACATACACACTTGTTTCCTCGTTAATATAACGCGCCCTATCTTCACGTCTGCCTTTACGAATTGTTCTTTGAAGAAGAAAGAGGGATATAGAACGCAGCACGGGAGTGAGGGAGAGTGGGTAAGCCAATGCAGTTCGCCTGACTTGTAAGGAGCTCTTTGACGAGAGAGAGACAAAATCATGCGCACTTATACATTTCTGAAAGACAAAAAAGGATCACGTTAAAATATATTTTTCTGGTCTCTGGTTGGTTAATATATGTATATTTCTTTTAAATTGTTTTTCAGTCAGTATATCTGCGCAGAGCCATGTGCCAATACTCAAATACGTCATTCTGTTTTAAGTTGTTGAGAAGATAACTTTCTGTTCAGTACAAATCCCACAGTGTTTCGCCCAATAAAAACGGGTAGTACACATCTAGAAAACTGTTGAGCAAGTAAAGGAAGTAACTTGTCTAAACCAAAATGTATATATATATATATTATAAGGAAAAATTAGATCAACAAGAGAAGAGTGACAAAATCATGTGAAAAATTTCATTTCTGCTCACGCGTCCAATGTCAAATTACTTGCTTATATTATCAGCTTTTAACCAAGCACATGACACTTTGGATCATTTTCTTTCAACAATCTATGTAAGCTAAATATTTCAAACTATCTCTCTTTGTCTACTTTTAAATGTATACGACCGTATATCCCTTCTATGAACAACAAACTCTCTTACCTTTGTTTTAAACATTTGTTTAATATTATTTTGTCTCAGATGATTTAATCTGTTGTATGAACATTTTCTCTTCATGAGAATCTATGGAAACTACTGACTTTAAAAATTTGTAATTTTTTTTCTGAAACGATCTACTGACACAACTTAAATTGTGTGAATTCATAAACAAATTCTTTATCTTTTTTTGTTAAAAATAACCCGTGTGTTTCTTCATCATTATCTGCCTCCATTATCCTTCTTGGCATGGAAAATCAAATGTTCATTTTAACCCCGAAGTCCCACGCCACTATAATCTTTTATTTTAATTAAAATTCCAAGTTAATAGATTGAATTTAATTATTTTAAATAAGACAAACACTTTGCTGTAATCTAAGCCGAAATTAAATTGATTGGAATTATTTTTTCTGATTATTAGTAAAATCTATAAACTCCTCCATATTGACATACCTGTCAATACAACATAATTTTTTTATTAAAAAATCTTTTAAAAATAAGATATACATTTCTAATATGTTATTTGATAAAAAATAGCTGATTTAAAGTTTAGTTAATCTGAATTGGAATAGGTATTACTTACTTTTAGTTGAAAATATTGCAGAAAAAAGTATTTTTAACATGGAGATGAGTGTTTTTATTTATAACCTGATCTAAGGAGGAAATAATAGATATAAAATTTTATAAATAAATGTAAACGCCTTTTTTATATAATTTCTTAACTAGCTAGCAATCTTTAAACTTTAAAATATTTCGAACATTCTAATATATTATTCAATTTTACATACTATGGCTCTACAGCTTTACTTACAAAGACGCCTGTTGAAGAAATGTTAGAAAATTACCAAAAAATTTAAATCTTCTATAGTTACTGTTCTTAAATTCTAATAATATCGCATACGAACTTCTGCATTTACAAAAATCAGAACGTTTATGCACACACAGAAAAAATTCTTTTTAAAATGCTGGGGATTGATGAATTATAATAAGACCGGCTGCAACCACTCTCTCACCGGCGTGATGTGGCTTCCCTGTGCCTCTTCTACAAGTACTTTCATGGCTTCTGCTCCGATGACCTTAGATCACTGGTGCTGCCTAAGCACGAATTTACACGAGATACTAGATTAGCAACTAGGTCCCACCCTTTTACAGTTAAACAGATAAGATGTAACCGTAAATTCTACTCCAACAGCTTCTTTTCTCGCGCTTCCCGCCTGTGGAACTCCCTTCAACAAGTCTGCTTTCCCGACAGCTACAATCTCCAGGTGTTTAAATGTAGGGTCAATAGACACCTCCTATCACACTAACTCCCAATTATTCTCAGAACACTCTCATCTACCCAACCCTCATTCTCGGTATCCTTACCCGCCTATCACCCACCCTCTGACATTTCCCATATTTAACCATTCTCGGTATCCCTACCCGCCTATCACCCACCCTCTGACATTTCCTATATTTAATCATCCTTTCTCCACTCTATGTAGCCCCCTGCGCAGTAGTAGCAGTGACATGCCTTGCTCGGGGTGAAACGCTTATAAAAAAAAAAAGTTTTTCCATTTAGGATTAGTAAAGCCGAAATGTGTTTCTACAGAAGAATGCTGAGGATACCATGGACAAAACAATGACGGGGTTTGGAGAGGATGGACACGAAAAGGAAACTTAAGAATACTTAACACCAGGAAAAGACAGTTGAAATTCGTGGGATATGTAGCGAGGAAGGAGGGCTTGGAGAATCTGATACTCATGGGATGGATAGAGGAAAGGAAAAACAAAGGAAAGCAACACATGAAATAATTGATGGAATTGTGAGTAGATGGATGGTTGAGCGGGGTTTGAGTGAGATAACAGGAGAAGGGTTGTTGAGAGCTACATGGGATAGGGAGATGTGGAGGGCTATGATCGCCTACTTTTTGAAGGGACATGGCACATAGAAGAAGAAGAAATAGTTTTTATAAGGTAACTGCAACAAATTAATATAGAATACAGAATTTTATTACAGAATTTTTAGAATTAAAAAGTTTATACATTATTCAAATTCAAAATTAATATATTTTTGTAAAAATGCATTATTCATCGAATTTATGTTTTTAAAACAGTAGTGTCCATAATATATTGGATTCATAAAAGCAAGTAAAAGTTTTTAATAAGTCTTAGTTTTATTGTATTTATTCTATGATTCAGAGCAGATTTTCTATAATTGGAACTGGGGTTCCTGTTTGTTAAAAAAATGATTTAAATTCTCAGTGATCTTAATTAATATAAACATTAAGTGCTATGAAAAAAAATTTCTTGACATTTCATAAATAAGTGGGGTGTAATATATGTAAATAAATATTTTTCACAAGGTTTTCTAGAAAAGATTTTTTTTTATTATTTTATGAATAAATCCTGAAGTTTAATTAAAATGTAATAATTATCTGATTTTTGGCAACATTTAAAAAAAAAAAAATTATTCCAGAAAAAAAACAAAAAAAACTGCTGAAATTTCCCATACAAATTTATGGTTCCCAGTGACGCCAGAAAAACAATAATTTTAACCAAAATTTTGAAAAGCTCTAAAAAGTATTTTAAAAAATGTAGTTTAATAAAAAAAAAAATTTTATGACAAACCTTTGTTTTTATTAAGTTTTGGGCATCTTTACAACATGTATGCTCATTTTTAACAAGTCTTTAGAAGTACCTATTTATTGTTTAATTTTTAGCTTGTATAGTTTTGTTAAGTGAGGAGGAAAGATTTATTTTCCAATTTACTTTTATTTTCCAATTTACTTTTCTTCTGTTGTGGGCATTGTTATATCAGTGATATAACAACACCGTAGCTCACAGACGGGATGAAACAGAAAAATAATGACAAACATGCTTTGTTCTCAGAGAAACTTTTACATATTATGACATACACAAAGCTATACATAAAAGTGTCACACGTGGAGAAATATATATAATATCCACACAACAAAGCAACATATAAGGAGGAACAAAAGGAAAGGTCTTCCATATAATTTTGGAGATACTTATGATCTGGAGAAGCCATTTTTAGGATTTCTGATTCATCTATGTCCTCAAGGGAAACGGCACCATGAGCTTGTAAGCTGCAAGGCGAGGGTGGCATATTTAAAAAGTAACCTTCTTGTTTTGTTGCTGTCCAAGAACTGAAAAATTACTGTCCCTATGCTCACTGTATGAAGTGACGTTATGAAGCAGCCGTTATGTAACCTACGTAAGATCATCACCAAAGGGAGATAATTGCCTTTTGTATTCAAACAGTTCTTTTTTTTTATTACGGAAATCATTAATTTTTTTTAAATTTAATTTGTTTATAAAAAGAAAATATGTTTTTATTCATTTTATTTAAATTTGAAAATTTGAAAGCTATCTGTTTGACTAAAATTCTGAATAAAAATGATTATTTTATCTGAATTGTTATATGTCTTCACTTTGGTTTAGCATCATTATCTGTTGACTGAAATTGAATGTCAGATACAGGGGAAGGGTCCCAAAATACCTGATCTTTGAGGAATTGGCCATCAGCAAGAGAGCATGAAAGAAACTTCATCTTTGTTTCAAAGTTGCCTGCAAAAGAATCATGAAGTCACTGGATATTGAAAAATAAGAAGACATTGCAAACAGTTGCTGTCTTTAAAGATGGGAACTATATTGAATGATGAAGTGAGAAGTCTGACTGAGGATTGCTGCGTAAGTAAAGTGCATTCATTAGAAAAACAGCAACAAGAAAACAGATGCAGTTACTATAGTCAAGACTGCTACACATTTGTGAGTGTGTACAGTCAAAACAAAGTTTGTAATGCCAATATCAGCTGAATTACCTAGATCCAGATCTCTGGTCTCATGAAAATAATGTACTCAAGTTATGGGTCTATAGTTTTTAGACATTTTAGAGTAACGTAAAAATTTTTCTCTCTTAAAATGATCTAGAATTATAAACTGTCTATTAAACTATTATTAGTATAAATAATAAATTATTTATTAAAATGATAAACTATCTAATTTAATTAACATTATTTATTAACAAAATTATAAACTATTTATTTTCATTCTTTTTTTCTTATTCAGCTCTTAATGCATAATTTTGTAGATTTGAAATGCAGATACTTTTTCTTGTGTCCATATCTGGTCTGGCACTCCTACTATATATCTTGACAAAATTTAAAGAAGTGTCTGTAATGACCTAGCATCTCAATTTTAGTCCTTCTCTCACCAATGCGACATGGCTTCATTCTGTCTTTTCTGGAAATATTTTATGGCAATTGCTCTGATGAGCTTTTTCCCCTGGTGCTCCTTACTACTACATTAGCATCTAGGTTTCATCATTTTACTGTTGAACTAGTTAGATAGAATCACAACTTCTTTTCTCACACTTCCCATTTGTGGGACTCCTTTCTGATTTCTTGCTTCCCTGATAACTACAATCTTCAAAAATTTAAGTTCAACTTCAGTTGCTATCTTCAGTTTGCTTGAACGCTGTTCCATTTTTCTGTCCTTTCCTTAATCCTCTCTATTCTCACTTTTCTCATGCTCTTTAAATTTCACTCCTTATAACCGCTGCATTCTAGTAGCATTATCACCTTGCTTGGGGTGAAATGATTACAAAAAATATTCAAATTTGTTTTTTTTATAGATGAGATTAAAAAATAGACCATAAAAAATAGCTAACAAAGACAGAGGAAATCGTTCAAAGGTTTTATAAATATGCAATGGCCTCGTCTTAAAAACAATCAAGAATAAATTCAGTTCTTTGTGGGTGTTCCAAATGAAGACCTTATCCAAAAGAAAATCAGTTTTACTCTTTAGATGAACTTAAAAAAGAGCATGAAAAATAGATAACAAAACACAGCAGATCATTCCAAAGTTTTATTGTAGCTCTTGTCATCCACTTTTTTTATTTGTCCTGTTGCTGTCAAAAAACAACCTTAAAATGGATCTTGCACAATATTACAATTATCAAATTTATAATTTGTGTATTTGTAAAATTGATGAAAATGAACAAGTGATATTTACAGGTGCAAGAAACCAAAAGAAACATAGACTTTAATCTAAATTCAATTTATGAAGATTTATTTTACATTTAATCCATGTAGCAGGGTGGTGCATACTACTTTCGACTCTTCCCCATCCACCTGATGGGAAGGTGAATGTAATTGTGGGCTTCGTGCAGTGCTTTGTGACTCTCACTATCTTATCAACATTTGCTTTATTCTACCTACATTTATATATGTGACAAATTATACTAAACAGAAAGAAATATTAATGGATGATAAATTTTTGCAAATTTTGATGTCATTCTGGGGTCTTTTTTTGCATCCAAATCGATGAATTTGTTTTGCGAGTGCTAGGTTTCGAAAAAAAAACAAAAAACACTATATCAAATTCATTATTTTTTTTTATCCATAATAAAATTATTTAATTTTTCAACAAAAAAAAATCCGTAGTAAACAAAACAAGATCTAGATTTAAAAATTCAAATGCTAAGCACTGACTCATTGATTTTGCTAGAAATTAAAAAAAGACTCGAATTTACAAACTTTGCTTAGCAAACATGCAAAAGCGAATCCAAAACAAAACTCATGAAATTTCATGAGTTTGTTTTTGATTTGCTTTTGAATTTTAAATCTAGATCTTGTTTTGTTCACTACAAATCTCAAGTAGATGTTAAGAATTGCCACAAAACACTTTAAAACAAAACAATTTAAGATGGAATGATATATCATGACATGTCTGTAATTTGTATTTAGATATGCTGTATTTATTTTCAATTTTTCTAGTTGAATTCTTCACCTATATTGCATATGATCGATTACATAATTAGGTTGCGATAAAATTGGTATTTTGAAACTGCCGTATGAAAATTGAGATGTAGAGTGTGCATGTGTGGGAGGTGTATAATAGATTCAGCTGGGCTGAAAAACAGATTACAGGGGCATGAATCCCTTACACTAATCCTGCTGTATATAGAAAGCAAAGAAAAGTGTAAGGGATCATTGTGAAAAGTGCATGTTCCACGGCAACTTTTCAAAAAAGAGTTCTATCACAAAGAATGAGATCGTCTGGTTTGATTAAGTCTGAGGAACTGGTGATATTTTTCGGGATACCACTGGATTAAATCATCTATAAGGCATTGATGAAGTGCATATTCTTCTTTAGCTTCCTTCCGACAGTAAAACAGGCTTGACACAATTCCTATCTCGTTGTTGCCTGGTAATCGTTCTGGTGTAATAAAGCAATCTTTTTGACAGAATACAGAACCGGAAGGAAATGATTTGGAAGAAGGACATTTCATTCCTGTCATGAAGCAAGTCATACAACTTGTGAAGCAGTTGACACCATTGTCCTTGAATATTTGCCCAGAGCTGACTGGAATTCCTACCCAGAACAGTAGTGATAGAACTAAAAATGCTGTCATGATCAGCCTAGAGTCCATCATCAGTCCAATTTCTTAGTAAATGGCTGAAAAAAGAATATATAGATATAGAAAGAATGAGATAAATTCCAAAGTTATGCTTGGAAATAATTAATATTAGTTTAAGAAATAAAAAGATGTAGTTAATTTGATTTATATTTTAATGGTTATTCACATCATTATCTGAAAAATACAAAAACTACGATTAATATTGCTTTTTATAACAATCCATTCTAAAATAAAACGTGATTTTTATTTATCGGTTCTTGATATCCTTTATTTACTAATGAGATATTGCGTTTTTATGATAACATAAGCCATGAACTGACACTATTAAGTTAAGATAACTTGTGTTACTAAAGCAATGGAATATCAAATTTAAAATTTTTAATAATTTGCTAATGTATTACTTTTTATTTCCTTTGTTTCATGTTAGATTGTGTTGAATACTTTTTGAATGATTGACAAAACAACTCATTTTTGTTCAATTGGGTTAATACCTTTGGATTTCCATTCAATGAATTCACTGGAATAATATATAGATAAAAAAACCTGGAAAGTAGACGAGAGAATGCTTCAGTTTGAGGAGAATTCTTTTTATCTAGAATCTCAGATTCTTTCAACATGGAACCAAATATTGGCTTTTCTGTTGGGATTTTCTAAGCATAGCTCAGATGCGGTACAATAGTTGGAAACATGGGGCACCCAATGAGGATCAAACTCACTACTCAGTCATAATTGATCTACCACATAGAAGTGTCCGAATAAGTTTCTAAGCATAGTCCAAATGTGGCACAAGGTGAAACGTATAGGGCACACAATGATAACCGAACCCTCTATTCAGTCATAATTGATCTAGCAAGACAAACTTGCTAACCACTGTATCAGGTTGAAGTGCCAAAATGATTTTCTAAGCATAACTCAGATGTGGCACAAGGCCAAAAACATGGGGCACCCAGTGAAGATTAAAGTCACTAATCAGTTATAATTCATCTAGCAAAATAAACTTGCTAACCATTGCACAATGTTGGACTGTCCAAATGATTTTCTAAGCTTAGTTCAAATGTGGCATAAGGCTGAAAGTATGGAGCACTCAATGAGTAATTAATCTAGCAAGAAAAGTTTGCTAACCATGTAACCATGTCAAAGTACCCAAATATTGGCTTTTATGCTGGAATCTTATAATTGCTAATAATGATTATAATGCTCTTCATAAATAAATTACTTTTGGTGCCTACTGTAGTGTGATAGTTCCAAAAAAATCTTTAAAAGTAGGGAAGAAATTAATTCAGTAGAAGGAGAATTTTTTTCATCTATAATCCCAGATTCAACAAGGATTAAAAGAATTAGTTTCATTTTAGGATTTTGTCATTTCTAATCTTGATGAATATGTGTCTGAAGTCATTAACCAGGGTGGAGGGTTCCTCTGAGGGTTGTTGATTGATTCATTTTTTATGGCTTATCACTCTGTTAGGGCACTCTCCACCTTTTAAGTATAGTGAACTGTTCCGGGCACTATAAATGGTGGTAGTGTCGGGAGTTCGACAGTTCAGGATTTACGAGTCAGTCGTGTGTTTCTGGTTGTAAACCGGAAGTGATAATTGCACTCTACGACGTACAGAGACATACACATTAATACCTTGTTTTCCTGTATTATTTTTTAAGAGTAGAATGATCGGAAAAGAGAAAGCCGGGAACCACATCCTAAACAGGAAACAAGGGATGAACCTCTTCACCAGTTCAAAAGACGTGGGTGGAGTGTGAACTGGGCGATAGTTAAGTCTATCTACTCCAACCACTTTTGTAAATACCATTTCTTCCTTAATACATTTATTTATTATTATATTTCTGTTGTTTGTTGTTATTACCGACACAACTCAACACACTCATTGCAGGTTATACGAAGCTAGAAATTATTTTTAGATTCTAAGAACTTTTGGGGAGATAATAAGGGTTTCCCTATTGCAAGTCTTTCTAATCAACCCATAGCTGGGAGGAGATGAAGTGAATTCATACCTTTCCCGAAAGTATTTATGCACAAGTGAATATAACAAACCCAGTAGGAATTGAAACTTGGTTCATTGACTAACAATTCTGATCCATTAAACCACATGCACATCCAAGCTTACAGTACATGGTATTCCCAAGCAATCACCCATCTATTTACTAACCAGGTTTGATGTTTAACTTCAGTGATTGTATGAGAACAGGTGTTTCATTATAGTAGACACAAGCTAGAATTGAATTGAGGGCAGTTGGTCAATTCATTATTTAATGGCAATGTCACTAAAACACACAGGATTTCAGAACTGCTAATCAAGCTACTAAAGTTGAAATGGGGGTGTATGAAGTGTTATCCAGTTTTGGGGAGGTGAATCAGGGTGTGAGCAACCCTGATTGGGTCAATCAGGGTATGGTGGTTTGTTACAAATTTATAGTAGATTGTGGTCACCATTTTATAGTAGAGTGCGTGTTTGATTTGATTTGGTTTTGTTAAGTTTAGTCCACCATAATAGCTGTGTGAAAACAAGAACAATCAAGATAGTCTATAAAAATATTCATTTATATAAACATTAAACATTTCTGTATTATACAAAATGATAGTAATGTTCATATGTTTGGTACAAGGTTGGTAAGAAGAGTTCATAATAATCCTGTACAAGAGAAAAGTAAGTAACAATGTATGAAAGCAGTAATGATGATAAGGGTGCATGCAGGAATGGAGGTATCATTGTAGTCAAAATATCTTTGATGTGTCCACTCAGTTAAATGTTTGTTTCATTGTGTTTTCTTCTTTGTGTCTGTCTTTATGAAATGTTCTTTGAAAAAGATGAAGGAAAGGTACAGAACAAAGCAACAAGAGAGAGAGAGAGAGAGAGAGAGAGAGGGAGAGGGAGAAAGAGGGGGGGTAAGAAAGATGAGAGGATAAGCCTATACAGTTCGCTTGACTTGTGTTTTAAGGGAAACGGCAAGGAAGCCCTCTGAAGATAAAAGACAAAATCATGAGTACTTATACATTTTGCGGGGATAAAAGTAGATCACTTTCAAATATATTTTTCTCTTCTCTGATTGGTTAATATATATATATTTCTTTAGAATTGTCTTCAACTGGAAGTCATGTGTGGAGCCTGTTGCCCAAAACATTAAATATGTTATTCTGATTTAAGTTGTTGAGGAGCTAACTTCCTGTTCACTACAAGGGAAAGGATTTGATATTGAAAGACTTGAAGCTCCTATTGATATTGGCTGCAAACATCACTGACCAGTGTATCGGAAAAGTATATTTTGTGATTATTACTTACATTTGGACTAATGTCCTCATCTTTGTTGGTATTAGCACAATGTTTTGACCATCGTGTCTTCTGACCCTTTTCAGGTTTTTAATCTAGATAAATTTTGGAAAATGCCAAACTGAGCCATTTATTTCATTTACAGGGCTAGAAAATTCTCATTCTGCTGTCTATGTCAAAGGATATTTTGTCTTATTCATATTTAGTGTGGATCAGTTATTACTTGCCCAATTAGGGCAGGTTGATCTTTCACGCTTTTAAAAAATCAATAGTGCACTTTATGTGCTTGTGCCATGCATCTTGTCCATATACAAAGCTTCAGTAAATGATAAATTTGATAAAACTGTGCTCTAAGGATTTCACTGATCACCGGAATGAAATTGTAATGTTACAATTGAAGGTCTTATTTGATGGTACAATGATTTAGTAATAATGTCCTTGTACCATGCATCTTGTCGATTTACAATGTGTAAAGCTTCAGTAAATTATAAATTTGATAAGACTGTGCTCTAAGGCTTTCACTGATCACTCTACCCATAAACATAACCTTGTCTGAGTCCCTCTCTGCCTGAAAACATAGAGACTGACAGGCTCAGATTCATATGGAACACTGAGTATTTACCCAATATCTTCCCAATGAGACGGGATGTGACACAAGAGTGGGCTTTATTTAGGGAACTTGAGTGCAAACATTTAGGCCAAGGGTCAAATTTTTTTCCAGCCTTGGCATATGTGGGATTGTGCACTAAACTTGTTTATTTTTTTCAGCTGAATCTATGTTCATAGACAGAACCCCAACTGAGTTGAACTTTGCCTAAAAATAGAGAGCTTGACTGATTGTTTTGTATTTGAGTTTTTTTATAACTATTTCACCCCAAGCAAGGCAGAACTACCACTAGTGCACATGAAGTTACAGTGAGGGAATAAAAAAAGGTACAGGGAATGTCAAAGAAAAAAGAAAAAATGGATGGGAATCAAGTAGATAAAAGATAGCAATTGATGTTGCATTTAAATGTTTGGAGATTGTAGCTATCAGGGCAGCAAGCAAAGGGAAGTTTCACAAACGGGAAGTGCGAGAAAAGAAACTGTTAGAGTAGAAGAGGAGTTAGATTTAACTATTTCGATGGTAAAAGAGTGGGAACTTAAAGCCAATATAGTAGCACAAGTAAATACAAGTAGTTGAGGTACCAAGAAAAAAAGCAGTTGTCATAAAAATACCCGTAGAAAAGACAGAGAGAAGCTACATCACATCGATAAGAAAGTGACTGAAGGTGGGCTGCCAAGTCAGGATCGATTATATTGCAGATCCTTCTTTGGTTTTTGTTGAGTAAAACAGGTGTCCTGAACTCTCTTTGAGTTCTTTATTTCAGGTGTCTTTCCTGATTCATTTGTGTTACTGTTATGTCTTATTTACTCTACAATAATAATAAAACATGGTAAAACATGTTAGGCTATGTTTTAGGTTTCTTTATTCATATAATATGGTGCATACTCACTTAAATTTACAAGCGTATTGTTGGCGAGCTAAAATATGCATGACCAAAAGTGATAAAACGTATAATGTTTTAGTTTTCCTTACCCATATGTGATAAAAGCCCACTTAAATATGTGAGTGTTTCAATGAATTATGTGTAACCAATAATGTTGAAATCTGATAATGTCCATAACATTGTAAATGTTAAAACATTGTTGAATTACAAAAAAACAAAAGTGTTCAATATTTTACTTTTTTTAAGCTTTTTATTTTTATTAGGTGATTTTACAGTTTTTTATATATAAGATGCTTTGTATTATGATAATTTGTTTTAATTAAATATTTTAATGCAGATACAAATTTGAACAATTTTTAATGTTCATGCCCACAAAAACACGGTGTATCAAAAAAAAAAAAGCTTTTCCCTTGACACTGCTATTATTTTACTACCTTCACTCCTCAGCAATGAATTTATACATTTTCTTTGTTCTTGGAAATTGACCACAAAAATAATAAATGTTATTTATGTTTTAGATTGTTTATTGAAATGGTTAGCAAAACATCAGCCGATTGATTTGAACTTCATAAAATTAATTTCTTTATAGTTTGTTTATGCATTTTAATAATTTAGTAAATGCTTATAAATCCATAAATAAACTTCATTTTCATATTTATCTGGATTGCTATGTGATATTTGTCCTTATGTATGGCAGCAAATGTTGGATGATCTTATCAAGGAAGAAGGAGAAGCTCGAAGCAGCAGAAATGTGGTTCTGTAGAAGGATACTGTGGATATCACAAACTGAGTATGTGAGTAATGATGAGGTGTTGGAGAGGATGCAAACAAGAAGAAAACTCATATTTAACATCAGAAAAATACAGCGGAGGTTCCCGGGACATGTAATGAGGAAGGAGGGTTTGGAGAATATGATACTCATAGAGGCAAAGAGAGACAGGTGAAAGCTGTGCAAGTCATATTTGATGGGCTTGAGCAAATGAATGGTGGAGTGGGTTTGGAAGAGATACCAAGAGGAAAAATATCAAGAGTGACAAGGGTTAGGGGCAAGTGGCAGTCCATGATCACCTCCGTCTTGGAAAGACATGACGCGTGAAAAAGAAGAAATGATAAATGTTATTTTGCATTAGTTTTAATTGTATTATTTTTTTTTAGAATGTTGTAAATATAAAATTATTCTTGGAAATAAGCACTCTAATAAAAGTATTTTTTTTTGTAAATTTTCAAGACCAAAAATGTATAAATTCTCTTTCATCATATATTTAGGATTTATTACAATTCTAATCATCACATTAAAAAATAATTATTATGTAGATTGGATGATGGACTAGATGAGACAATATTATCACTGATTAGTAACTGACATAAGCTACTAACATTTTTGTATATATTTAGCTTTGGACATTTATTTTTATTGAATAAAATAAATATTACCTGTTCATGACATTTAAATCATCAATATATCTGTATATAGTATGGTAACATTTTGACATAGTCTGTCTGTTGTAGAGATATAGTTGTATTATTAAGTAGATGGGTGTTTGTAGTAGAGCAAGAATTGTATATTATAACAGTCCTTATTTGCTGCCTCCTTATTGTGATCTTGTCAGACTGTTATAAGAAGAAAGTGTCAATGCCAATGCATATGGTTGAACACAGATCTCCAGGCAACAAATGTAACTGTTGAATGAATTATGCTACTGGGATCACATGACCATAAATATTTAGTATATAAAGCACTCAGACAGAAGTCTGAGTGGGTTCTGTGTTGTGCATCATTCTGGTGTTGTGCGATTTTTAAGAGATTGTTTCTGTGTGAATTACTCAAGAGAATTATTCCAAGGAGAATTATTGTGTATTATTCGAAGGATTTGTTTAATATATTGATTTTATGCAAAGATACCAAAATACTGTAACTCGCTAATAGTGAGTTACCAAAAGTTCCCTTCAGAATAATGTTACAAAAACTAACGTTATGAAAATAATAAACATTGCTTAGGAGTGAAAGTAGTTAAAATAATAGTATTGTCAAGGGAAAAATATTCTTTGAAGAGACCAATTTTGCAGGCACAAATGTTAAACATTGCCAAAGTTTGATTATACAAAGAATATACATGAAATCAAGCAAAAATTGTAAGAACAAATTTTTGGAAACATTTTGGTTGAAATACAACCTTTGGAAATGTGTAAATATTATTCTGAATAAAAGCTTCAAGTTCATGTAAATGCTACAATCAAAAGGTCAAAGTTGAAAATGGGTCCCACTCTGGTTTACTATCATTTGAAGAAACCTAAATTTAAATTCAGGTTTATGGTTCACATTTTCTGTCACTGTTCATGCAATATGAGATTAACTCAGAATTAATCAACTGTGATGCAAAAACATTTGTGGTTTATATCAATAAAAGAAAAAAAATGGATACAAAATAACAACAATGTTCTCTCCTTGACTAATGACAGTTCTCGTTAAAGAATTTTTTGTAAGAGCTTGGACGCTTTTCTCTGTAATAGTCATACAAGCAAGCATAGAAAGATTTTGTAGTTGTTGTGAGTTTAGAACGGCAAAATCCAATGCCATACACAACTAGCCATGCATTTTTTTCTGGTAATTCTTCCATTTCGATTTTGCACCTCTTACAACATTCTTCTATTCCAGTAGGTATGGGAGCACCAACCAAGCACCTCTCTTCTCCAATCATGACACAGGAGAGACAATCAGAAACGCAGTTTACACGTGGATCACGAAAACATTTTGCAGTGGCTGTATAATGATGGATTGAAAGAAGAAACAGCAACAAGGCACATTTGTAGGGTGTCATGGCCAACAATTGAATGAAAGCAGAAGATTCCAGCTGCAATGGAAAAGAAGCACATATTTCAGAACTTCTGTCTCAAAGGAATTATGACATTACTTAAATGGAGTGGTTCAATTGTAAAAAATAGAAAAAATTTTTTGGAAATAATTTTTCTAGAGTAGCCATCTTTAGACTTTCCTTAGTCCGTCACACTTGTCAGAATTAGTTTAAAAAAGGGTTTCTTGTTTATAATATTAATACATTGTAAAGTCAATCCTTGACTTTTACAAAGTTATCAGAACTTAGCTGCCCAATTACAACTGCCATGGTCTTATATCATTGATATCTGTGTACAAAAATACATTTTTAATTTACAAAAGTTTTTCTTTTAAATAACAGACAGATATATATATATATATTTGCAAACATAAATCTTCCTGCCTGCAAAAATATGGAGTGTCAAAAGGACAGTTTTTCCCTTGACATCACTATTATTTTTAACTACCTTCACTCCTTGGTATTGTTTATTGTTTTAAAAAGCCATGATTAGAACTGTAATAAAACCCAAACATACAAACATTCATTCATATATTTCCTTTCTTCTTGAGATTTGACAACAAAAATAATAAACAATTTATTTAGTAGATTGTTTATTTGCACTATTTATTTATTTTGTTATTTATTTATTACATTGTTTATTGAAATAATTGGTAAAACATCTGCTAATTGTCAACTGATTCAAACTTTATGAAATTGTAATTAATAAGGATTATCTTATAGTTGGTTTACATATTTTAATAATTTGGTAAATCTTTATAAATTCACGAATAAAAATTTGTTTTCACATTTATTTTTTTATAAATTGATAAATGATAAATATTGCATTGCCTTAGTTTTAATCAAATTGGTTTTAAAATGTTGTAAATATAAAATTATTGTCACAAATAATCTACTAAGTAAATAATGATTAATATTTTTGTTGTCAATTCTCAAAAACAAAATGTATAAATTCACTTTCATCATATGTTTAAGCTTTATTACAATTTGAATCATTGCTTTTTAAAATAAACATTGCCAAGGATTGAAGGTAGTTAAAATAATAGGAAAAACCATCCTCTTCACACTTAATTTTTTGTGGGCACAAGGGTTCCATATTATATGTATGACCCTATCTTTTCATTCTTCTTTCACTCTGCTTGACTGTGTAGGTATATGATGTATTTTTCTATGTGTGGAACAGGCATATGCAATGGATGAATTGTTGTCTAAATTATGCAAAGATGAAAATGAGGCTGGCATCTCATTTTAACAGATATATTTAACAAAATTCAGGTTTGCAAAAAAATATTAATATTTTTAACGTTTTAGAAAGCAGAGGGAGGGGTCCTGTTCACAATATCGATACAGTCTAAAGTTAATCCTTGACTTTTACAGAGTTATCAGAATTTGTTGTCGATTTATAATTATCAAATTTCAAACTTCTTATATTGTTGATACTTTAGTTTGAAAACAGACATTTTTGTATTTTACAAAATGATTTAGTTGAAAAAAAACAAAAAGGTATGTATATTTTTATGTATTTTATTGTAAGAAAATATTTTAAACAAGCAATTTTTCAGGAAAACAGTATTTTTTGCATTTTTTCCAAAAAGAATTTTTGTTCTTTAAAAACAGATACATTTTCAAGTAATGCCACATTTTTAATTAAAAAACAAAAATTAACATAAATTAGCAAAAATATACAGATATCAATGACAGAAACACATTTTCAAGGACATTTGTAAATAAAAAAAAAACTAGGGCAGATAATTCTGTAAAATTCATGGATCAATTTGATAAGTTTTGATATTACAAACAGGACTCTCTCTCTTCTAAGTCAATAAAAATCAGTATTTTTTGATTCTGACAAATGTTACAGCGTAAGAAAAGTGTAATCAATAAAAATTATTCACCAGAAAATTTTTCCCTATTTTTTTTCAAATGAATCCGTTTATTATGTAACTCCAGAATTATCAATGTGCGGGATTGGTTCCTTTCAAAATCTAATTTTCAAACACAAGATCTCAGTCCATGAAATATGTGCTTGGATTTGTCAAAATTTGAGTAAGTAAAAATGTGATCTTATAAAAACATTCAATTTGTTCACAAAGAAAGAATAAAAGAAAAAAGAATTACAGATAGAGTGTGAACCCAGAAGTTTTATATTCCAAAAATCTTTGAGGTGTTTTACAAAAAACTGTTTCTTATGAAGATAATTTCATGTAACAGAATACAGATTATATACATAAAGATTTCCTTATGACTCTGCTTACTACTTTGACTTGGAATATTACATCTGTCTGCTACTTGGACCATAACATAAGCTGGCAACTTTATACATTGTCATTCTATTTATATCTGGTGCATGGATGTAACAATACTTTAAAAAATGCATGCACATATTTAAAAGAAAAATGCTCAACTGTTTAAATGTGTGTTACTTGAAGATTATAACATTTCTAATAAATATGCATTGCAGATTAATATATTATTGATGCTGTGAAAATTTTATCTTTCTCTGTAAAATATATATTAATTAAATTTTATTTCAATTTGGTATCAACTCAGAAGGGTTTTCATAACTTATTGTTGTCATACTTTCACTTTCATGGCTTCTGCTCCAATGAACTTAGATCACTGGTGCCCCCTAGGTATGAATTTGCATGAGATACTAGATTAGCAACTAGGTCCCACCCTTTTACAGTGAAACAGATAAGAAGTAACTGCAATTTCTACTCCAACAGCTTCTTTTCTCTCACTTCCCACCTGTGGAATTCCCTTCCGTATACTTGCTTCCCCAACTGCTAAAATCTCCAGGAGTTTAAATGTAAGGTCAACAGACACCTCCTAACACACTAACTTGGACCCATTCTCTCAAACACTCTTCCCATCTATGCAACCCTCGTCCTCGGCATCCTTACCGTCTATCACTCGCCTTCTGACATTTTCTATATCTAACCACTCTTTTTTATCACTTTCCCCTATGTAACCCCCTAACCACTCTTTCTCATCACTTTCCCCTATGTAACCCCTAACCACTCTTTCTCATCACTTTCCCCTATGTAACCTCCTAACCACTCTTTCTCATCACTTTTCCCTATGTAACCCCCTAATCACTCTTTCTCATCACTTTCCCCTATGTAACCCCTAACCACTCTTTCTCATCACTTTCCCCTATGTAACTTCCTAACCACTCTTTCTCATCACTTTCCCCTATGTAACCCCCCTAACCACTCTTTTTTATCACTTTCCCCTATGTAACCTCCTAACCACTCTTTCTCATCACTTTTCCCTATGTAACCCCCTAATCACTCTTTCTCATCACTTTCCCCTATGTAACCCCCCTAACCACTCTTTCTCATCACTTTCCCCCATGTAACCCCCTAACCACTCTTTCTCATCACTTTTCCCTATGTAACCCCCCTAACCACTCTTTTTTATCACTTTCCCCTATGTAACCCCCTAACCACTCTTTCTCATCACTTTCCCCTATGTAACTTCCTAACCACTCTTTCTCATCACTTTCCCCTATGTAACCCCCTAACCACTCTTTCTCATCACTTTCCCCTATGTAACCCCCTAACCACTCTTTCTCATCACTTTCCCCTATGTAACCTCCTAACCACTCTTTCTTATCACTTTCCCCTATGTAACACCCCTAACCACTCTTTCTCATCACTTTCCCCTATGTAACCCCCTAACCACTCTTTTTTATCACTTTCCCCAATGTAGCCCCCTAACCACTCTTTCTCATCACTTTCCCTATGTAACCCCCTGTGCAACAGTGGCAGGGAAATGACTTGCTTGAGGTGAAATGATTAAAAAAAAAAATTGTGATGATACAAATGGCAATTATCTTTGTTTAGTTGAGATAGTCACATGGATTATGTGATAGCTGATTAGTGATATCACTTTATAGTGATGAGAGTGGCTAGTCATCCAGTTTGTTTACAGATTCCAAACTGAGTGGTTGTTTTTAGCCTGGGCCAAGGGGCTAAATCTACCTCCTCCAGCAAAAGCTACAGTTTATAAGTCCATGGTGCTGTTTCCTTTTGGGAATATATCTTCCCCAGATACAGAAAGAAACTATGGCTTTCCATTTCCTGTTCATTTCCTTGCCTGGGTCATATAAGGTGAATCCAGCCTGCTTGAATCTGGAATTCTAAATATGACTTCTCTGGAAACACAAGAAACTCTCCATATTATATAAATCTAAATTTAGTTAAATGAACACATTAGACAGATTCAAATTAAAGCAAACATATTCTATTAATTAATCAGTTTCAGACTAAAAACTTGGAAATTGTTAATAAGTTGAGTCATGGTGGAGTAGTGGACAGTGGCTTGGATTGAGGAATTGCAATCCATCAAGAATTCATTGCATTCGCTTCTATTACCCTCATGAAATGTATGAATCCATCTCTTCTCGCTAGTTATGGATAAATAGTAGGACAGATTCAGCCTTATAGCCTTGGTTGGCAATCAGTCTAGGAGAATGAAAACCCTGATTTCAAACCCCCTTGCTGCTTTGTAGGTCCTACCTTATTATCTTTAGGCAAAAGCTAGAAGATGAAACTGGCCCTCCTACATCTAACCACAACAGAAATAATGGACTCCACAGATTTAGTACAATGATTTGAACAAACACAAGACTGGGATATAGCATGGCACTGTGGATCTCTCTGATTTTGAACCATTCACCCAAAGGTTTATCATTTATAACAAGTGAGTTTTGAAAGAAAGGTTTATTTTTTTATTCTTCTTTCACTCTGCTTGACTGTATAGATATGTGATATATTTTTTCTATGTGTGGTATAGGCATATACAGTGGATAAATTGTTGTCTAAATTATGCAAAAATGTAAATGATGCTGACATCTCATTTTAACAGATATATTTAAACAAATTACACAAAAATATTTTGAAATACTAAGTAGTAAATCTATTCAATAAAATCACTATTGGCTTCAACTACGACCTCCAGACAACTTTAGAATCTTTTGCATTTCTTCTGGACAGACACCTTGTTTAAGTTGGTGAATGTTGCCGTAATTCTTACCTTTAGTTCATCTTTAGTGTTACAATGAGTTTTGTTGGTCTCTTTCTCAACTATGCCCACACATAATAATCAAGGGGTTTGCAGTCTGGGGAGTTAAAGGGCCAGATGTAAGAGGTGATGACTGGGTTCTCCTGCTTGTGTGGCATGGTGCAGAGTTCTGTTGCTAGACATAGAGTCTTTAACAGCTACCCTCTTGACCCAGGTCAGTAATACCTCCTCAAGGCACTTTATGTAGATCTTTCTGTTGAGTATGAGACCAACAAATTCAGGAATTCTTTTCTTATCAAAATGATTAGACTGAGTTTTCTCAGCTGCTGTACCTTTTTAATCGCCATTAGACTCATTCAACTTTTCCAAATCCTCTACACTGTCCTCAGATTCACACCCAAATACTCAGAAATGTTTGTATTAGAGCCTCTGGTGTGAATGCCAAACAGCACAGCATGCCATTTTCAAATTTCTGGCAGAGTGAATTATGTCATGGTGCTCTTTTTCTAACAGATGGTACCCAACTGACCCTACTAGACTGTGCAGTTGACAAAACAATAAACAATGCTCATGCTTGAAATTCAAATCGTTGTGAAGAGACACGTCTCATAAAGAAGAATAATAATATTCTTTTCTAGCACTTCTTGTTTGTGGAACTCACTTCTATTTGCTTGCTTCCTTGAGAGCTAAAAATCATTAAAAATTTAAATGTGATGTCAATTGTCATCTTTTATCTACTTGATTCCCATCCGTCTCTTATCTTTTTTTCAACATCTACTGTACCATTTTTATTTCTTACCATAATACCCTGCATGCCAGTGGCATTTCTGCCTTGCTTGGGGTGAAATGATTATAAAAAAGATTTCCAAACATCAGTACCATATTAAGTCTATATCAAAAGTAATAAAATGCAGTGCATTTTTGTTAGCCTTGCGTTAAATACTTTCAAAATGTTTGATGAAATTGACACCTTACAACGTTAATGTTCAAATCACTGTATTATTAATTATTCATCATTTCAGGTAACATTAGATCTACCCAAATGGCATGTTAGAATCATTTGTCTTATTCTTTTCTAGTTTTTTTTATTTATACTGAGAGAAATATAAATGCAAATTCTACTCCATCAGTTTCTTTTCTCGCATTTCCTGCTTGTGGAATTCCTTTCCATTTACTTGCTTCCCCGACAGCTACAATCTCCAAGAATTTAAATGTAAAGTCAATAGTCATCTCCTATCTCACTAACCTGCATCCTCTCATGCTCCTTTCTCTGTCCACTTCACTCTCATCAGTATTCTCATCCTTCTCTTACCCACTTCCTGACACCCCCTATAACCTGTTACTTTTTCTCATAACTTTCCTCCTATGTAACCCTCTGCAAAACAGTGGCAGGAAAATGCTTTGTCTGGGGTGATATGATTATATAAAAAAAAAGTGAAGTATTTTCCTGTTTTATAAAATCTATCACTCTGCTAGTAAATAGTTTATAATTTAATATTAATGTGTATTCTTTATTAAATTTTGGGCCACTTTATAAAATATGCTACAGGGTTTGCCAAATATAATATAATGGATGTTGGCATATAAAATGGGATTGCTGATATGAGTTCAAATTCTAAGCTAACCACAAAGAACTGTACCAGATAACAGAAACTACAGGATTTTCACTAGCAGCAAAAATTAAAATTAATAGCACATGTACCTTGAAGAAAAAATAATGACATAATTAAGATTCTGACATTCCACACTACTTCAAATAAAAGGTTAGGAAGGAAATTCCAATAAGTACAGAAAAGAGCAATAAGAGCTATTATACTTGAAAAACCTACTTTCCTCGAAAATTGTTTTAAGAGAAAAGATTTTATAAATTTCAATCGACAAGAGTACTAATTGCTTGGTCACTGAATGTCAGATGTTTCCTTATAAGGAAATGGCTTACCATCCATAAATCCCTTACCATTTTTCTATGAGTATCGAATTTCTACAATATAATTAAAGAAATAAAATAATGTTTCCTTATAAGGAAACAGCTAATATTTCCTTTATCATTTTTCTAGATGTGTATTGAAATTCTACAATATAATTGAAATAAAATAATGTTTCCTTATAAGGAAACAGCTGATATTTCCTTTATCATTTTTCTATATGAGTATCATAATTCTACAATATAATTGAAGAAATAAAATAATGTTTTCTCATAAGGAAATGGCTGATATTTCCCTTACCATTTTTTTTACATGAGTATCAAAATTTGACAATATAATTGAAATAAAAATTTTCTTATAAGGAAATGGCTGGTGTTTCCCTTACTATTTTTCTATATGAGTATTGTAATTCTACATTATGATTGAAGAAATAAAAAGAAAACTTTACCAAAGAAAGCAATATTTTATTTTGTTTTGCAGCTTAAAACTTTCTGTTTTGGGATTAATTTGGGGGTGCAGGACAACTCAATGCTGCCAACTCAATAACATGCAAACTATGGAATTTTTTTGTCAACTTTTTAAAAACAAATAAAAGTAAAATATTAAGGATAATTTCTAAAACATTAACTTTTTAACTAAGTATTTCCATTTTTGGTGTAATGAAAATTTTGAAAATTAAACACCATTATAAAACTTGTTTTTAATTATTTGTAATTATTATATGTTTATAGAATGTCAAATGCCACTTCAAAGGAGCTTAAACTAAAGATGACATTTCTCCAAAATAAATTGTTGCCCTCCCCCTTGCCAAAAACTATTTAAAAGACACCAAATTAATGGAATAGCCATCAGCATCTCTAAATATTAATCCAATAGAAAATGTGAGATTTCTCATTAAAAGAGATGTGTGTGAAAATAATATTTAAGAAAAGATCTCTTGGAAGTAATAAAACAGTAATAAGTAATAATAACGTCAAAACAGTAGAAAAGTCAATAAAATCTACTGTTGAAAGAATGTTATAGAATGTCAAGAAGTCCATTTTTTTTTTTTTGAGTTTGCTTAGTGCATCACAACCACAACCTGTTTGACAAGAAGACTCACATTGCATCTCTCAAGCTATAGTTCAATTCAATTTCATTTAAACATACATGGAAACCTATTAAACTCTATAACATACTCAGTAATAATACAAATATAATAGCATCATCCACATGCAAAAATGGTTAAAAATAACAGAAGCATTAATAATAAATAGGAAAAATCCAACATTTAATAATATCAACTGCAAACATGGCAACGATGTGCTTACCATTTTCTGAATATAAAACATACACATAACTCTACACATATCCATAAATACTACACATATTCATTTACATGTAAAATAAATCGTCCTTGATAATGACTAAAAGTATAACCAAAAGTGTTCGGAAGAATAAAAAATTTGGACAATTTTTATATAATTTAAGGAGTCATTTACAGAACAGAAGTAAAAAATAAAATATACTTACTGAAGGCAATTTTAAAACATGATGAAATAATCCCAAGTCCACATTCAAACTAGAAGAACTTAAAAATAGCACTAAACTAGCCAACTATGTATGAAAATTAAAAGAAGAGAATGCCAGAAACCCCCAAGTGATGTGAAAAATATTAAAAGAACCCAAACCCTGCAATGATGCTGATATTTGAAGATTGAGTCAAGAAAAAGCCTTGCTATAGTATTATTTCCAGAATGACAAAAGCTACTAAATAAACAGACCAAAATAATGTCTGGATGTAAACACATAAGAAAATATTTTTTAAGCTCGTACAAACCTAAATGAAAGGATTCCCAATAACAAACCACTCGCTTACTTTGAACTTCCAGTTTTGAACTTATTAATTAACTGTTAAGCCATCAGTCAAAGTAAATCACCTGACAAAACTAAAAAAGTCAAAACCATGATATCCTAACCAGCTGATCCTCCCTACCTAAACACACACACACACACACACACACACACACACACACACACACACACACACACACACACATATATATTTCCTCCTGCCATGCTCAGGAGGGGATAACCTATAAAGACACAGCTAATAATCCTCTCAAATATTTTGCCATGATATTTTAGAAATTAATGCTTGCTTAACACATTTAGTTTAGTTTATTTACACTACTGAATGAATAATATTAATATTTTTTAAATCAGCAGAATTTTATCTTTGAAATTTTGCAATAACTTTAAAACAAAAATTTTGTTCTTTCAGTCAAAACTGAATTTACATTTGAAAAACTTTTAGAAATGCTTGACCGAATTTATATATATATATAAGTTTATAAATATAAATTTATATAATACATGTTTAACAGTAAAAGGGGGGATAGCCTGTGAGGAAACAGCTAATAATCCTCTCAAATATTTTGTCATCATTTTTCATGAGAAGGATACACTTGGAGATATATAAATATGGATACCAATAAATAGATGTATGCATCCAAGTACACATATATATATATATAACTATTTTTCTGGTGTTAATAAAACAGTATCAGTCAGTTAAGTGCCATATGCAATACACGCTTTGGGTGATCATGTCTTGAAAGAGACATGACTGACTGGGCAGAAGATTATAGTAGGTTGCCATTGCTTTTTGTGGTAGACTGGTTGCCAGCCAAGGCTATATAACCCAATCTGTTCTATTATTTAACCCATAACTAGAGGGAAGAGATGTATTAATACCTTTCCCAATGGTATTTGTGCATAAGTGAATGCAAGGAATTCAGCTGGAATTCGAACTTGGCACCCTGATTTGTCATTCCAAGTCAATATCCACTGCACCACAACGAACAATATAACAAAGCTATAAAGTATATATTAATAATTATACATATTATCTTACGTCTATAGCACAAGTTGGAGTTTCATGCACCATGCAATCATCAGGTGCTAATTAAGAACTGATCATTTCCGGATTTTAATTTTTGATTCTCATGTTGTTCATGGTAGTTATGTTATAACTAGCAGTGTAGCCTGGTGTTGCTCGGGTGTAATGGAAGCTTTAAAACTAATCCATGGTCCTGGAGCTCAGACTCTTTGGACATTGGCACGAAAGTCTAAAAAGCAATAGTTGTTTCCAGTTAAAGCGAAACCATAGACTGAAAGAAAAATGAATGGATGTAACTCAAATTTTGATTTCCTGATATCAATTTCAAATTTTCTGCACTATTGTAATAACTGCAACCTTGAAACTTCTGAATATCATTTCTTATGGCTTTGTCTATGAGTGTATCAAATTTGATTAAAATCTGACCACTGCTTCTATAACCCGATTTTTTCGATTATCAATTTTCGATATTTATCAGGGGTACCTCGACATAAAACCTAGCTAAAAACACTCGCAAACGCTTATAGTACAACTGTGTAAATTTTCAAGAAAATCAGTTCAGCCATTTCGGAGTCTATAGGTAATGGATACACACACACAAAGTTCCATTTATAAATAAGTTTAGATACTGGGAAACTATTATTTAATTTTTTGATTGTCTAACTTAATTTGATTTGGACCAAAACTTAAACATGTAATTGTAAAGTAAAATTTTATAAGTTAAATTAGAATTTAAATTAACCGGTAAAATATATTAGGGCAGAGGTTATACATTTTGTACCTAAGGGTCAAAAGGGATTACTTGTAAATATATATATATATAAAGAAGTAATAGATTTTTGATTTTTTAATGTGACAGATTTCATGATTTAAACATTCTTTTTAGTGGATAATCATGTTTGACCAAATGCTCTGTTTAATTCTTGAATGTTCAGACTAGAAGAAAATAAATATACTGTTTGATAAATAAACAGAACATCTACTCAAATATGGGCATTCACTAAAAATAACATTTAAATGAATTAAATCTGTTGGATTAATAAATAAAAATCTATTACTACTTGAAAAAAATAAATATACTGTTTAATAAATAAACATGACGTCTACTCAAATATGGGCATCCACTAAAAATAACATGTAAATTAATTAAATCTGTTGGATTAATAAATAAAAATCTATTACTACTTGAAAAAAATAAATATACTGTTTAATAAATAAACATGACGTCTACTCAAATATGGGCATCCACTAAAAATAACATGTAAATTAATTAAATCTGTTGGATTAATAAATAAAAATCTATTACTACTTGAAAAAAATAAATATACTGTTTAATAAATAAACATGACGTCTACTCAAATATGGGCATCCACTAAAAATAACATGTAAATTAATTAAATCTGTTGGATTAATAAATAAAACTCTATTACTACTGAAAAAAATAAATATATTGTTTAATAAATAAACATGACATCTACTCAAATATGGGCATCCACTAAAAATAACATTTAAATTAATTAAATCTGTTGGATTAATAAATAAAAATCTATTACTACTTGAAAAAAATAAATATACTGTTTAATAAATAAACATGACGTCTACTCAAATATGGGCATCCACTAAAAATAACATTTAAATTAATTAAATCTGTTGGATTAATAAATAAAACTCTATTACTACTTGAAAAAAATAAATATATTGTTTAATAAATAAACATGACATCTACTCAAATATGGGCATCCACTAAAAATAACATTTAAATTAATTAAATCTGTTGGATTAATAAATAAAACTCTATTACTACTGAAAAAAATAAATATATTGTTTAATAAATAAACATGACATCTACTCAAATATGGGCATCCACTAAAAATAACATTTAAATTAATTAAATCTGTTGGATTAATAAATAAAAATCTATTACTACTTGAAAAAAATAAATATACTGTTTAATAAATAAACATGACGTCTACTCAAATATGGGCATCCACTAAAAATAACATTTAAATTAATTAAATCTGTTGGATTAATAAATAAAACTCTATTACTACTTGAAAAAAATAAATATATTGTTTAATAAATAAACATGACATCTACTCAAATATGGGCATCCACTAAAAATAACATTTAAATTAATTAAATCTGTTGGATTAATAAATAAAACTCTATTACTACTTGAAAAAAATAAATATACTGTTTAATAAATAAACATGACGTCTACTGAAATATGGCATCCACTAAAAATAACATTTAAATGAATTAAATCTGTTGGATTAATAAATAAAAATCTATTACTACTTGAAAAAAATAAATATACTGTTTAACAAATAAACGGGACGCCTACTCAAATATAGGCATCCACTAACAATAACATTTAAGTGATAAAATTTATATATATATATATTTTTTCAGATAATTGTAAATAATAAAACATGATAAATAAGTGATAAAATCCATATCTTTCCAAAACAATGTTTGATGTGTTAACAAGAAAACATATTAAATGTTGTTTTCATATTTATCCTCTTGTTCCCGAAAATATTTTTTCTGTTTTACATCCACATCTTCCCATACCATGCAAACAACTATAAACAACGAATTACTTACATCTGAGACAAGCTTCTTAAAGATCCAATACCAAAAGATGTTTTGTGCCACGTTGCTGATGTTTGACTATTTATGTCTTGGTACACATCCTGTGCCAGAGTTAATCTGTCCCCCACCATTACCATAAAAGTACTAGTAGTACTTATCGTAGTAGTATTAGTCATACTAATAAAAATAAAGCCAATAATTGGTAAACTAGTGTTTTTACCAATGTCGCTATTCCAAATACACACAGTGATGTCACAACAAACCAGAAAAAGGAAGAAACTGTACTTAAAATGGGAGTGATGCTGACGTCCAAACTTCCTTTATTTTTCTGTCCTGTTTCTGAGAACCCACTCCCTTCCTTCTGTACTCTTCTCTTACCCTGTATAATCCGTTAGCTGATCCCTACCAACATTCCAAGTGTTAGAAAGCTTAAGGCATAGCTGAATGTTGACCTGACAGCATTGAAATTGTAAAATATAAATAAATTTGAAAAAAGTAGCTATAATGTTTGTCAGTACAATTTAAATTATATTTTCACAACAAGAATTTTGACTGTAAAGATGTGCATGTGTTAAGTAATTATGATGCACTGTTTAAAAACAAAAATCTTCATATTTGAAATGGTTTCTTTTTTTATAGTTTGTGGAAGCTTGACTACAAGCTTAACCACCTCAACCATTATCTATCCTACATATCCTTATAGATATGTAGGATAGATATATATATATGCAATCTAATTTTTCTCAGTGTTTTTTTTTCTAATCATTTCACCCTAAGCAAGGCAACAAAGCCACGGACACACATGGGGTTACTGAATTTAACCACTTCAAGTTGAGGGTCAATAATTATCTATCCTACATATTTTTTTTTTAATCATATCACCCTGAGCAAGGCAGTAATGCCACTGATGTGCAGGGGGATACGTAAGAGTGAAAAGATTGGAAAAGAGAAAGCCAGAAACCACATCCTAAACAGGGAACAATGGATGAGCCTCTACACCTGTTCAATAGATGTGGGTGGAGTGTGAACCGGGCGATAGTTTAGTCTATCTAACCCAATGAGTGGTACTTAGGCCTTGGACTGAGTGAAAAATAGTAGTAAAAAAATAATTTAGTTCCATAATTTAGTCTTGTCTGCTGTCATTGTTGCTTGATATTTTTCCATTAGGATACAAAAGATACTTACCTCCCTTTGGTTGAGGTAATTCATGTGGGTCGTGTAACAACCACTTTGTAACATCACTTTATATAGTGACCCAAGCACTAGTCATTAGACAGTTCGTGGACAGCAATCAAACAAGAAGGTTGTTTTCTTCTGCTGGACCCAGGCTAACTCTGTCTACACCAGCAGCTTGCAAGGAGATAGATGAATCCTGCTGCATCCCACTGAAACAAATAACTTACAAGCACATGGTGCTCTCCTGCTGGGACATAGATTAATCCTGCCACCTCCCACTGGAACAAACAGCTTACAAGCACATGGTGCCATCCTGCTGGGATATAGAAGAATCTGGCCATGTCCTGCTGGGATGTCGATGAATTTGGCCCCTTAAATCAAGAGTCATAATAATGGCTTTCCCAGACCAGAAGTCACTTTAAACTATATATATAAGACATTTCCTTTTGTTTCTTCTAATACTTTGCTTTGCAGTAGATGTACGTGATATGTATTTCTCCACATGTGAACTTGTATACAGTACTGTGTAAAAGTATTAGGACAAGAACTATTTTATCTTTTATAAGGCATATTGACAGAAAATAAACAATTTAATTAAAGTAATTTGATTTGATTTACTCAACAAATGCTTTAACAAGAAAAAAATACTTGTTACAAAATAAATTTAATATTTATTATAATAGCCTTTTGCTTTGATCACAGCCTTTATTCTGTCAGGCATTGATATCACAAGCTTCTTCAATGTATCTAATGGTATTTCCTGCCAAGCAGCTTGTATTTGTTCTCAAAGTGTGTCTTGTGAAGTAACATTAGATTTATCAATTTTTTTATCCAAAATATCCCATAGATGTTCAATAGGATTGAGATCAGGGCTTTGTGGGGGCCAATTCAACTTCTGAAGCCTTCTTTCCTCTTCCTTTTTAGTTAAATAATTCTTACAAAGGTTTGGTTTTTCACCCTGTATTTGAATTTCAGTGAGGTTTTTAGGAAAATTACCCCTGTCCTAATACTTTTGCAATTACCAGTAGTGTGCAAAAGTGTTAGGACAGGGGTGATTTTAAACTTAATTTTGATGCCTCATAAATGATAAAATAGTTCTTGTCCTAATACTTTTGCACAGTACTGTATATGTATAATTCTATATATGTCATAGTATATAAAAGTCTCTCTGAGAACAAGTGTTCATAATTTATTTTCCCTTCCAGCCATTCTGTTGTGTCCTGCCTGTGATTTTGGTGTTGTCATGTCACTGATATGACAATGCCCGTTAATGGAAGAAAAGTTTGGGGAGAAATAAATCTCCCTTCCATCTTTTCTATTACAATAATAAGAACGTTTCCTTTTGTTCCTTCTTATACTTTGCTTTGCATTAGATATATGTGATATGTATTTCTCCACGTGTGGACACTTGTATATATGTATAATTCTGTGTATGTTATAGTATTTAAAAGTCTCTCTGAGAACAAGTGTTCATAATTTATTTTCCCTTCCAGCCATTCCGTTGTGTCTTGCCTGTGATTTTGGTGTTGTCATATCACTGATGTGACAATACCCGTTAACAGAAGAAAAGTTTGGGGAGAATAAAATCTTTCCATCAAGTCATCTCATTAAATCATCCTATCTGATATATGGAATTTCATTTTTGTCAATTGTTTTTTTTATAATCATTTCACCCCCAAGCAAGGCAACAAAGCCACTAGCACACATGGGGATTACTGAGTGTGAAAGAATATAAAAGAAGCATTATTAAGGCAAGAGGACAATAAAAAAAGAAAAATTAAGAAAATAGAAGATAACGATTGATATTGCATTTAAAATTTTGAAAATCAAACTGGAAGGCAAGAAGCCAGGAAAGAGTATCATGAGTGCAACGTGCAATGAAAAAAAATATTAGCATAGAACTTACGACTTCATCTCGCCATTTCAACTGTAAAATGATGAGACCTAGCTGCCAATCTAGTACTGTACTAAAATACATAGAGTCTAGATACCATAGTGAAGAATTCATCAGAATAATTATGATGAAAATATTTATAGAAAATCATGGACAGGCTATGTTATGGCAGTCGGAAAGTGACTAAAGCAGAGATGTTAGGTCAGGACCAATAATATTGCAAAAGCTTATTTTGATTTTTATCAAGAATTTCTAAATATATCACTATAGTACAAGATCAGATATGACAGCAATATTCAAAGCAAAAATGAATGGTAAAGTTAGAAATATGTAATCTAGATCAGTCAGTTAAGTGCCATACGTGATACACACTTGGATGATCATGTCTTGAAAGAGACATGACTGACTGGGCAGAAAGTTATCACGCAGTAGGTTGCCATTGCTTTCTGCAGTAGACTGGTTGCCGACGAAGGCTAAAGAACCCAATCTGTCCTATTATTTAACCCATAACTGGAAGGAAGAGACGGATTAATACCTTTCCCAAGGGTATTTGCGTGTAAGTGAATGCAATGAATTCAGCTAGAATTCGAACTCGGCTCCGCAATTTCTCGTTCCGAACCAATATCCAATGCACCACAACACACATCCTGTAATCTAGATACTAGTATGAAAAATTGTCTAGCACAACACAGTGAACCAACTTTGCTGGCAACAGATCTAGCAATTGATTCAATATAATGTTTCTATTTCATGTCAATGAAAAATGTTAGTCTGAGAAGTAGTATTAGTTGTAGTAATATTATCTGCAATCTTGATTTGATAAAACATTGTCAAATATTCTTCATTTTAGATTAGTATTTCTTTTATCTTCATTTCAATAGCTTAAATTTCCACTAGTAGTATTATTAGCAGTAATATTATCAGGAATTTTGATTAGATGAAGCATTGTAAACAATTATTCACTTTGAACAAGGATTTCTTTCATCTTCATTTCAATTACTATATTTCTACTAGTAGTAATATTATATGAAATTTTGATTAGAAGAAGCATTGTCAAGCATTCTTCATTTTGGACTAGGATTTCTTTCATCTTCATTTCAATTGCATGATTTCCACTAGTAATATTAGGAGTAGTAATATTATCTGGAATTTTGAACAGATGAAACTTTGTCAAGCATTCTTCATTTTTGACTAGGGTTTCTTTTATTTTCAGTTCAATTGTTTTTTTTTTCTACAAGTAGTATTAGTATTAGTAATATTATCTAGAATTTTGATCAGATAAAGAATTGTCAAGCATTCTTCATTTTGGACTAGGATTTCTTTCATCTTCATTTCAGTTGCTTCATTTCCACTAGTAATATTAGTAGTAGTAATATTTTCTGAAATTTTGTTAGATGAAGCATTGTCAAGCATTCTTTATTTTGGAATAGGATTTATTTTATATTCATTGTCAACTATTATTAATTTTTTTAAATTCAGTTTTTTATTTCCCATAATATGTCTCATATATTCCACAATAATATTTTACATTTTGTGTATGAAATGCGTACATTGAAATAACGATTATGGGACAAGCATAATAATGATATCTCTATAACATAGCGGACTGAAATTCATAAAAACCTAATCACTAACATCTAGTGGTCAATCCCTTGATCAATTCATGACACACTCATTCAGCAGGACTGAACAGTAACTGACATCACAGGAACAAAATATCATAATAACCAATAGGTAGCCCATATCGACCAATCAATGGACCCCTGATAATGAGTTTACTTGGTTGAAATATTGTGTCTGTAGTAACATCAATATCAACAAAGTAGTTTGAAATAATTTGAGAATATTGACAGTTATTTCTTAATTATTTAGTTATTTCTCAGAGATGAAATACTAGACTTTAGGTTATTCAAACTAATATTCTTATAACTTGTATTTTGGCCAACCTACTCTCCAACCTTGATTGGTTATATTTTATATCAGGCAATCTTCAAAGAAACCTTTAATGAATAGAATCTTTTATCTGTTCAATATTTCTAAAAGTGAAGCATGAAGCTTTGCCATATGCATCTAGGAATTTTTCAAATTGAAGTGGCAGAAAATTTAACAAAACGTGTTTATCTTTCAAGAATTTTGAAATATTTTCAGATCAACAGGCATAAGAATAAGATTGGAGATGTTATATATATATGAGATAGAGAAATGAAATAACATTTGAATGTAATATATATATTTGTCTATATTTTCAAGATGATGTATTTACATTATTTACATTGTTTGAACTGTTGTCTTCCTCTTTATTGTCATATTCACTAAATTTCAGCCATTAACACTCTGATCTTCTTCAGGTGACTGGAATTTGGAGCTGAACCCTTTATTTTGAGCTCTCTACCCAAAGAAAGAGACGTAACTGAGTGATGATATGCATCCAACAGAAAAGTTGTAGAACACCTTTTTTTCTTTTGTTGATTTTGAGACTTCTTTAGATCTTGAATCAGTTTTACAACAACAATCGTTAAGCTTTTTTCTTCCAGTTGTTTTTTTAAAAAGTGTGGGAATGCTGAGAGGATACAATAATCTTATTGTAGGCACATTGGTCCATATTTTTCTAAGTTATTTTCAATATTATTTGTTACATGTGGTTGGTGCGAAAATTCTTTTTATCTAATGTTATGTTAATAACAAGGTCAAGTGTTTCTTAGACTAAAATAAAAATGAAAAAAACAAGCCACGTCCCATCTCTTCAAATCAGTCAGTCAGTTAAGTGCCATGTGTGATATTGACAGTTACCCCATCTCAAAGATGAATTACTAGACTTTAGGTTATTCAAACTAATATTCTTATAACTTGTATTTTGACCAATGTGTTCTGCTATTTAACCCATAGCTGGACAGAGAAGAGATGGATTCATACCTTTCCCAATGGTATTTGTGCGTAAGTAAATGCAATGAATTCAAATAGAATTTGAACTCAGTTCTCCGATTTCTTGTTCTGAGCCAATATCCACTGCTCCACAATAAATATCTCTGCAAATACCAAATTGATAAAATATAACAACAGTGAAAGACAATCATGTATGTTGTTCAGACTGTCATCCTCATCTTTGTTGCCATATTTATATTTTGGACATTATGAACTCTGACCTTTCTCAGGGTATTGGAGTGTCAAACTGAACCCTTTATTTTGCATACTTAGGTAGATTTTTCTCGTACCATGAATCATGCCACTTCTGGATATCTCAGTTATCTCCATTTAACTCAACTCTCTAAGTTTTTTGTTCACCTCTACTGTCACCAGGTATTGAACCTACAACTCTTTGGGTCAAGTCACTGGATCCAACCAATGCTTTTATTCACTGGGCAATGTGTCCTTGAGTTATGGTAAACAAAAACTTATATATGTCCAAAATATTCCAAAGACAGATTTGAAAAAAAAATTTCTATTGCTTTAATGTATGTGACGCATAATTGACAAATAAGAATCAACTGCAATTCACAACAAACCAGTATACTGTCTCTGATGATATTTTTTTCATTTTTCTCTTGGTCTCTGAAGAAGTTCTAATAAAAATGAAACGTCTGTTCTTTTTTCTTTATGCTTTCATCTTGTTGGATTCCAATCCATGTATTCAACTGATATATATATATATATATATATATATATATATATATACTAGCAGTTGCTTGGGTGTAATGAAAGCTTTAAAACTAATCCATGGTCCTGGAGCTCAGACTCAGTCTAAAGAATATTTGTGTGAAGTTTGGTGAGAATCGGATAAAAATTGTGGATTTGTATAAAGGACATACAGACAGATAAACAGACACACACACAAACATCTTGCCTTTTATATATATATATATATATATATATATATATATATATATTATCCATTTTCTGCACTATTGTAAGAACTGCAACCTTGAAACTTCTGAATATCATTTCTTATGTCTTTGTCTATGAGTGTATCAAATTTGATTAAAATCCGACCACTCCTTCTATAACCCGATTTTTTTGATTATCGATTTTTGATATTTATCAGAGATACCTTGACACAAAACCTAGCTAAGAACACTTGCAGGCGCTTATAGTACAACTGTGTAAATTTTCAAGAAAATCGGTTCAGCCATTTCAGAGTCTATAGGTAATGGACACACAGACATACAGACATGTACACACACACACAAACACACACGCACAGATAAAATTCCATTTATAAATAAGTTTATATATATATATATATATATATATATATATATATAAATTGAGTGTCTCGAGGCAGCAAATAATTTTCTAAACATATACTGTTAAATATAAGAGACAATGAATGTCTATTATGTTTAATCATGCACCGTTCTAAACATCATATTTTGGCTTTAATTTCAGTTGAAAATAAAGACAAAAATTCTCCAACATTTGGATAATTTTTTATTAAGTTGGTTCTAAGCTTTCGACTCACATGAGCCATCGTTAGAGCGGTTATAAGGATGGTAACACAATAACATCCACCATCATCATGTCAACACAAGATAAAATCGTCGCTGATGGTGGATGTTATTGTGTTACCATCCTTATAACCGCTCTGAAGATGGCTCATGTGAGCCAAAAGCTTAGAACCAACTTAATAAAAAATTATCCAAATGTTGGAGAATTTTTGTCTTTATTTTCAACTGAAATTAAAGCGAAAATAGGACATTTAGAACGACTCATGATTAAACATAATAGACATTCATTGTCTCTTATATTTAACAGTATATATATATATATATATATATATTAATTATTAAAATATTTAGATTTTGGTCATAATTAAATTAGACCAGTACTCAGTTGTATTAAAAAGCGTTCAATACAATTATATTGTAAAACTTTTGAACATTTTTCCTTTGTAAATGAGTTATTATGCAACCCAGGTTTCTACCTTTTGGTGTTTTCAGGCAATTTATAATAACTGATTTTTCCATTTTTTTGAAAATGCTCACATAACAGGGATTTTTTATGAACGCACAATTATCAAAATTAGAAGTTTTCATCCATGATTGTATGATCCTAATAGATATTTTATCCATGATTATATGATCCTAATAGATATTTTATCCCTGATTATATGATCCTAATAGATATTTTTATCCATGATTGTATGATCCTAATAGATATTTTATCCATGATTGTATGATCCTAATAGATATTTTTATCCATGATTGTATGATCCTAATAGATATTTTTATCCATGATTGTATGATCCTAATAGATATTTTATCCATGATTGTATGATCCTAATAGATATTTTTATCCATGATTGTATGATCCTAATAGATATTTTATCCATGATTGTATGATCCTAATAGATATTTTTATCCATGATTGTATGATCCTAATAGATATTTTATCCCTGATTGTATGATCCTAATAGTTATTTTTATCCATGATTGTATGATCCTAATAGATATTTTATCCCTGATTGTATAATCCTAATAGTTATTTTTATCCATGATTGTATGATCCTAATAGATATTTTTATCCCTGATTGTATGATCCTAATAGATATTTTTATCCATGATTGTATGATCCTAATAGATATTTTTATCCATGATTGTATGATCCTAATAGATATTTTTATCCATGATTGTATGATCCTAATAGATATTTTTATCCATGATTGTATGATCCTAATAGATATTTTTATCCATGATTGTATGATCCTAATAGATATTTTTATCCATGATTGTATGATTCTAATAGATATTTTTATCCATGATTGTATGATCCTAATAGATATTTTATCCATGATTGTATGATCCTAATAGATATTTTTATCCATGATTGTATGATCCTAATAGATATTTTATCCATGATTGTATGATCCTAATAGATATTTTTATCCATGATTGTATGATCCTAATAGATATTTTTATCCATGATTGTATGATCCTAATAGATATTTTTATCCATGATTGTATGATCCTAATAGATATTTTTATCAATGATTGTATGATCCTAATAGATATTTTATCCATGATTGTATGATCCTAATAGATATTTTATCCATGATTGTATGATCCTAATAGATATTTTTATCCATGATTGTATGATCCTAATAGATATTTTTATCCATGATTGTATGATCCTAATAGATATTTTTATCCATGATTGTATGATCCTAATAGATATTTTTATCCATGATTGTATGATCCTAATAGATATTTGTTGGTCTGATTACACTTGGTCATTATTTTGTTCTCTTTCATTTAATAATTCATTTTTGTTTGGGAATAACATAATAGGCAACTTTTCTTCCTGGCACACTCTACATATTTTGCCACCGTTGTAAGGCTTGACTGTTTTTATTATACTCCTCATTATATCTGGGTCTTTTCTATATTTCAATTTCAATTTTCATACGTAGTTAGCCACATATGGAAATTGAAATTAAAAGAGAAGATCCAGACATAACATGGAGTATAATAAAAACACACACATGCACACTCATATTTATATACCAGCCAAAACACAGTGATTGCAACACCAAAGATAAAGATATCAGTTTGCATCATTCATGAAATCCTTTGCCCTGGAATTTTAAACAATATATCTAAAATTCATCCAATGATTTGTGAAATTTTATGTTTTAAGTGAATTTATTCAATTCCACATCTAGTGTTCCTGAATTGAAAGTGTGCACCTATGAACCGAATTGGTTATAAGATGTGTGATGTGAGATTATATGACCTATAATGAATTGAAGTGAATATAAGAAGAATGGACAGACAGATAAAGAATTCCACTTCATCTGTGGACTATCCTCACAGGAAATTGTTCTTATTTTTACTTTAAGAAGCAAGAAATTTAACCTTCATAAAACCAATTTTGTCAATAATTTAGTTGGTAGAAGAGAATTTTAAAATTGTTATCAAGGGGTTAGTCCTCCATATTTGATTTTCCATTGACGTAAGAATTGTCTCATTTTCAAAAAATGATTTGTCTCATTTTCAAAAAATTCCAGCAAACCTGGACAAACAGGCCTGCAATAAGATGGAGTGTCAAAAGGATGGTTTTTCCCATGATACTACAATTATTTTAACTTCCTCCTCTCTTCAGCAATGTTTAATGTTTTAAAACTGATGATAAGAATTGTAATAAAACTTTAACAGTTGAAAGTGAATTTATACAATATCTTTCATCATCGTTTAACATCTGTTTCCATTCTAGCATGGGTTGGGTGGGGTTTTTTTGATGGTTCCATAATTGACCCATCATGAAATATGGGAGCAAATTTTACATCTGCATGCCCTTACTAACACCGACCAGTTTAGGAGACTGCAAATCCAGTGTTTTTATCAAGATACCATCTCTAGGGAAATTGGGCACCTCGAGGTGGTGTAATGGTTAGCAAGCTTATCTCACTAGAATCATTACAATTGAGTAGTGAGTTCGATCCTCACTGGGTGTCCCTTACTTTCAACCTTGTGCCACATCTAAGCTGCACTTAGAAAATCACCATCTCTAGGAAGATTACCTATCAGGATTAGAGGGTTCAGCCTACCCTATTCTACACAGACTAGGTGTAGAGGATTTTATTTCAGAGATTTCCTTCTCTTAGAAAAGTTGCTATCTAAATCAGTTTGACCCACTCTTACCCAGACTAACTTTTTTCTTTTTCTCTTAAATGACTCCAGTTTAGGGATTAACTATTTGCCCATATCTGGGAACCTAACAGGTACAACTACCCTGGGTCAGGATGGACCTGGGACAACAGCAATTAAGAGTTTGTTCCATGCTCTTCAAAACCTCCAATCTTCCAATAGTTTGTTCTTGAGAATTTACAACAAAAATAATAAACACTATTCAATTATTACATTGTTTATTGGAAGCGTTTGTAAAACATTGGCTTATTGTCAATTGATTCAAACTTTATAAAATGGAAAATAATAAGGATTTCCTTGTAGTTGGCTCACGTAATTCAATAATTTAGTAAACTTCTATAAATTTATGAAGAAAATGTTATTTTCATATTTATTTCTTTATAAAACGGTAAATGATAAATATTACATCGCATTAGTTTTAATAGTATTAGTTAGCATTATTACAACATTAGTATTAGTTAGCATTAGTTTTAATAGTATTACTTTTTAGAATGTTGTAAATATAAAATTATTCTTGTAAATAAACTCTCCAATAAGTAAATTGTGTCTACGCATTAGATTGTTTATTTACACTATTTATTTACGCATTAAATTGTTTATTTACACTATTTATTTACGCATTAAATTGTTTATTTACACTATTTATTTACTATATTGTTTATTGTAATGGTTGGCAAAACATTGGCTAACTTCCAAGTGATTCAAACTATAAAATAGAGAATAATGAAGATTTATTAATAGTTTGCTCATATATTTTAATAATTTAATAAATGTTTATAAATTTATAAATAAAAAAATTGTTTTTCACATTTATTTCTTTATAAATTGGTGAATGATAAATACTGCATTGCATTAGTTTCAATACAAGCATTACTTTTTAGAATGTTGTCGATATAGAATTATTCTTGTAAATAAACAATCTAATAAATAAATGTGTATAGTGGTGCAGTGGATATCAGCTCAGAATGAGAAATTGGAGAGCTGAGTTCAAATTCCATTTGAGTTTGTTTTAATCACTTATGTGTAAATACCCTTGGGAAAGGTATGACTCCATCTATTCTCCATCCAGCTATGGGTTAAATAGCAGGACAGATTAGGTTCTAGAGCCTTGGTTGGCAATCAGTCTACCACAGAAAGTAATGGTAACCTACTGCGGGAAAAGGTTATCCATACAGCTATAACTTAATTTATGGGTATTTCTTTCTGCTTAAAAATCCTGGAATTTGCACCCTAACTTAGTACTAACCATTTGGTTAAATGGGGGTGTATACCAAATGATTTTTTTATTTTTATTATAATCGTTATTACTTTTGTGTTTGATATATTTAATGTCAGGACATTTGTAGCCACTGTTTCTTAGGGCTGTGTTGTAAAATTTGATGTGTTTCTAAAAGATATCTACACTGGAAAAGTTATTCAATTCTGTATTCAATGGAGGAGGGTATTTGATGATGGATGGAAGGTGATTAGATTTAGGATGGATGTATATAGAATTAGTGTTAGTTTTTAAGTAGGATGAATAAGTGTTATTAAATACACCTTTTCCCAATCAAATTAATTATTCATCCAGTCAAATTAATCATTCACCCAGTCAAATTAATAAAAAAAAATATGATCATTCTAAATTTATTATAAAAACAATAAGAAATTTACAAATCATGGAATAGGCAGACACCAACTAGGAGACCCTCACCTGCTAGGCACCCCTGGTAGTGCTGCACCACATGGTTGTACCATGTGAGGCACTCTGGTATGGTAGCCATTAGAATTGCATCATCGATTGAACTTTTGATATACCGCAGTCTTCAATAACCCCTCAGGTGTTTGATGTCCCATTTATTCGAATGCTGATGCATAGAGCTTTTTTATATGTGCCTTCACGGATGACCACAATACCTCAATGAGGTTGAGCATGCAGCTATAGGAGGCTAAGGGTAGTATAATGACCACCTCAAGATTGACAGCACCCACAATGTACTACTCAGCTTGAGAATGTTCTGGTGCATTATCATTAATCATAACTGTGTTTGCCATAATGATGCCATGCTCATCACTGGCTCTACGTAGTGTTGCCAACAACCGTTCTTTGTATGATCCTTCTTTACCGACCCCTTCCCCCTGTTCAAGGCCATCCTTTTAGCTCTAATAGTTTTGTCAGATAAATTCTCCATTTTTCTCTTTTCTTGGGTCACTATTTATTTATTGGTTGTTGGTTGCTTTGTTTTTATGGCATATCAATCTCAGCGGGTCATTTAATGCCAACTACATTTTTTTTATTTATTTATTGCTGGTAATACCTTTTTTTTTCAACAATTTATTGTTGTTTTTATATAAGTTTTGTGTCTAGTAATACTTTTTTCTTTTCGAGTATCGAGATTCATTGGGATTTGTTTTTAAGGGCAGCGTCCCCAAGTCCTATCCTTGTTATTTAACCCATAACTGGAGGGAAGGGATGGATTAATACCTTTCCCAAGGGTACCAGTGCTTAAGTGAATGTAGGGTATTCAACTGGAATTTGAACTTGGCTCACCGATTTCTCTTTCTGAGCCGATATCCACTGCATCACAATGCACATCCGTCACTAAACGCTTACAGCACCTGGTATTCCCAAGCAGTCACCCATCTAAGTACTGTCCAGTCTCAACATTGCTTGACTTCGGTGATTGAGCGAGAACCAGTATATTCAATGTGATAGGCCGTAAGTCATAATTTATAGTATCTGGCTGGTAGATAGCCTTCTTGACAGTAATCAGTTTTGAGTCTAAGTGTCTGTTAATGGTATTTGTACTCACATTGAGATTGAACTTGTTTATTAGATTTTGCTTCAGTGATTTTGACTTTAGGGTGGCTGCAGGATTTTTTGATAATTTTTCCAGTAAATACTCTTCATGTTCTGCCTGGACTTTCCTGTGCCGAAACCCACCTTTATGCTCTGGTGACCCAGATTCACTGCGAATAAACACCCCCCCCCCCCGGTCTTCTCATTTATCCCATTGTTCTTTGCCACTTCCTTCCAGTCACCATCATCCCTGGCAGCCAACCTCACTCGTTCTTTGGCAGTGGGATCAATTTTCAATGTACTTTCCCCTCCTGATGTCATACTTGGGTCCTCTCTTACGAATATTTGAAGCAGTACTATTGGATGCATCAGAATGTTCAGATGAAGAATCAACAGATGACATCTTATAGTTTTAAAAGTAAATATGTTGTTAATACTGTGTAATATAAATCCAAAATTAACAAAGTTATAAATAAGTAAAGTTAATTTAATCATGCGACTGGATGGAAATTAATTTGACTGGTTGGTGTGAAAAATTCTTTTCATCTAATGTCTTGTTAATAACAAGGTCAAGTGTTTCATAGACTAAAATAAAATGGACAAACAAAACACATCCTATATCTGCAAATTAGCCAGTCAGTTAAATGCCATGCATGATAGACACTTGGGCGAGCATGTTGCAAAAGAGACATGACTGGGCAAAATATTTTCCCACAGTAGGGTGCTATTATTTTCTGCATTAGACTGGTTGCCAACCAAAGCTATAGAACCTAATCTGTTTTGTTATTTACTTCATAGTTAGAGGGGGAAGAGATGGATTAATACCTTTCCAAATAGTATTTGTGTGTAAGTGAATGCGATGAATTCAACTGGAATTCTAATTTGGCTTTCTGATTTCTCATTCTGAGCCAATATCCACTGCTTCACAACACACATCTCTGCAAATATTAAAATGATAAAATATAACAACAATGAAAGATAATTATTTACATTGTTCAGACAGTTGTCCTTGAAGTATATGATATAGGGATAATGATAAGGAAACACATGGGTTATTTTTAACAAAAAAAGATAATGAATTTATTGACAAATTTACACATTTGAAGTTTCAGTAGCTTGTTTCAGGATAAGTAATCAAATATTTAAAGGTTTGTAGTTTGAATAACTTGTCAAGAAGAGAAAATGTTCATATTAAAACACCTGACATGAAGTAAATTCCAAAATGTTTAAAAAAAATTGAGAGAGTTAATTTTTCACATAATAGTTGTACAGTTATATTCAAAATAAATGAAAAGATATACTTTAAGGTACTTAGCTTCAGAGCTGAATAAAGTTCTTTGAAATTCTGCTGCTCTCATTAGAGATTGATAATGTATCATCGTGTAATTTGACACCAGGATTATTCAGATGCATGAGACCCTGCCTTTCTTTCTTTTTGTTGATGGTGATTAGGTGAAGAAGAAGAAGAAGAAGAAGAGATAAAGAAAGTAGCAAAAAAGAGAATGTGAGAAAGTAGCGAATGTGGGTTAATCGGACATTTGTGTCTGAACAATGGCTTCTTCTACTACATTGTGACTGGTTGCTCTCTGTTCTTTGCTCTCTTTTCCTTTGTTTTAATTTTCTTTATCTATTTATATCAAAAAGTGATTTGACATCAGCTTGTTACTTTTCTCAGTTTTTCATTGGTTTATGTAAATTTCCACATCGGCTTGTTAAACTTTGCATTGGTCTGTTTTTCTGGAGCCCTTTTCTATTGGTCAAAATAGATTTTTGCACCAACTCGTGAATTTGAAAATAGTAAAAAAAAGATTCATTTTTAGTTCGTATTCACCACATCTTCATCTTTGATGTCATATTCACATTTTGGATGTTGTACACTTCGACCTTCTTCAGATGATTGGAATTTTGAATTAGACCCTTTATTTTGCTCACTTGGGTAGATTGTTCTCGTAACATGAGTCATGCCACTTCTGGATGTCTAAGTTATCTCCCTTTAATGCAACTATCTAAGTTTTTTTGTTCACCTCTGCTGTAGCCAGGTACTAAACTCAGAATTTTTTTGGGTCAAATTACTGGATCTATAGAAAGTTTTAATCCACTGGGCCATGCATCCTTTTATCTACTCGGTCATGCATAGTGAATATGACAACAAAGTTAAAGACAACAGTTCAAACAATGTAAACAGTGTAAATAGTTACAATACCTCATCTCAAAAATAGAGACAGATGTTGAATGTGAATATGGCAATAAAGATGAGGATAACAGTCCGAACAATGTAAATTGTGTAAATAGTTACAATACTTCATCTCAGAAATAGAGATAGATGTTGAAGATGAATATGGCAATAAAGATGAGGACAACAGTCAGAACAATGTAAATAGTGTAAATAGTTACAATACTTCATCTCAGAAATAGAGACAGATGTTGAAGATGAATATGGCAATAAAGATGAGGATAACAGTCCGAACAATGTAAATTGTGTAAATAGTTACAATACTTCATCTCAGAAATAGAGATAGATGTTGAAGATGAATATGGCAATAAAGATGAGGACAACAGTCAGAACAATGTAAATAGTGTAAATAGTTACAATACTTCATCTCAGAAATAGAGACAGATGTTGAAGATGAATATGGCAATAAAGATGAGGACAACAGTCCAAACAATGTAAACAGTGTAAATAGTTACAATACCTCATCTCAAAAATAGAGACAGATGTTGAATGTGAATATGGTAATAAAGATGAGGACAACAGTCCGAACAATGTAAATAGTGTAAATAGTTACAATACTTCATCCCAGAAATAGAGACAGATGTTGAAGATGAATATGGCAATAAAGATGAGGACAACAGTCAGAACAATGTAAATAGTGTAAATAGTTACAATACCTCATCTCAGAAATAGTGACAGATGTTGAAGATGAATATGGCAATAAAGATGAGGACAACAGTCAGAACAATGTAAATAGTGTAAATAGTTACAATACCTCATCTCAGAAATAGTGACAGATGTTGAAGATGAATATGGCAATAAAGATGAGGATAACAGTCCAAACAATGTAAATACTTCATCTCAGAAATATAGACAGGTATTAAAAGTGAATAAGGCAATATAGATAAATACAACTGAACAATGTAAATAATTACAATACTTTATCCCAGAAATATAGACAGGTGTTGAAGGTGAATATAGCAATAAAGATGAAGATAACAGACTGAACAATGTAAATAATGCAAATAATTACAATACCTCATCTCAGAAATATAGACAAATAATGAAAGACAAATGTTACAAAACAATATAAAAAGAATTAAGTGACAAATAATGAAATTCAATACTGACCCATAAATGACCAATGTTCCATTTTGGGGACAGTGGCTATTAATGGGTTATAAATAGAAAATTAGAAACTAAGCATTTAAGATATAGAAAAGAAAATTATGTTAGAGACAAAGAAAAAATGATGAAATTTTGTGTAATATCTAATCTTTTATACGGAAATGAATGCTGGACGATCCCTTCACAAGTAAAGTTGAGACACAAAGCAAGAGAAATCTGGTTCTACTGTTGAATACTAAGAACACTATGGATAGAAGATGTGAGTAATGTGGAAATTTTGAGGAAAATAGAAATTACAAAGAAACTCATTTTAACAATCAGAAAGTGGAAAGAAAGCCTAGAGAATTGTAGTTTGAATGGAAGAAAGAAGAAAAAATAGAATGTCACTTACATCATGGTCAGGGAGAAGAAGAAGCAGAAATAGGGGATTTCTTTTAGAGAGACATTATAGGGAAACATTATGTGGCAAACTGAAGAAAAAAAGAAATTATGGAAAGAAAGAAAGAAAGAAAGAAACTATAAAACTCAACTGAAAATAGGAGTCAGCTATTTGTTTCATTTTGTTGAACTTGATGAAGCAACATGCTAGTCAGAGAGAAAAAAATGATATACTAGAAATGTTGTAAAAGACGTAAGAAGTGATTTGAAAATAAGGAAGGACAAGGGAAATTCTGGGAGAAACAGATGAGATTCAAAATACCAAAGACCACATCCTTCTCATTGATACACCCATTTCCAACTTCTTTTTATATTTTAAGTTTTACATCTACAAAATTTAACACTTCCAGAATATGTAATCACTGTAATAATGTTTATGCATCTGCCACAAATATATAATTCTATCAATAAGAACATTACTTATGTCAAATAATCTACTTTTAAAGAATGAAATTTGTTATATACATGGTATTTTGTCATTCATAGCTCAGAGGTAGAATCGCCGACTGATGCCAATTCAGTCAGGTTTCAATCCTGAGTTAAAAGCAATTGGATGTCTAACTGTACTGATGAGCTGTGATAAAGTAAAACAGATCTGTCTGTGGAAGACTATACATATATATATATATATATATATATATATATATATATATACTACCGGCCATAATTATTAGGCCATCCCAGTTTATTAAAGAAAGTGGTGTACTTCATACTATTTTTAGTATTTATTGCCAAGTGGATAATTCTAAATAAAAATAGAATGGTTCTTTTGTTATTATTACTTTGCAAAATGTTACAAGGCAAGGAAGCAACGATGAACTAATCGTAATCACCCTAAATTTTCTTCATTTTTTCATTGATGCAATTGCAATGTAGGTAATTATTAAATATTTATAAATTCATTTGATGCACATGTTATTAGGAAGTATTAATAAAAGAATCATTCTATTTTCATTTATAATTATTCACTTGGCAATAAATACTATAAAATAGTATAAAATACATCATTTTTTTAAAACACTGGGGTGGCCTAATAATTATGGCCGGTAGTATATATATATATCAGATGTGTAACTGTACTGATGAACTGTCATACAGTGAGACAGGACTGTCTATGGATGACTATATATATATATATTGTAATTTTGTTATTACAACGATTTATAAAAGCATTATCTCACTGTCCAAAAATTTTCATGTTTCAGAACAATACTGTTCTTCTTAAGGTGATATTTTAAAATAAATGGTGAAATGATTTATTTTAAAAATATACAATGAATTCATGGTTATTTTAAAAATGAAGATGTGGTAGTTAGATAATATGCTTTTAGGTGAGTCAATATTGTTCAATCAAAAATGAAAATTAGGTAGAATTATGAAGATTTGGGTCGCAAAAGGAAGCAGAGTAGCCTGGTGTCAAGACATGTCAATTTTTTAATTTTCTCTGGCTAAGATACATAGTGAGATACATATATATATATCTACCCATTATTTAAATGGGTAGACACACACACACACACACACACACACACACACACACACACACACACACACACACACACACACACACACATATATGTGTGTATGTATGTATAGGTGAGAATTTTTTTTTTTTTTTTTTTTTAATCATCTCACCCCAAGCAAGGCATTCCACTGCCACTGTTGCGCATGGGGCTACATAGGGGAAGGTAAAGAGAAGGAGTGGATAGACATAGGGAATGTCAGGAGAAAGGTGATAGATGAGTAAGGATAGCGAGGATGAGTGTCGGGCAGATGGGAAGAGTGTTTGATAGAATGGGAGCAGGTTAGTGTGTTAGGAGGTGTCTATTGACCTTACATTTAAACTCCTGGAGATTGTAGCCGTCGGGGAAGCAATCGTTTGGAAGAGAATTCCACAGTCGGGAAGTGCGAGGAAAGAAACTGTTGGAGTAGAAGTTACGGCTGCATTTTATCGATTTCACTGTAAAAGGGTGGGATCTAGTTGCTAATCTAGTATCTCGTGCAAATTCGTATTTAGGGGGCACCAGTGATCTAAGTTCATCGGAGCAGAAGCCGTGAAAGTATTTATAGAAGAGACACAGCGAAGCCACGTCTCGCCGGTGGGAGAGAGACTGCAGGCGGTCTGCCAAGTCGGTATCTATCACACTACAGACCCTCCTCTGAACCTTATCGAGAAGCCCGAGGAGAACAGCAGGGGCACCCGACCAGATATGGCAGCAGTATTCAATGCACGGGCGGATGGTAGATTTATAAATGTGCAGGATAGATTTAGACGGAAAAAACTTCCGGGCCCTACACAGAGAACCGACTTTCATAGCAGCGGATTTAGCAATGGATTCGATATAGTCATTCCATTTGAGGTCCGCTGAAAGTGTGAGACCAAGGAGGCGTAGTGTTTTACTCTCTGGGAGGCAAGCCTGGTCCATGCTAATGGGAGGTAGGTGAGATTGTCGATGATGGTTAATTGACAGTAGCTTCGTTTTAGAAGCATTAAAATTTACTAGCCATTTCTTACCCCAGTCCAATATGGATTGGAGGTCTTTTTCAATCTCGGCTGCAAGTTTAGCTTTGACGCCTACACCAGATTTTTGTTGGAGGCGAGAGTAAACTGTGGTGTCATCGGCGTACAAACCTATTTGGGTTCTTATGGAATCAGGGAGATCATTAATATATATCAGGAAGAGTGTAGGACCTAAGATGGAGCCTTGGGGGACACCTGCGTTTGTATGGTAGTTCTGAGAGGCATGTCCGTTTAATACCACTTTCATTGTGCGGTTAGAGAGGAATGACTGGATTATCGAATGGCAAACCCATAAAGATAGTGAGGATAATCCAAAAGATTTTATCCAATTAATATAAATTATCAATTAGATAAAAATAGAGATCTTGATAGATATTATCCAGAGCATTATAAAATATTGAGAGGAAAACTCAACACATAATTAAACAGTTAGAAATCCAGAATTTATTTCTGCAGTGTAAGAACACTTTTACATTGTCTCCTTCAAACCATTGAAAAATAAATGAATTTACTCAGAATATTAAAAAAAAAAATTTTTAACAGAGGAAGTGAAGCTTGTATTATTTAAATAATACAAGCTTCACTTTCTCTGCTAAAAACTATTATTGTGACTATTTACATTATTTGGACTTGTTCTTGTCGGACATTTTTAATGAAACATGTTTAAAAGAAAGATTGCTATCTAAATATAACACATCACTCAATAAGTCCTGGGCCTGACATATAGATGGTGCCACTAATAAAAAATCCATATAATTTTTATGAAGTACCAACCTTCAAATGGCACGTGACAAAATTTGGGCCCAATTGGATTATTAGTTTACAAATTACAGTTATTCAAGGGAAGCTACTGTTACAAATTTTCAAAACAATGGAAAAATCTGAATTTCATGTGTTGATAAAGGATTGCTTTCTGATGGGAAAAAACACTGTTCAAGCAAAGCAATGGCTTGATAAGTGCTATTCAGATTTGGCTCCATTTGAAAAATGGTTAAGAGGTGGTATACTGACTTTAAACATGGTTGTACAGACACAAATGATGCTGAACATTCAGGTCACCCAAAATCGGCAGTTGTCCTGGAAAACACCAAACCAATCCACAAACTTGTTTTGGCTGATCATAAATTGAAGTTGCCTGAGATAGCAGAGCAGTTGAACATATCAGAAGGCAGTGTATTTTATCACCATTTTGCATGAACATTTGTCAATGAGAAAGCTATGTTCAAAGTGAGTGCTGTATTTGCTCACAGTCGATCCAAAACAATAACACGTCAACAATTCAGAACATTGTTTGCAATGGTTTCAATCCAGCAAGAAGTTTTTGCATAAATATGTGACAATAGACAAAACATGAATCCACCACTTCACTCTGGAGTCAAATTGGCAGTCAGCTGAAATGGTAGCAGGTGAAAATCTGTCCAAAGCGACCAAAGATGCAAACATCAGTAGGCAAGGTTTTGGTCTTCATATTTTGGGATGTGCAAGGTATTTTGTTCATCAATTATCTTGAGAAAAAGAAAACCGTCAATAACGAATATTATATAGCATTACTGGTGCGTTTGAAGAAAGAAATCACCAAAAAACAGCTACAAATGAAGAAGAAAAAGTGACCTTTCACCAAGACAAGTCGATTGCAATGATGACAAAACTATGTGAATTGCACTTTGAATTGCTTCTGCATTCATCCTATTCTTCAGATTTGGCCCCCAGCAACTACTGGCTGTTTGCAGACCTCAAAAGAATGCTCTAGGGAAAAAGATTTGGCGCCAACGGAAAAGTGATATCAGAAAATGAGGTGTAAGATCAAAGACAAAGTGCTTTACAAAAAGTCATTGAATTGTTAGAGAAGCATTGAAATCAGTGCATTACCCTAGAAAGAGATTATGTTGATGAATAAAGTTGAATTTTGCCTAAAAGTTGTTGTTTTATTAGTTAGGCTTGGGGATTTATTGAGTGATGTGTTATATATATATATATATATATATATATATATATATATATATATATATATATATTAGTGGCACTCTACAATTAACTTTAATGTTTAAATTAAGTTTTACTAAAATATGATTCTAAATGCACACATATTGATCTTTTTTTATCTTTTATGCCAAGTTTTTACCATTTCATTAGTGTATTTCTATTATTAATGTAAGCACAATGATTTTTCCAAATTCACAGAAGAAATCTCAATGCTATAAAAACCAATGATTCCCTCACCTATGAATTATTTCAATGTTTCATTTTTCTTAGATTTGTCTGATAAATGTTATCCTCTATATAATATTACTGTATCTGAATAATTGTTGGGCAATTTTTGCAGATAATAATTTTCCTATAACAATATTTTTATGCCTCACACACAAGACTGTAGTATCACCCTGTCTGACAAAGAACTTCTGCTAATGACCACTAGATGGCATTGCCAAAGAAGTATCTAAACTTATTTATAAATGGAACTTTGTCTCTGTGTGTGTATTTGTGTGTGTGTGTGTGTGTGTGTGTGTGTGTCCGTTACCTATAGACTCTGACTCCGAAACTATAAGCGTCTGCGAGTGTTCTTAGCTAGGTTTTGTGTCGAGGTATCCCTGATAAATATCGAAATTTGACAAGTGAAAAAATCGGGTTATATAAGGAGTGGCCCGATTTTAATCAAATTTGATACACGCATAGACAAAGACATAAGAAATGATATTCAGAAGTTTCAAGGTTGCAGTTCTTACAATAATACAGAAAATTGATAATATATATATATATATATATATATATATATATATATATATATATATAAATATAAAAGGCAAGATGTTTGTGTGTGTGTCTGTTTATCTGTCTGTATGTCCTTTATACAAATCCACAATTTTTATCCAATTCTCACCAAACTTCACAGAAATATCCTTTAGGCTTTTGGTCAGGTCATGGGTGACTTATTTTTTTCTAATTTCTTCCCGATATTGGAACTTAATACCTCAATATCCAATCAGGTCTGATCAAGATCAGGATTTCAGCCCTTTTATCATAGTTCTTGCTGCAGAATCTGCTCTAACTTGGTGAAATTATAGTTTTTAGACTTAACATCAGTAGATCTTCTCAGATGACTCATTTCCCCTGATATCGGAAATCGATGCACCTGATATTCTATCAAATCTGATCAAAAACATATATTCAGCTATCAATATGGCTCATTTTCTCCAGTTTTACTCCTGATGTGTACGATAAGTTTTCATGGACTTACTTAGGTTAGTTTATCCTTGGATGACATATTTGACTCCGATATTGGAAATCGATACCCTGATATCCTACCGGGTCTGATTAAAATCAGTTTTTCAGCCCTTTTATTTTAGTTTTTGCTTCGGGTTTGGCTCTAAGTAGGTATAATTGTAGTTCTTAGTCTCAGCCATGATACCATTTACTCAGAGAACTTATTTAGCCTTCAAAATTCAGTTTACGACGAAAAAAACTTATTTGATATCGATACCAGGAAATCAAAATTTGACTTACATCCATTCATTTTTCTTTCAGTCTATGGTTTTGCTTTAACTGGAAATGACTATTGCTTTTTAGTCTTTTGTGCCAACGTCCATAGAGTCTGAGCTCCAGGACCATGGATTAGTTTTAAAGCTTTCATTACACCTGAGCAGCGCCAGGTTATACTGCTAGTATAAGTGTAAAAGTCTCACCCATTTTTCTTTTTATTCACAGGATGCTTTACAGACAAGATGTAGGTTATTGATATCTGGAAGATTCTGAGGTTCCCAACAAACAAAGACTACATCAAACACAATACAGAATAATACACAACATAGAATGTCCTGTGTTTACTTGACTCCACACACAAAAATTAAATAATTTTACTAACAGATAAAAGATCTTCTCAAATCTATCAAAATCTTTCAAACATACTTCACACTTATATACATAGGAAAAATGACATCTCTACAATACAACTTCATTCATCCATTTTGTATTCTTTCTATTTTAAATATTTTTATTTCCTAATAAAATATTTGGTTGTTAATTGTACATAATTGTTTGTATATTCATTCTTGCTTTCATGTTTGAGGAAACTTGTGTGTATCCACAAGCTTATCACTATTCTTCAACAAATTGGTAACACCAATAGAGTCTGACAATTCAATGCTGCAATTGGAATTGCTTTTTCACTAACAACAGTCTTGGAAGAAACATCTCTTTATAAGTGTAATTCTTCAAGTCAAACTTTGAGTGAACCAACAGTCTTACAATTCAATATTATCGAGTTTGCAGACCACTTGGTGTTTACTTTTTATAGCCTTCTACAATGTAAAATAAGCAAAATTTTAAATTGGATTTTTGAACAGCTGAAATAATATTTTTCTTTGTTTTTGTTGTAGCTATTTTTGTTGTTTCTGTGACATTTTGGCCTATCCATTCTTGGATGTCTTAATGGAAAGAGATTCTCACATTTTTACAGTAGTTTAAAAAAATAATGATTAGTACACCTAAAAGACATTGTAAAATGAATTGATTAAAAGATTGTAGGTATAATAATAATAATAATAATAATGAAATTGAAAACAAGAATAATACCAGTTATAGTAGATGTGCTTAGAATGATAAAAAAAGAACACAACAACACATTGAAAAATCCTTGGAAATAAGAGAAATACAAAAAATTCTCTTGATAAGTACAACCCAAACACTAAAAAGAACTTTGTCCATGTAACGCTACTGATGTTATGGAAGGTAGAAAAACAAATTATGAAATGTAGCTATCTACCTGCAGACTTGGTAGGTAGTGTGACCATAGCAGAAATAGAAAATATAATAATAATAATAATAATAATAATAATAATGATAATAATAATAATAATAATAATAATTGATATTATTATTATTAATTATTATTAAAAATAATAATAGTGATAATGATAATAATGATAAATAAATAAATATAAAAACAGAAAAGGATAAGTTCAGTTATCTAAAATCACTTTGTGTTAACTTATCAGAACGCAGGCTGTACTAAGGGAGTTAACTCAAAAATACTTTTTATAAATTACCTCCCTTAAATTATTGCCGACATGTAAACTGAAAATTTTCCTGCATTTCAAAGCAAAATTCATAACTTTCTCCTAGCACTAGAAATATTTGCCGCAAAATGGTTGTTATGCTTATATTTTCGAGGCTGTACTGAAATATTCTCAACCCGACAACGACCCATAATCTGTATCTCAATGATCAAGCATCAAAATACTGATGGGAGGAAATGGTCATGAATAAGAATTTAATGTTTGACTTCTATTTACTTTTATCCTCATTTCTATTAGATGAAGCCTTGTGCCAGCTATTATTAATTTTTGATTGATATTTAACTCTACCTTCATTTTTGTTTGAAGAAGCATTGCCAACCATTATTAATAATTTTTGATTGGTATTTACTTTTACCTTCATTTTTTATTCGAGGAAGCATTGTCAGCCTTATTATTAATTTTTGACTAGCATTTACTTTCATATTCCCGTAATATGTTTTTTAACTCATGTACACATACCCCTGTTCAAACGTTGTCATGGCATGATGGCTTGAGTACCTCTGTGATCCAGAGAGCTATGCCAGCAGGAATGTAAGCTTGCTGTTGCTTATTCTAAGTTCACTAATTCCATAAATTACTCAGTTGTAAGTGGTTTTTCCTTCTCATTTAGAAAACTTTATACTTTTGTCACAATTTTTAATACAGGCATAAACATAACTACACCTCTCGTTTATGGATGCTGATTCCTGGGCCTTCTAACAGAACCATATTCAGCAGCTTGATGTCTTTCATAATCGGTATCTAATCTGTGGCTATAAAATCTAATATTAATTTGTTTTTAATATGCAAAACTGGAGGTATAAAGACGTTTTGGTTGCAATTTCAACATTACCGGTCCAGTTGTGTCATGCAGACGAGTGATGAAAGATAATCGAACATTAAGATATACAGTCAATTGCATGACTGTTCTTGGAAAGTTGGAAGGCTCCTCTTGTATAAACAATTTATATTTTTTTGTACTGTAAAATAAGAGAGCCACATGGTTTGTTAAAGTTGTTTGAAAATCTATTTTTAGAATTAGCAGTTAAAGAAGCACTAAAATTATTTCTTGCTGTGGATTCATTTTTTGAATTTGTGAGAAGGAGATATTTTATATTATTATCTGAGCAATCAGAGGTGTGGCTTCATGCATTTGTAACACTTGGAATTAAAGTTTCTGGAGGCCTATATTTTTTTCATAAAAGGTGGCAGGTCAGTTGATAAGATCAAAAGTATTCAGACTTCAAGACAGAAAACACTCAGACATCAAGGCAGAAAGCATTTGGACTTCAAAGCAAAAGAAGCATTAGAATAAAAAAAAAGAAAAGCATTCAAAGTAAAAAGTACCCAGACTTCAAAATAGAAATCATTCAGATATCAAGGTAGAAAGCATTTGGACTTCAAAGCAAAAAAAGCATTAGAATAAAAAAAAGAAAAGCATTTAGACTTCAAAGTAAAAAGTACCCAGACTTCAAAGCAAAAAGCACCCAAACTTCAAGGTAAAAAGCACCCAGACTTCAAAGCAAAAAGTGCCCAGACTTCAAAATAGAAATCACTCAGATATCAATACAGAAAGTATTTGAACTTCAATACTGAAAACATTTGGACTTCAAGGCAGAAAGCACTTGGACTTCAAGGAAGAAAGTATTTGTACTGTTCTTTTTATTTTATTGTTATATATATAACCAAAGTTGTTGCAAAATTAATGAAATATTGCCTTTATTTTTTCTAGAAAGTAGTATTAATATTAAGCCTTAGTTAAAATTCACTCCCTTTAATAACAGACATTAGGTTTAAGTTTCCTGAATTTCAACACTAGACTATCCAAAGAACACCAGGCCCAGTGGATAAAAGTATGAACTGTGAGGTAGTCATTCAAATCTCACCCACTGATGTGAGATGCAATATAAGGTCAGTTTTTGACATGGTTTTCTGAGTGCATGCACATGGCCAAAAATTCTTAATTGCCTGCATATGCAATATCAGGCTTGTTTATTTTTCTCAGCTGAGTTTCGGTCCATAGACCTTGGGTCTGGAAGTGCTGAAAAAATCACTTTCTCTGGTCTCGTGGAAGAAACGAGCAAGTAACACAAAGGTGAATAAGACTAGTGCATAATAGGTTTTTAGTGATGCAAGACTGACTAATTAACCCATATCTGGGGAAGGGTATGTGGATTTATACTTTTTTCAATGATATTTGCATATAAGTCAATGTAACAAATTTAACGGGAATTTGAAATCAGCTCTCTGATTAACACTTCCGAGCCATTATCCACTCCACCACCTGCACATCCAAGCTTACAGCATCTAATATTCCCAAGCATATTTGTATGTGCATCTCTATACACATGTATTCATTTACCCCTTTTTATATTCTAACTATTTAGTTTGCTTAGACAATAAAATATGTAGTTGTTCATTGTACATAGTCATCCTTATATCTCCAGTTAGAGAAAAAGTGCACAAACAGCAATAATATACCACATACTCTCCTTTTTATTCTTTATTCATAGGATGCCTTCGAGATAAAACTTGTCTTGTTTCCTCTCTAAGGGACCTTTGGTCTCCAGCAAACCCCAATATCACAGTATATAAATACCCTAAGATTGCCTGACTACACACGACCATTAGGGCAGGTCGATTTTTGAACTGAAATATTGCACTCAATTTAAAAGTTGAAGTTTGACATTTTAAGTCAGTCAGTTAAGTGCCATAAGTGATACATGCTTGGGCAATCATGTCTCAAAAGAGACATGACTGACTGGGCAGAAGATTATCCTGCAGTAGGTTGCCTTTGCTTTCTGCGGTAGACTGGTTGCCAGCCAAGGCTATAGAACCCAATCTGCTCTGTTATTTAATCCATAACTGGAGAGAAGTGATGGATTAATACCTTTCCCAAGGGTATTTGCACATAAGTGAATGCAGAGAATTCAACTGGAATTCGAACTCGGCTCTCCGATTTGTCGTTCCGAGTTGATATCCACAACGCATATTTTAAGTACTTACACAAAATACCTTTTTTGAAATCATAAGCATTTTTTGAGGAGACAAGTTTGAAGAATAAGTTTAAGTTCAACTTTGGTGCGTTGGAATTTAATTTCAGTCATCAGTGAAATCTTTATAGCACAGTCCCATAAAATTTATAATTAAAATATATGCAGTTAGTTTAAAAGAGAATAAATCAACAACTGACCAGAACACAGCAGGTTGCATTAAAAATTTATAGCACAATGCTTTTGTCTTGCTTTAAAAAAGTATTTTCTCGATGTTGAAGTCAGATGAAATGGAGGTGAGACAAAATGCTATAAAAAACTGTCCATTAGTTAATTAAACATTTATTCATATTTAGTCATGTCAAGTTATAAAACTAATATTAAAATTTAATTTAAATTACATCACAAAAAGTGTGGGTAAATTTTCCAATAAAAATCTTTTTTTCTTTCAAGAGTAGTGAGCCATCAAAGAAGAGATTAAAAAATTTACATTCATCAGTTCTGAAGCAGCACACTGGTCCAATTTGATTAACCTTTCACAAAATAGATTCTTTGAACCTGCACTTACAGAAGGTTTTTGAAATAATAAACTACAAGAGCTTCTAACAACACGATCCCCAGGCGTAGCTTGACCAATGCTTCCTGACCTTTATCCAGCCCGCTCAAGTTGTGCTGTTTGATCTCGGACCGGCCAAATTACAACTGCCCGTTATCACCTGGCTAAGTTAGCCCTGACACACGAGATATTGAGTATATATTTAAGACCAGATTTACGCGATCCATTGGCAAACTTATAATCAGGAGAACACTGCAACGCCATGGGTGTAGTTTTTATATATATTTATATATCGATTATATACACAATTATAAGCAAGTCAAAGCTGGTGACATGCAACAGTTGGCTGGTATTTCAGTAATACATTCAATAACTATGTTCTCGTAGACGGGGTTTACTCAGTCGTCTTTAGCAGCACATGATCTCAGTTTGGCCGTCTCATTCCAATCGAAGGCCCCAAATCCGGTAATTTCATTTTCCAACTTGGTTTTATTAAAAAGGCAGAAAACCGGGGTGGTAAAGGGTAGTTACGAGGTTGTTCAATTTTCCCTCACCGTATAATTCTTACCAGCTCGAAATGAAAATATGTTATCCATTTCGACTGAGTCTCCAGGCCCCCTTCACTGATGAAGGAGAGAGAATTTACTCTCTCTTATCGCTTGCCTATCTGTCTCAAAAGCTCGGTAGCTCAAGGCAGGAAATTCTAACAGTCCAGTTTTGACCTAGGTTCAAAAATTTGTCAAAACAAGGTAAAGTGTTGTGGCTATGATTCTTTTATGTAGATTCAACAATTCAGTTACCTTTCCCGACAAAAATAATTGTATTCTCCAATTTAGAGAAATCCCTTTTATCTTTAAAATTAATAAAAAAATTAATCACAGCCATTTGGAAACAGGGTTACACTAATGGTTGGAACAATGTTGGAGTTTACCTGCCCATTTGCAAAATAAGTAAAAAGCAGTTAAATCAACTACTGTATCTTTCCAAATTGTATATACCCAAGTTGCATAGTACAAGAGAATTATTACTAATTATGGTGGAAATTCGGTATTGTTGTATCTTATTTCACAGATGATTTTTAAAAATAAATGCTCCAAAATTGATAAAAGATATGAATCGAATTTTTGGTGTCACTATTCATTACACAAAATCCTAGATTTTTCACTGAATACAATGTTAATTATCTGAAAATGTGAAAACTCAACCTACTTTAATGAGCATATCTAATACTTCTACTAAAACAACAAATAACTCTTCTCAAATCAAAATCTTTCATAGTGTTGTGGGGAATTACCTACATACTGATATGAACTCTACCTGACTACATAAATATTGAGAGTTATCTACTCTCGGGGACAGTAGTAAGTAGCAGCAGCTACATTACTCATTTGTTAGTACGCCATTCCGGAGCTAAGTACTATTATACTCTATTTTGTCTGTACACTGTTTCTCTTTTGTAATATCATATTGTAATATCATATTGTCTCCAACCGTATACCATGTCCGAGTCTTTCTTGTGAACTTTTCCCAGGCCACATCACATAGAAAACTCATGCACACACATGTACAAAAAAGGACATCTGTACATCATGGTGGATGTAGAGAGCAATTGGATAGGGACGCATTTTAAAGGAATGGTATTTAAGTAAATTAATATATTTAAGTACACTTGTGCCATTTTCCTATCTCTTTTCACTTGTGCCATTTTCTCCTCCTATTCCACTTGCGTGTTTTTCTTCTTATTCCACTTGGGTCATTTCTCCCCCTCATTCCTCTTGTGTCATTTTTCCCCTCTCATTCCACTTGTGCCATTTTCACCTCTCGTTCCATTTGTGTCATTTCCCCCCGTCTGATTCAACTTGTGCGTTTTTTTCTCTCATTCTACTTGTGCCATTTCCCCTCTAGTTTCACTTGTGCCATTTTTTCTCTTCTTCACTTGTTTCATTTTTCCCCTCTCATTCCACTTGTGCTATTTTCACCTCTCGTTCCATTTGTGTCATTTTCCCCCGTCTGATTCAACTTGTGCGTTTTTTCTCTCATTCTACTTGTGCCATTTCCCCTCTAGTTTCACTTGTGCCATTTTTTCCCTTCTTCACTTGTGTCATTTTCCCCCTCTCATTCCACTTGTGCCATTTTTCCTCTCATTCCACTTGTACTATGTTTTCCTCTCATTCCACTTGTGCCATTTTTTCCTCTCATTCCATTTGTGCCATTTTCTCCTCTCATTCCACTTACGTCATTTCTTCTTTCATTCTACTTGCGCATTTTCCCACTCACTCCTTTGAGTCATTTTTGCCTAAATGTATTTTATAGTTAAGTAATGTGTGGTGGCCCAGTGGATATCGGCTCGGAACAAGAAATCGGAGAGCCGAGTTCGAATTCCAGTTGAATTCATTGCATTCACTTACGCGCAAATACCGTTGGGAAAGGTATTAATCCGTCTCTTCCTTCCAGTTATGGGTTAAATAATAGGACAGATTGGGTTCTATAGCCTTGGGTGGCAACCAGTCTACCGCAGAAAGCAAAGGCAACCTACTGCGGGATAATCTTCTGCCCAGTCAGTCATGTCTCTTTCGAGACATGATCGCCCAAGCGTGTTTCACGTATGGCACTTAACTGACTGAATATACTTGACATTTACTTTGAGGCTTACATGATGAGTCAATTACTGTTAGGGAATTTTTTCATAGTGCCTCTATTGTTAATGTAATAAAATTTTATCCTAAAAATTATTTACTAAAAAAGCCTTTTCTCTAATTAATTTTAAATGTGCTTTTCTACCTTCTTGTGCTTTTTTTCTTTATTTTTGTCTGCAATTGAAACAAAATAAATTGCCATTAACATGAACTTTCTTCATATTTTATAGAGGTTGCTCGGTGCTGGAATACTGTTTAGAGGATCAGCAAAGTCTGCGACCACCCAAGGTAGCACAAAGACTGAATATGCAACTGCTCTACATACATACAGACCTTCATTCAGCCATTTGTATTCTCTTGGTAAGGTAATAAAATATATTGTTCTTAATTGTACTTGTAATTGTTTGTCAGTTCATTCTTAGTTCCTTGTGAAAATGTCAATGCGACTCCACTCTCCTTTTAAATACGTCCTCAACATAAATACTGACAATTTGTGAAGAAAAAATATTTCTCTTGTATGAATGTTAAGACATATACTCAGAAATATTTGATTGCTCTACAAGTGAAAATATATCTGACAAATAGATTGTAGTGATCACGTGAAATAAAAAAGAAATTTAATTCCCACGATTACATAGAAAAAAAAATAGAAAATTATCCTACTGATGGGAAAATTTAGAGATTTCTTCTTTCAGCTGGGCTCTCGCAAAAAGAGCATATAAATTTGAGCAGCTCCAGAAATGAAGACCGCAGATAAGTGAACTTACCCAAATATCACTTTCTCTTATTAAATATACGATTTACTGATTGATATATACCTTTTATTTATCTCTTTTTGTCCTTATACTTTTTTGGATTTGGAAAGTGTTGTTGAATCTCCCCTTTTTCTATGGTAATGGAATCGACTTGAGTATACATATACTCCTGCCATAGTGAGATACGTGAGATCCGTTGGAGACATTGTACGAGTACCGTAATAGGTCCATAAGTTACCGAGAGATACTGAAATTACACAGAGAATACCGCATCGGTAGTCATAGTAAATCTGAGCTCCACTCAGTCAGAATAATATTACATGGATATACTATTTCCAGCACGGCTTCACTTCAAAGACTTGTATATATATTCCTTACTAATCGTATTCCTGCGTTCAAGTTTGTATACTTACGTTCAATATAACCTATTTTTCTATCTCAAATATCTGTTTTGTTGTTCATTATTTTGTGTGGTTCCTCATCCGGATCCACAATAGAAAGTAAAACATTCTCACTTCAATAATAGTGTGTATTTAATGGAGTAATAGCGAATGCTGGACAATCTCCTCACGGATGAAAGAGAAACTCGAAATAACAGAAATATTATTTTACAGAAGGACGCTGAGGATACCATAGACTAAACATGGGAGTTACGAGAAGGTTTTGGAGAAGATGCAAACGAAAAGGAACCTTATACTTAGCATCAGTAAGAGACAGCTGAAGTTTCTGGGAAACGTAATGAGGAATGAGGGTTTAGAGAATCTAATACTCAGAGGACGAATAGAAGGAAAGAGACAGAGGGAAGCAGCGCGAGAAGTACTTGATGAACTTGAGTAAGTGGACGGCGGAACGGATTTTAGGAGAGATATCAAAAAGAGACTTGTTAAAAACGACAAGGGATATGGGCAAGTGAAAGTTCACAACCACCTACGTCCTGAATCGACACGGCACATAAAGAAGAAGATATAACTTCCAAAACCTGTATTCATTCATCTAACACAAACACAAACCAGGAATATTTTACCAAGAACCCCATTGCAAGAGCTTTCTTAATCCACTGAACTTGTACAACAGAATCCTTTGGATAATAAATCCTTCTGATAATATTTAGTATAAATTCTTTACTTTGGTGTTGTGATGAATATATGTTGCATTTTACTAACCAAAAACAGGAATCAAGCAATTCCCATCATAAGACAATATATGTCAAAGTGAAAAAAGACAAGCATAAATCAAAGTGACAATATATCTAGAAATATGACAAAAAGACATATGACATAGGGACAAAGAGAAAATACGTCAAAGTGTGACACTGAAACATCAGAGAGTAAATCAAACAAAAAGTGGAAAGAAGGAAAAAAGAAAGAGAAAAGAGACTAATAACTGGATGATAATTGTTGAAATTCACGTGAAAATAGATTGAAAAGTTTAGAATAAGATTAAAAACGAAATGAGTTGAAAAATCATGTTTGAGCATAATAAAATGAAATGCGGAACAGTTCCAAGAAATTCAAATTGAGCAAAACCCAAACTACCCGTCCTTCTTTACTTCCCGCTGATAAGAGACAATGTATCTTTGAAGATGTCTAACCTGGAAAATAGAAAACAAAAAAAACAAAAAAAGAAAACATATATTGTTGATAAAGAAGCCTGGGTAGTTACCGGAATAACATTTAAAAATGTTCTGGATAAAGTACTAGAAAAAACATTAAGTTTGAATCAGCCACTCAGAAGACAAATATCACTACAATAATATAGATTAGTGCCTAAGCGTGGGACAAGCAGATAAAGAAAAATTAATGACTGGAAATCCCCTTTTCGGCTACGTATTCTGAAAGTTTGAATTCGTCATAAGGATAGTCTGCCGGCCACTCAGTGGGAGAAGGAAGAGAGATTAGCACCGACTATATGGAGCGATGGTGCGAGATGAGTCGTGAAGGAAGTTGGACTCTGCTTACCACTTTCAAAAAGGAATGGGCATGCGCTATATTTTGAAAAATACTTGAGTAAACATATTTTGAAAATATGGAATTTTTGAAAAAGGTTGGTGCTAAGGGTGAAATATAACCAAACCCAGAACCTGGTCAACCCCATCTCTGCTGGACGCACGCAGGACTTCATATAAGCTGGACTTTTAGACAACTTGGGAGAGTCCTCACGTTACTGATACTGGAATCCACATTGTTCGTCGAGACCTTCTGAATAAGACCTTGTGCCAGCTCTAAAGACCAGAAATTAGAAGTTTAAATTATTACTAATTCAAGCTGCAAACTCCAGAAAGGGATACCAGTGTCATTTGATTATAACAGTAAATGGGAAGGGTTAAAACCGATGTATACAACAAATCATATAAAAACAAATCGTTGTTACATTTTTAATTCGTGTTAATTCTTTATTTCAAATAATTCTTTTTTGTCTGTAGCTCCTCGTCGTTGACCTGTTCTTCGCTTCTGTTTACTTCACCAGTGATTGTCTCACCATCTGAGCTAAAAAAAAAAAAAAAAAAAATCCAACGTAGCAGGGGAGTGAATGATTATGAATCAAGACAGATGCCAGCTTGATCGAGTTAAATCGTACTAATCATCATAACACCAGCAAACCAACAACGCATTAACGAGTGAGGATCGTAATCACGGTAGTCTGAAGGAACCTGAAAACCAAAACGGGGGACTCAGGGGTTACAAAAGTGACAAATAGAAAAGAGGGCTGAGCAAAGTGACATGAGATAACGCCAAAGAGACAAAGTTATATATTAAAATGACAATATATGTAGAAAAATGAAAATGAGGCAATATATGTTAAAATAACAAAGAAGCAATACAAGTCAAAGTGATAAAAAACAAATATATATTAAAACGCTAATATATGTAGAAAAGTGACAAAGAGACAATACATGTCAAATTAACAAGAATACAATATATACCAAAATGACAAAGAAACAATATATGTCAACACCGTGACAAAGCTGTAATATATGTCAAAGAGACGATATATGTCAAAGTAAAGAGAAGCAATATATGTCAAATTAACAAAGATGCAATATATATCAAAATGACAGAGACACAATATATGTCAACATTACAAAGAAAAAGTCAACATTGTGATAAAGCGAGAATATATGTCAAAATGTCAGAGCAATATATGTCAAAGTGACAAACAGATAATGTCAAAGTGACAAAGTGACAGATATATATCAAAATAACAATATATGTAGAAAAGTAATAAGAAGAAAATATATCTTAGATGCTAACAAAAACAACCCATGTTCAGTTTCTTTAAAAAAAAAAAAATCTCTTTTACTAAGAGTAGAATTGTGATCCCTGCAGTTTTTCCTCGTCTAAATTCCTGTTTAGACGAATAAATTTGAATTACTACATTCTACAAGGCTGAATCAATACGTTTGTAGCTTGTAATTTTTACCTGAACTTTGATTTGAGATTTATTTGTTTAAGCTTCAATCTAAGTGACTCTTATTTTCTAGTGAATAAAGTGCATTGACAAAGAAAAATTTGACAAATAAATGATTCTTGTGTAAAATAAATTATTTATTTCATCGTTAGGCTGCAAACTTATTAGTGTATCTAAAAATATTTTTTATATTCAAACCAATAAAATCATAAAACTTATTTTCAGAGTTACTTTCATTATGCAACCAACATTTCATCGTCAAGAGAAAAGGCATGAATAAACCGAATGTCAAAATTTTCATAATAAAATGTTATTTTCTTTGAATTCAAACATTATCCATGATCAAAATTAATACTTACTAAATTTCAAACACAGCCACAAATGTGCTTTTCCCCTCCTCAAACTTAGTAACAATCAAAATTACTCTGATAGCCTAATCATTGAAGAAAATTTCCTGACGGTTCTTTGATTTTCTTAAGAAATTCCTCCGAAATTTTCTGATTTTATGGCATCACATAACAGACGGACAAACAGTAGTCAGTATATAGCTGTGATGAAATATACCTAAAAGAATGAATGGAAAAATAAATACGCTTTATAAACTTAACATATGCGTTTGTAGTGGTCTGGACAAATTGAGTACTAATATGTAGTAGACTGACTGTCGGGGTAGTAATTTCTACAGTGAAAAGTAGGTTGGTTGTCCAAACCACCACATTTATAAATAAAATAACTCAAAGCACAATGTAACGAATATAACAACATTGTATTAAGTAAGATTACAGAACTGAATAATTTGTGTATGTAAGATGTGAAAAGAGTTCTCTCTTAGATATTAAAGATATTGTCTCAATATTCATGCTAGAAGAGTCCCTGAAAAGGAAATAATATGTTTGTATTGAATAGTAGTGAATATAATTATACATGTATTGAAATGGACTTATAAGATAGAGAGAAACATTTTTATGTGGCTAATTGCTGAATGCAATGAGCACAGTGTGTGAGTTGCAAGAGACGAACGGCATTCGGACTTATGCTCCGAAAAACAGCCTCCAATTGGCTAAGCACGTGTGGAAATCAGTTTATATATTTCCTAATAAACGCGGGAAAAAAGAAAGTTTCACGTGCGGTCCTCACGTAAGTGTGTGTGGGTATATGTGTATGAAAGTGTGTGCATGGCGATATGTATGTAGGTATGTACGTGCATGTAGAAGTGATTCTACACGTTTTCGATTAGCACGCTAAAGTTTTTATAGACCGAAATTCGATTAGTGCCTACATAATATTCGATTATTATGATAAAACATTCTTCAGGTTAACCATAGAAATTAAAAATTGATTTTTTTAATAGTTACTGATTAATTAAAAATGTCCTAAACTTTAAAAATGGAAATTGGGTAACTTAAAATATTTTGTTTGTCAAGTATTACGTTATATAAATAATTACAATAGTGTAAATTTTATAATATAAGCTGATAAAAATACATAACTGAATATTTTTCTATTAAAACTTTTTGAATATGTTGATTTTGTTTCTTATTTTAAAGGTCTTAAAAGAAAATCTCTGATTTTCTGTTAAGATAACATGGACGATTTAATTAGATACAGAAACTTAAATTGATTAAAAATATCGAAATAAAAAAGATGTACGCATTTACTATGGAAAGATTATAGATAAAATTATCAGGTTAAAATACTAATGATTATGATATGTTTGAAAACTTTGACGGGACAATTTCTCAGTACTGCCAATTATATGAAGAACAGAAGAATACTATGCAACAGACCACTTTAAATATGTTTTATGTGTGAAAAAAGATTGCCTGCATGCTGAGAAAAAGTTTAAAGTAAATTTCGCGAGCAAGTGTGAAAATATTTATTAACCAATGAAAGAAGAGCGATTTGCAGAAAACAACAAATTGAATTTTTAATGACTCGTGTCATGTTTCTTTCTGCCCCAAAATGAGTTTGCGTTGGGAGCTGACCACGTGATTCGAGTTGGCTATTTGTTCACGTTTCCCGGTCGAGTGAGCAGAAGGACGGGGGAGCAGAGAGCAGTCAACTCAGCATAATGTAATAGAAATTATCGACCACTGGATACAACTGTCTCTGCGACCCGTATTCGCACCCTCTCACTTTCTTCCTCGTGCTGTTTTCTTTATCTCTTCTTCTTCCTCTTCACCTACTCACCGTACATAAAAAGAAAGAGAGGAACAAGCAATTACTACTACTTTGTTGATACACTCGCCGAAAACACGGACTTACCTTTTTATGTATAAATCAAATTTCGTTAAAACAAACGATTAACTCTGTAAATATCCTTATTACACTTTCCCTTAGAACATTTTCACAGTTGATAATTTCATACATACTAATTGATGTTATGCTGTCCAATAAATAAATTTTCATTTATATATCCAGACGAAACAGAAATATTCTCTCAACCGTCTGACCTGGAGTAAATTGTGGAGAATTCGGTTATGTTTAGCACAAGACCAATAAACATGATCAAGTTACCTATATAAACATTAATTCATAGCATTTTTATTGTACTTTTTTTTATATGTACCTATGTTTTAATTAAAATGTATGCAAATTAGCAATTAATTGTGAATGAGACTAAAGTTTGAGATGCAAATTACATGATTTCCTATAAGTTATTATTTCGGATTAGTGTACTTATTAGCCAAACTAAACCATTTCTGGATATGTAAAATATGTATGTGTAATGTAAAATATGTGTATGTAAATATATGTAAGATATATATATGCAAATTTACACATTATTTACACTTTTCGGACTGTTGTTCTTATCTTTATTGCCATGTTTACGACGTTTCTGCCGTTGTATGCGTTGGCCCTCTTCAAATGCTAGGAATTTTTAACAGAACCATTTATTTCGATCACTGGGGTACATCATTCTCATTCTATGTGTGATGTCACTTCTGGATGCCATGTAGTTATCTCCCTTTAACTCAACTCTCAAGTTATTTGTTTATAGTGGGTTGCTTATCTATTCTTTTCTGTTAGTAGTACCCTTCTAGTGAATGGTAGTTGTATATTGTTGCAAGTTAACGGAATTTGGCCTTGTTGTACATAGCCCACTATAAGTCATAAAGAAAGGTTATAAGCCAAGAAAAGCAAATTGAGTTGAAAGATAACATTTTATATATAACACATATCAATGTTTTTACAATTGAAGTAATACATGAAATATAGGTCAAACGGAGGTTAAAATTTTCATGACAATAAAATGCTGAAAGAGAATTAATGCTTAGGAATTTGGGAGCGTGTATGTAAGGAATGTCTTTGATGTATTCGCTCCTTAGATCAGTAAGTAGTTTTTGAAGCTGGGAAGAAGGAAAGAGGTAAGGGAGGCTAGCGTAGTAGCCGCTTGACTTATGTCAAGGGGATATTGATTACACTCCTCTCTTCGAGTCGGTATGTCTGGCGATGCTTTCTGTATCCGCTTTTTATATCTTCATTTTGGATCACAGCAGCTTATTTGGGATTTCACACTTGTATTTGGTTCTGTGCTTCCCATTGACTGATAAATAAAATTCGCGTAGGCTCGCGAACTGGAAATTTAATATTTAATTAACTTTTAGTTTTCAACCGGAACATCTGCGCGGAGCCGGCGCCGCAGCGACGGCTTTTGGTCATTTGCTTTTTGGTCGCGAAAGGGCAAACATCCGCTCCATCGCTTTTGCTTTGTATCACCACATGTTCACTACTGCTGTAGCCAAGTATTGAATTCACAACTCTTTGGGTCAAGTTACTGGATCTAACCAACGCCTATCTCCACATTGGGCCATTGAGGGAGATAACTACATATCATTGAAAGTTGTATCGCACATGGAATGAGAGTTATACACCCCAGTGATCGAAATAAAGGGTTCGGTCCATGATTCCCAGGCTGGAGCGTACAACAACCAAAACGTCGTAAACATAACAATAAGTTGAGGACAATAGTCTGAACAGTGTAAATAATGTAAATACTACCTCATCTCATTTATAGACAAATGTAAATTTATAGGTGAAATATAAGATTTGGTTAAGTTTATCACTTTTTCTTCACTCTGTAATTTCTGCAATCGTCCTATTAATGTCACTTAATTCTTTTCTAATGTTTTCTAACTTGAAACACTTCTATTCTAAAGTTTTAATTTGTTCAGCCGCCATCTTTCTTTTGCCTATAGTTCTTTAACTGACACTCCTCCCTTATTATATACGTTTTAAACATTCTTGATAATAAGATTTGCATTTGTCATCTTCTCATATAACTTGAGGTAATTGTCTTTCAGCAAAAGCGGCAAATAGTTTTACTAGGATCGCTTTTCACTGGCATGAGCAATGAAGAAACAAATTCACAATTCAGAATTAAGATTTTGATCCATCCATTGATAACTAAAAGAAGCGAACATTTTAGTCTAATTTTACTAAACCTTGAAAGCAAATATAAATTAACCAATCAAATCCATGAATGTTTTGATCATTAGATGACTACTTTAATAATTTGTGTTGCTTCAGACCTCATCACCTAAATTAATGGGTGAAAGATATAAAAGGGTGTAGTCAAATGACAGCTGAGCCAGAAAGCATTAAATTTTTAACTTGTCGTAGTCGTTGGCAGAACTCATTGTCAAGTATTGGGGTGCTGATCAACATTTCCTTCTGTGTGAAACGAGTCCTATGTTAGATCTGAAGAGATGTCCGTAGCTACTGCAGAGTTCATGGTATGGAGAGCTGTGGCCTTTTCTTTCGTCTTCCTTCGTTTTATCTATTTGTCTCCTGGTGTTTTCGAAGGATGTTGTCTTTTCGTGGACTGCTCTTCCCCAATTGGTTCTTTCTGCAGCTTCCGTTTACCAGTTGATCGGATTGATTTCTGTCCTCAGTAAGGTGTTTTTGAGCTGATCCTTGAATTGAAGATATTTTAATTGCATTTAAAAAATAGTGCTGATTTCCTGGTGAAATATTTTATGTTCATTTAGATGGTTCACTATTAACTACAGACAAAATAAAAAATCACTTTTTTGCCATGGATAAACGCAGAAGTTAAAATGGTTACAATTGAAAGAAAAGACGAAAAAGAGAGGCGAGGTTAAGGGGTGAGCGTAAAGTAAAAAAAAATAAATAAATAAAAAAACACGAAAAGGACAAAGTACCACAACATTCAACACGAATGCACATACGCACAGATGTGCGCATGGGCGCACGTGTGTAGACGTGCACACATACGTATTCACGCACACATCCACTATGAAAAAAAATTGCACCAGTGAAAAATACATATAAGTAGAACAAATCGAGAACTATACGCAGTCAGTTACTGATATCTCCCTGACGAGTGGATATTGTAATTCTCAGAGAGATGGGACGCAGAAGGTAGTATCAATCAGCGAAATAACAAAACTGTTACTTGTATTATATATATTACCTATCTGCTTTTCCTTTTGGATTAAAGTTATATATATATATATATATATATATATACACACACACACACACACACACACATATATATATATATATATATATATATATATATATATAAAAGAGATAATAACTATACTCGTGCCGAAAAACCTTCCACGTATCTACGAAGAAGGGAAAAAATGTTTTTTTAAAAAGAAAGAGCTAAGTACATGAACATCAGTCAAAGGAGCCCAAACCGAGTCAACCCGTAGCTCAAAGAAAAAAATGAGACACGAGCAATCAACTAACAAAAAAGCGCTCAATACTTAGGTAGAGCGGAATAAATAAATAAATATTACCTAGAGAGCCGGACAACCTACCTAGGTTTCACCTAAACGGATCGTGTAAGTTGTCTGTCTCTCTCTCTCTATATATATATATTATAAATTATGTTTTAGAACATGTACATAATTTTTTGATATATGTCCTCGACAATCATATGTTTGTTTCAACGTTGGGTGTCCAACGTATATACATGTTCTAAAATATAATTTATAATAAATATTCACAGCTCTATACATCATATATCGAGCACTGTTTTAAATTAATGTTTTGGACGGAAAAAATTCTTTCTTTGTTCTGTACCCACACGGATATATATATATATATATATATATATATATATATATATATATATATATATTAATGCAGGTTTCATTGAATAATATAGACAAGTTTTGGCTATTAATTTTGTGTAGGATCCGTTCGTACTGTCTGATATACTTGATGGTGATATCGTTGAAAGACAACAAAAAATCACAGTAATTGTTGATTTTTTTTATCGGGTCTAAGCTTTCGGCTCACATAAGCCATTATCAAAGAATAAATATTAACACACAGTAAACATAGAACATTTAAGTTATTAACAATAAAGAGAATTAAATTGAAAATACAAGTCCATCCCTACCGTGGCGGATGGCCGAAGACAGTGACAAAATAGTGGCGTTGTGGTGCCTGATCTGATTACAGGTATTTGAGTATGTTATTTTTGTTGTCTTTCAACGATATCACCATCAAGTATATCAGACGGTACGAACGGATCCTACACAAAATTAATAGACAAAACTTGTCTATATTATTCAATGAAACCTGCATTAATGAAAAAATGCTGCCAAAATACACACAATATATATATATATATATTAGCTGTATAGCCCGGTGTTTTTCGGGGTTTTTAGTGGTTATGTTGAAATGTTAAGGTCAAGTGCTTATTCAAAAAGCTCCAGTATGAGGTTACCGTGACGCGTAAGTTGAAAAAATGCGAAGTAAGTATTGGTTTTGGTTGTAAAACGGAATCCATGCTTGGTCAATTTTGCCACTAAACGAGAATGATGTATGTACAATCGGAAGAAGAGAACGGGCGTTACGGGAGCCTGTCATGTGATGCGATGATGTTGGGACGTAGAAGTGGATGCATTGTCCCTGCAACTTCGGAGGAGTTGTCACCTTGTAGAAAACATGAAATTGTTATGGTGTATGATAAGGTAGAAGTTACAAAAAGACCCGATTTTTGTTGGAATATAACTAAGTGTTTCGGAGAAATAAACGATCACAAAAAGCAAAGTTTTTCATTAATTTTTGTCGCTCCCTGTGTGTCAATTGAAATTTTTGTTCACATATAAAGGTATCTGACCTTGATCTACCAGGGATTCGATTTTGGTTGAGTTTGTGTGAAGCGTCTTAAAGAAATGCATAAAAGTGTGCAAAAGACCACCCGAAATTATGTTTGCCGTTGATTTTTGGACGAACCCTGTACATTGATTCGAAAAAGATTTTGTGCACATCAAATGTCCGAACATTGATCTACAAGTTACCCGATTTTGGTTGAATTCGCATAAGGCGTCTTGGAGGAGAAGAGTTCGTAAATTCTAAGCATTTCGGTTATTTCTGTCATACGCTGTAAATCGAATCGAAAAAATTTTTCCGGACATCAAAGGTTCATATTATGATCGATCAGTGACTCAATTTTGGTTGTAATTGGACTAAGGGTTTCAGAGGAGGAGGGTTTGTTAGATTGGAGACACACAAACACACAGACAGACGCACACACACAGACATATATATATATATATATATATATATATATATATATATATATAAATGTAACATGTTTACGTTTATATATATATATATATATATATATATATATATATATATATAACATGTTTACATTTGTTAACATTACGATACATTTCAGAACAGATATGGTTATTGCGATAAATCGAAAACTGTGTTAAATAGGCTTGATTAAAACCTCGTTTAGACTAATGGTCATTCGTGGTCGAGAGGTCTAAGACGTAGCAGATCACATGGTAGCTTACCCTATATGATTAGGGGTCGCAGATTCGAATCCTGCCAAATGACACACATTTTCGTAATAAAAATTTATCGTAAATAAGCAGGCCAGTAGATATAAATATATAATACTGTTTAATTAAAAACAGAATATCTACTTAAATACGAGTACCGATAAAAACTAATGTTCAAACAAATCATTTCATATATATATATATATATATATATATATATATATACAGAGAGAGAGAGAGAAATTATTAAGTTTTTCCAGGTTAATTATCAAATGGTTAATAATAATATTGCCAGTAAATTTAATGAAGAAGGACATTATCGTGTGGAACAACGTTCAAGAAGATCCGAGTGTACGAAAAGTGCACTGAAGAGGGAAGTCATGAGAAACCATCGCCAGAGCGTCAAAGATGTCGCCAACAACATGGAAATGTCGCCATATGAGGTAAGAAAACTCTGAAAGAACTAGGCTATCAAAGAAGAGTTGCAAAAAGGAAGCCCTTGATTTCAGAGGTTAACAAGAACAGATGTATGGACTGGGCGAGAAAATTTTCGAGCAAAAAATATGAATTTTGGCAGTCTGTAATTTGGGCAGATGAAAGTGAATTCTGCATTATTCGAATTTGAGACAGGTTTATGTTTGAAGAAAGCCGAATGTCTGCAGGCGACCGTGAAACATGGAGAGATGGGAGTTTTGGTGTGGGGCGCTGTCTAGTTTGGAAGGAAATCTGATCTGATTCTTGTTAACGAGCGGCTGAATGGTTCAAAATACTGTTAAATATTAGAGAAAGGACAATTCCTACTGATTGAAACTAATCAGACTGGCAAGAATGTTTACTTTTTTCAAGAAGATGGAGCGCCATATCATATGAGCAAATTAGCAAAGGCCTGGAAGGAATCGCAAGAAATCGAGTCATTGCCCAAAGTCCTGACATGAATCCAATAGAGCACGTTTAAGAGCACCTTGACCGAAAACTTCCAGAGCATCCAACCAAAATCACGTCAGTCACAACGCTTAAAGAAACATTACTAAAGTAGTGGCAAAATATGGTTGAGACGATTATTGATCAGTCAGTCAGTTAAGTGCCATACGTGATACACGCGTGGGCGATCATGTCTCGAAAGAGACATGACTGACTGGGCAGAAGATTATCCCGCAGTAGGTTGCCATTGCTTTCTGCGGTAGACTGGTTGCCGACCAAGGCTATAGAACCCAATCTGTCCTATTATTTAACCCATAACTGGAGGGAATAGATGGATTAATACCTTTCCCAAGGATATTTGCGCGTAAGTGAATGCAGTGAATTCGGGTGGAATTCGAACTCGGCTCCCTGATTTCTCGTTCCGAGCCGATATCCAATGCACCACGATGCCGATTATTGATAACTTGATCAAATCTATGAAAAATTGAGTACAAGCAGTGAAACTAGTAAATTGAGGACCTATAGCGGGTTAGCCATAGTTTATAGTGGGAGTCCGTTCTAGTGAAGTGTAGTTGTATATTGTTGCGGAATTTGGCCTCGTTGTAGATAACCCACTATAAGTCATAACAAGATTATAATTCAAGAAAAGCAAATTGAGTTGAAAAATAACATTTTATATATACACATATCAATTAAGGTTTTTACAATTAAAGTAATACTTGAAGTATAGGTCCAACGGACGTTAAAATATTCATGGCAATAAAATACTGAAAAGAGAATTAATACTTTAGTATGTGGGAGCGCTGTAAGAAAGGAATGTCTTTGATGTATTCGCTCCTTGAGTCAGTAAGTAGTTTTGAGGCAGGGACGAAGGAAAAGGGAGGTGAAGGCGACGAGCATAGTAAGCCACTTGACTTGGTCAAGGGAGATAATAATTACTCTCGTCTGTTGCGAGTCAGTCTGTGGGTCCGTCTTTTTTTTTTTTTTTAATCATTTCACCCCGAGCAAGGCGGAAACGCCACTGATGTGCAGGGGGTTACATAAATGTAAAAAGATGAATTAGAAAAGAGTGAGGAGTACAAGCTAGTTAGAAAGGAACAATAGAAAGCTGAGAAAGAAGGTGCGATGACAGATACATAGGAGGAGAGAAAGGGAAGGTTATACAGGGGAGGGGAGAGAGCTAGAGGCCAGTGGTTAGTAGATGAGTATTAACTTTGCATTTAAATTTCTGGAGGTTGTAGCCGTCAGGAAAGCAAGAATACGGGAGTGAGTTCCCAAGGCGGGAAGTGCGAGAGAGGAAGCTGCAGGAGTAGAATTGTCGTCTGCATTTGGCTAACCTGACTGTGAATGGGTGGGACCCAGTTGCCAGTCTGGTTGCACCGGTAAACACCTGTTGAGGAGGCATCAGTGACTTAAGCTCATCCGAGCAGAAGCCATGAAAATATTTATAGAAGAGACAGAGGGAGGCCACATTTCGACGATGGGAAAGTGGCTGCAGTCGAGTCGCCAGATCAGTACCTATCACATTACAGACTCTCCTTTGGAGCTTGTCAAGAACACTGAGGAGAACGGCAGGGGCACCTGACCATAAATGGCAGCAGTACTCCATGCACGGACGGATGGTTGACTTGTATATATGCAGGATGGATTCAGGTGGAAAAAAACATCCTGGATCGACATAGTGACCCAACCTTCTTAGCAGTAGATTTTGCTATGGATTCAATATAGTGGTTCCATTTGAGGTCTGAGGACAGGGTAAGTCCGAGGAGGCGTAGTCTGTATGGCGATGCTTTCTGTATCGGCTTTTTATATGTTCTTTTTGGATCGCAGCAGATCATTTGGGAATTCATATCCGTATTTGATTCTGGGCTTCCCATTGGCTGATAAATAAAATTCGTGTAGGCTCGCGAACTGGAAATTTAATATTTAATTAATTTTTATTTTTCAACCGGAACATCTGCGCGCACCCGGATGCGCACCGTCGAGTTTTGGTCATTTGCTTTTTGGTTGTGAGGGTGCAAACATCCGGTCCCTCGCTATGCTCCGTATCACCACAGACCTAATTCATACTAGTTCCAAATACTGTTTATTTATGTTGAGTTGGGATTACGTAATTAAATTTTGAAATTAGATGTTTATTTCTCCTGTCTAAATCTTTTCATAGGTCACTGTATATTTGTTGTAAAACAAGGTTTTTCTTAAATGTGTTACTTTCATTGTTGGATGTCGGATCATGTAATTAATAAATTATGTATTTAGACAGCAATCCCTCCTTTATGCAAGTTTCGTTAAAAATGACATACAAGGAGCTATGGTTAAGTTTTTCATATAATTTTTCATGTGATCTTATAATATTTTTTCTTTTCAGTACGTAAATTATAAAAAAAAATCTCCGAATGTTTTATTTATCAGAGCGCGTTCGGCTATACTTTTAGCCATTATCAAGGGTGAATTTTATTTTACGTGTAACTGAATATATTGATTGTTTTGTGTATGTATCTAGAGTTCTAGGAATGTTTTATTTTCCAAACAAGGGCAGCATATTGTGGTCATATTTATAGTTGATACTATTGAGTGTTGGATTTTTCTTTTTATTAATAATGCTACCATTATGGGATACATATTTTTTTTTATTAAAATAAGCAACATGGAAATAACAATAGAACATTCTAGATAAATTATTCCTTCACTTTGCGCGATTGCAAAATTGAGTGTTGTATTTGTGGGGGAAATAATCAACACACAACCCAGCAAATACCAAATCCCCCAAAAAATTGGTGACCTTCCGACTAGTGAAAGCACGTAACACAAAAAAGCTCTCATATTAGAAAACAACACAAAAAATTACCACAACGCGTAAAAGATGGAAAACAACGACATTGAACCCACAACAGCAACAATATCAGCCAGCATTCCCAGCTACAACCCAACTAACATACCAGTATGGTTTTCTCAGCTAAATGCACTTTTTAGCGCCAAAAAAATTACAGCGCAAACCTCAAAGTATGCATACGTCGTGGAAAAACTTCCCACCGACGTGGCAGCAGAAGTGGTCGATTTGCTAGACCATATGCCTGAGGACAAACCATATGACACACTAAAGAACGCCATTATAAGACGTATGGGTACATCGGATGGAAAAAAATTACATGATTTATTTTACAATTTGACCCTTGGACATATGACACCCTCACAACTCTTGAGGAAAATGAAATCTTTGTTGGGAAGCAGCACCATGTCTGAAACGGTGTTAAAAAAACTATGGACAGACAAACTCCACACTCATACAACACAGATACTCGCATCACTCCCTGAGGATTTAGACCTGGATAGATTGTCGGAAATAGCCGATAAAATACACGACAATAACCAAAACCAGAGCGTTTACGCCACATCTTACAACCCAACAAATGATGCAACACAAAGGAATACACCAACACCAAGAAACACAACATCACAAACAACCACGCCAGACAGGTATACTGAACTGCTGCAGGGCATGGCAAATCTAACTCTGCAGGTTCAAAGTTTGGTGAAGTTTCAAACATCCGAACGTTCCCGTCCTTACAGAACCTCCTCACGACGCAGAAGTCGAAGTAGATCGAGCTCATTCTCTAGAGAGCGACGCAACTATGATACCTGTTGGTATCATTTCATAAAACCATGCAACTTCAATTCGACCTCACACACTTCAACACAAAACCAGGAAAACGGTTACACCGGCAGCAAGTAAAGACGACATTAGCTGCTGGTATAAAACAAGGAAGTCGTCTATTTTACATCCGAGACAAAAATACCGGATATTTATTTTTAGTCGACACCGGCGCACAAATCAGTGTTATTCCACCGGATCCCAGAAAAAAACACCAACTATCTTCATTCACACTGCAAGCAGCAAATGGATCAAGAATTGACACCTACGGAGAGATAGCACTGACGCTCAATTTGGGTTTACGCCGACCTTTTCCGTGGATCTTCACAATAGCCCAAGTAAAAACACCGATTCTTGGAGCTGATTTTTTGTCCCATTTCAACGTTTCAGTGAACATGGCTAGGCAATCTCTCGTCGATGGCAACACAGACCTAACAGCAAAGGGAATCACCTCAATCTACAAGTCAACAGGAATCTGTGCGGCACTACCAGATGCGAATGGACTACAAGAGTTGATTACAAAATTTCCAACTCTTACTACGCCCTTTAAACATTCTGATGAAGTTCGTCACACAGCCAAACATTATATCACAACATCTGGACCACCCACACATGCATCACCACGCAGATTGCATCCAGAGAAATATAAAGTAGCAAAAGACGAATTTCAGCACATGTTACAATTAGGCATTATACGTCCTTCTAGCAGTCCATACTCCTCACCGCTACATATGGTCCAGAAGCCAGAAACAGGTGCATGGCGACCTTGTGGGGACTTCAGGAACCTCAACTCAAAAACAGTTCCTGATAGGTATCCAATCCCACATCTACACGATTTCGCCATGGGCTTGCAAGGAACCAGAATCTTCACAAAACTAGATTTGGTTAAAGCTTACTACCAAATTCCAGTAGCCGAAGAAGACATAGAAAAAACAGCAATTACAACTCCTTTTGGACTTTTCGAATTCACCAGAATGCCATTTGGACTACGTAATGCTGCCCAAACTTTCCAGAGACTCATTGACGAGGTATTGAGAGGGTTACCATTTGCTTTTGCTTACATCGACGATGTCCTCATTGCTAGCAATGACATCAATGAACATAAAGACCATGTATTACAAGTTTTCGAGAGACTAGCACATTTCGGCTTGAAAATCAACATAAGCAAATGTGATTTTGCTGTCTCGAAATTAAACTTTTTAGGCCACATGATAGACGAACAGGGAATCACACCTATCCCAGAAAAAGTCACAGCCATACAAAATTTCCCACAACCAACATCACTGCGACAACTTCGAAGATTTCTCGGTTTGATAAATTACTACCGTAGATTTATTCCACGTTGTTCCAGAATATTAACCCCGCTAACAAACATGTTGCAACAACAAAAAAATAAAAATGCAAAAATTCAAATTGAAGGAGAAGCTTTAACTGCTTTTCACAATGCTAAAAAAGCATTAGCAGATTTTACCAAGCTCTCCTACATCTCTAATGACAACACTACAACACTTTCATTAACAACAGACGCGTCAGGAGACTCAATTGGAGCAGTCCTACAACAAAAACAAAATGGCTTGGAAAAACCAATATCCTTTTTCTCAGTGAAATTGAACACTGCACAACAAAAATACAGCACTTTCTCAAGGGAGTTACTGGCAATTTACTTGTCCATAAGGCACTTTCGTCACTTACTCGAAGGACGAGATTTCACCGTTTTCACTGACCACAAACCACTTACTTACGCCTTACATGTAAATACCGAGAAATATACGCCCAGAGATACTCGACAACTGGACTATATATCACAATTTACCTCGGATATCCGATACATAAAAGGTTCAGACAATATTGTGGCAGATACACTTTCACGCTCTACAATACAATCTATTGAGTCGGTAGATCTCACCTTCGAGCTCATTGCAGATGAACAAAAAAAAGATGCCACATTAGACAAACTAAACGACACTTCCCTACAGCTGAAGGAACAGCCTGTTCCATTTGGAACAAAAACAATACTTTGCGATGTCAAAACTGGTCACTCTAGACCGTATATACCACCATCACTAAGAAAAAGGTTATTTACACATTTCCACAACCTTTCACACCCTGGACGCCGAGCAACCGCAAAATTAATCAGCAACCGTTTTGTTTGGCCTAATATGCACACTGACATAAAAAAACTGGACTCAAACATGCTTGAATTGTCAGAAGAGCAAAACAAACAGACACACAAAGTCTCCTCCAGGACAATTCAAAAAACCAGACGGTAGGTTCACAAACCTACACATCGATATTGTCGGGCCATTGCCAATAGCAAATGACTGTCAATATATACTTACTATCATTGACAGATTTACAAGATGGCCTGTGGCCGTCCCACTTAGAGATATATCAGCAGAGACTATCTCTAAAACCATACTACGAGAGTGGATCGCAGTCTTTGGTTGTCCTTCAGTAATAACAACAGACAGAGGCTCCCAATTTCAATCAACGCTTTTCGATGAATTTACAAAGTTATTGGGAGTCAAACATATAAAAACAACAGCATATCACCCCTGCGCAAATGGATTAATCGAAAGATTCCATAGACAACTTAAAACAGCTTTAACAGCTAACAACAACTCCAGAACATGGTTTGAAAATTTGCCTCTTGTTTTATTGTCAATAAGGAATTTTATCAAAGAAGACTTGGGATGTACAGCTTCCGAAATGGTTTTTGGAACATCTTTAACACTTCCAGGTCAATTTTGTGAAAAAAACACTTCCTTACAACCAACTACAACTTTTGTAAAAGATTTTAAACACAAAATGAACGATTTAGTTTACACACCCACAAGAACACAAACTAAAGAACTTTACACACCAAAAGACCTTCACGGCTGCAAATACGTTTTTATTCGAAATGATGCAGTCAAAAAACCTTTGTGTCCTACCTACTCCGGACCTTTCCAGGTAGTTGAAAGACACCACAAATATTTTAAACTCGCCATAAAAGGCAAATTTGATACTGTCTCCATAGACAGACTAAAACCAGCGTACTTAGACTTACCAGTAAAGGAAAGTACGACTGAACACTCTACAAATACACAAAATACCACATTGTCCAAACCAACCTCCACGCCAACAAATACACCGACAAACACCACCACAAAAGCTGGAAGAAAGGTACATTGGCCGAAACATTTTAAAACTTATATTACATATTAATAAATACTTCCATATTTATCAATCTGCGGGGGGGTATATGGGATACATATTTTTTTTTATTAAAATAAGCAACATGGAAATCACAATAGAACATTCTAGATAAATTATTCCTTCACTTTGCGCGATTGCAAAATTGAGTGTTGTATTTGTGGGGGAAATAATCAACACACAACCCAGCAAATACCAAATCCCCCACACCATTATATATACAAGAGAGGATGTAAGTTTGATCCTAACCAGTGAACACATTATCTTTATTAAGATTTCTCGAATGCCTAGGCCGGTAAACGTAATACACACTTTTAAACAATAAAAATGTTGTGTATACTACAAATGTACACTCTAAGTGATGTTTATATATATATATATATATATATATATATGTGTGTGTCCTGTTGGTCATTCCACTGTCGGCTGAGGACGGCCTTCTTCACCAGGCTTTACATTGCAACCGCCCTTCCCCACTTTATCCCCTGATAGTAGTCGTTGAAGAGTGTTATTCTGAAAGGGATAATTTTCTAGTCGTTGAAGAGTTTATGATGAAAAGAACAGTTTCGTCGTTTTTGAACAGTTTTAACCTCCAAAAGGAGAGTTTGTAGCGGTTGAAAAGTTTAATCCTGAAATAGATACTTTTGTATGCGTTGAAAACTTTTATTCTAAAAAGGACAGCTTTGTTGTCATTGAAAACATTTATCCTGAAAAGGAGTGATTTGCATACGTTAAAGAGTTTTAACATGAAAAGAAGAGTTATGTAGTCGTTGAAGAGTTTTATCTTAAAAAGTACAGTTTTGTAGTCGTTGAATATCTTCAACCTGAAAAGGAGAGTTATGTAGTATTTAAGAGTTTTATCCTGAAAAGGACACTTTTATAGTCGTTGAAGAGTATTTGACTGAAAAGGACTGTTTATGTAGTGGTTGAAGAGTTTATCGTGAAAAGGAGCGATATGTAGTCGCTGAAAAGTTTTTTTTTCTTGTAAAAATAGTTTTGTAGTCGTTAAACAGTTTTATCCTGAAAAGGCCAGTTTTGTAGTCGTTGTAGACTTTTATCCCGATCAGGACAGTTTTTGCAGCCTTTGAACAGTTTTATCCTGAAAAAGCTAGTTTTGTAGTCGTTGAAGAATTTTATACTGAAGAGGACAGTTTGTGTTTTCGTTGAAGAGTTTCATCCTGAAAAGGACAGTTTTGAGTTATTGAAGAGTTTTATCCTGAAAATGCTAGTTTTGTAGTTTAAGTGTCTTATCTTAAGGAAGGACTTTTCTGGACGTTAAAACATTTCTCTTCGAAAAGGCTCGTTGAAGAGTTCTATTTTCATGAGGATAGTTTTTGTAGTCATTGAAGAGTTTTATCCCAAAAAGGATATATTTGTAGTCGCTGAAAAGTTTTTTTCCTGAAAAGTATACATTTGTAGTCATTAAAGTATTTTATTCTGAAAAGGACAGTTTCTGTAGTTGTTGAAGAGTTTTATCCTGAAAATGCCAGTTTTGTTGTCTTTGAAGTGTTTTATCCTAAAAAAAAGGGACAGTTCTGAAGTCGTTGTAATATTTCTTCCTGAAAAGACCACTTTTTAGTCATTGAAGGGTTTTATTCCGAAGAGGACAGTTTTTGCTGTTTTTTAAAAGTTTTATCCTAAAGAGGAGAGTTTATATTGTCGCTAAAGAGTTTTTTCATGAAATGGATAGTTTTGTAGTCGTTAATGACTTTTATCCTGAAAATGAACATTTTGTAGTGTTTGAACTGTTTTATTCGAAAAAGAAGGTTTTGTAATCGTTGAAGATATTTATCCGGAAAAGGCCAGTTTAGTAGGCGATTAAGAATTTTATCTTGAAGATGACAGCATTTGTGGTTGTTGAAGAGTTTCATCCTGAAGAGGACAGTTCTTGCAGTCTTTGAACAATTTTATTCTGAAAAGGCCGGTTTTGTAGTCGTTGAAGAGTTTTATCCTGAAGAGGACAGTTTTTAATCGTTGAAGTGTTTTATCTTGAAATGACAGTTCGTAGTCGGTTAAAAATTTAATCTTAAAAATACAGTTTTGTAGTCGTTGAAGAGTTTTATCATAAAAAGAATTGTTATGTAGCTGTTAAAGTGTTTTATCCTAAAAAGGGAAAATTTTTTTGTCGTTCAAGAAATTAATCCTAAAAAGCATAGATTTATAGTCGTTAAAGAGTTTTCTCCTGAAAAGAATGTTTTGTAGTTGTTGAAGAGATTCCTCTTCAAATGACAGTTTTGTAGTTGGTGAACGGTTTTATCTTAACAAGACAGTTTTGTAGTTTTTAACGAATTTTATCCTAAAAAGAACACTTTTGTGGTCGTTGAAGAGTTTTATCCTAAAAAGTAGACTTTTGTGGGCGTTGAAGCGTTTTATCCTTAAAAGGACAGTTTTGTAATCGTTAAAGCGTTTTATTCGGAAAAGGAGAGTTTAGTAGTCGATGGGGTGTTTTATCCTGAAACGGATAGTTTTGTACTTTTAAAGACTTTTATGCTGAAAAGGCCAGTTTTTGTAATCTTCGAAGAATCTTATCCTAAAAAGAACAGCTTAGTAGTCGATAACGAGTTTTACTCTGAAAAGTATACTTTTGTAGTCATTGAATTCTTATATATATATATATATATATATATATATATATATATATATATATATACTACCGACCATAATTTTTAGGCCACCCCAGTTTTTTATAAAAAATGATGTATTTCATACTATTTTAAGTATTTATTGCCAAGTTGATAATTCTAAATCAAAATAGAATGCTTCTTTTGTTAATACTGCACAATAACATGTGCATCAAATGAACTGTTCTGGTGTCCAGATTTTGTGGTCTCTTCCTCATGCTCGTCTCTTCTTTTTATTAACTGGCCGAAGCAAAGGCTTCCTGGTTGCCTTATAAAATTTTGCAAAGTAATAATAACAAAGAACCATTGTTGATATATAAGTAAAAAGTTTGTCACTTAGCTGATTGATGCTGAGAATCACTCTCAACTTGTCAGAGAGCATCAGCAATTAATTCCTGTTACTTCTCGATCATTCTTTTCTATATGAACTCTTTTTTCATCGTGTATATATGTGTTCGTGTGTGTGCATGCGCGCATTCGCGTATGTGGGCCCGTATGTACGCATGTCTAAAATTTCGTGGTTATTTGTCCTTTTCGCCGTTTTATTCACTTTACACCCATTCTTTTTTTTCTTTTCTTTCAATTGTAGCGATTTTGACTACCAGTTTTCTAGACATATACGACTGTCGTTAATTCTTGAGCATTATAGTGTTTTATAGGATTAATACAAATATAAAATTTGTCACTTAGCTGATTGATGTTATATTCAGCACCATGACTTCAGAGTTTTGTTGATGAACCTCTTTTGTAATTGTTCGGTCTAATATATATATATATATATATATATCAGAGGGCTGTTAAGAAATATCAGTATTGGTACTGTAAAAATAAAACTATAACGTATATTAATTCAGCATTCAATCTCCTTCGAAGTAGTCCCCTTTTGAATCAACATATTTTATCTAGCGTTGTTTCCATTGATGGAAGTATTCCTGAAACTCTTTTCTGGGATTGCTAGCAACTGCCTCATCATGTTCTGTGAGATTTCCTCAACGTGTTGACATCTTGTTCCTTTCAAGTAAGATTTCATTTTTGAAGATGAAAAAGTCACAACTGGCGAGATCTGGGGGAATATGGTGGTTGTCAAACCCGAGGAATGGCGTGCTTTGCCAAAACCTGCCATAATCACTCATGGAACTTCTGTGGTGTAGTGAGACGGCCACACTCTACACACTTTCCTTCCCAGCACTGCTATAAACAACAGAAATGAGTAAGAACGTTATAACTTAGTGTGCATGCGAGATGGTGTTGAAGGTCGATCTGTTCCAAGCGGCTTCACTCTGCATACTTTAGTTTCGTTACTATAGCAACAACTGTGATACTTTTTGATCAAACTGCGAATATATACTTATCTAAAAGCAAATATACTTCAGAAGAGAAATATATACTTATAATATTAGTTACAGAGTGTGTAAGTGAGTGTGTAAAAGAGTATGTGTGTGTGTGTGTGTGTGTGTGAGAGAGAGAGAGAGAGAGAGAGAGAGAGAGAGAGAGAGAGAGAGAGAACAAAATTAGATTTTATGTCCTTTTCTTCATCCTGCCTATTACCATAACACCTAGTGGGCATTAAGAGAAATCTCCTGACACAAACTCAGTTCTTGCCAGAATAAGAAAAATATTCTTACTGCTTTTTAATTCAAAATGGATAGCTTTTTCACAATAGTCAGAGTTGTGTGATAAGTAGAATGCAAGCTTTAACCAATTTTAATTTTAAATAATGATCTATAAAATTTGGCAATGCCTTTGAAATAAAGAAATTAGTGAGGTGGCAATTTGCCAGTAAGAAATATCTCACCTGAGAATTAATCTAGCCTTTGTAAGTTTTGATATTTCTTTTATTCATATACACTTACTTGGCTGCAGTCAAATTTGGCACACGGCTTCACTTGAGATAGGTTAGTAATGGAAGTGATTTAGCATTAGATATTTTTTACTTGAAAATTTTCCATTCTTAGTAAGATTCATTTACAATCGAAGATGCAGACCTGTTCAGCTACAATTGCATGAGATCAAGCAGTTTTGTCCAGTTTTTGTCTTTTCTTTTGTTAAAAAAAAGAGAATTAAAATTGAATGTTTTAATCATAATGTCTCAAATTAATTATCCATAAAACCACCCTTAATTGTTTACGACAATTACGCTATCATGTTTTTCAATCTTTTAAAAATACTGTTTCACAAAAAAAAAAAAAAAAAAAATTAAGAGAAAAATGACAGAAGCATAAAAAATACATAATAATAAATGAAACGGCTATTTTTTGTGTGTGTGGTGGGGTGTTTTTAAATAACTTTTAAATTTGAGAAATGACGCTATTCAAAATCTATAAAAATTAAGCTCCCTACCAAATCTAAATTCTTATGTCAAACACAAAAACCCAGTTGGTCGGATTTTTTTTATATAATCGTGTCGCCCCAAGCAAGGCATTTTACTGCCACTGTTTTGCAGGAGGTTACATAGGAGGAAAGTTATAAGAAAGAGTGACAGGTTACAGAGAGTGTCAGGAAGAGGGTAAGAGAAGAATGAGAATACTAATGAGAGTAGAGTGGACGAAGAAAGGAGCATGAGAGAGAGGATGCAAGTTAGTGAGACAGGGGGTGACTATTGACTTTACAGTTGAATTCTTGAAGATTGTAGCTGTCGAGAAAGCAAGTAAACGGAAGGGAATTCCACAGGCGGGAAGTGCGAGAAAAGAAGCTGATGGAGTAGAATTTGCCTTTACAATTTATTGGTTTCACAGTAAAAAAAAAACACAAGGATTTTGAAAAAGACGAAAGAGAAAGCAACTCAAGAAGGCAAAAAACCAAAGGTGCAGCCACCTTACAAAAAAACGAAAACACCTATTTTTACTTGCCTCACGAGCGTCTCTGGGACATAATTTTAGAAAAAATCCGTTTTAAATTTACACAGTTCATGCTTGTGAAAATTTCTTAGAATTCTTTTTGTTGTTTGTTTTCCAACCGTAGGAGAATTTTCACTCGAACAAAATTCTTTCGTCTCTCTGCAGCTGGCTTGTAACCTTGTGCCTTCTTGATGCTCTCTCTACTTCATGTCAAATGCCTTCTGTTTCTTGATGCTGATTTGTCCTGTCCACTTTCTGTGAAAAAGTTTTCGCTCCTCTCTAACGACATGAGTTCTAATTATTTGAAAAAAAAAAAAAAAAAAGAAAAAAAAAAAAGGGATCACGCAAAGCCCCCATTCGGATTCTTACTAGGGGCTGAGACCATATCTTTCATTAGTCAGTATAAGCGAAAAAATAACTTTCCATAAAATTGAAACGAATTAGCAATTTTGCCTGCTTTTAACAGTCAGTCAGTTAAGTGCCATACGTGATACACGCTTGGGTGATCATGTCTCGAAAGATACATGACTGACTGGGCAGAAGATCATCCCGCAGTAGGTTGCCATTGCTTTCTGCGGTAGACTGGTTGCCGACCAAGGCTACAGAACCCAATCTGTCCATAACTGGAGGGAAGAGACGGATTAATACCTTTCCCAAGGGTATTTGCGCGTAAGTGAACGTGAGGAATTTGACTGGAATTCGAACTTGGCTTCCCAATTTCTCGTTCCGAGCCGATATCCACTGCACCACGATGCAAGCATAAAAAAGATGCACAAGTGTAACATTTTTGTCGCTTTATAAAAATACACTTCTCTCAAAAGAACGTGTAGTAAAAAAACAAAAACTAAAACAAAACAAAACAAAAAAAGAACCCTAGACGATTAAACATTTATTGAAGACTAACATTTTTAAAGCAGTAAAAATATTTTTTTATAAAACAGGTAAAAGGTCTCGGCTCATTTTCAACAATTTCCCAATATCCGCTGTACCCAGTTGTTGACCACTAAAAGAAAAAAATTAAATAAATATAAATATTTTTGTGGCAACTGCTTTTTTACCTGATGCCCCGTCCATGTGAAATTAAGCGTGCTACTAGATTGGCATCTAGGTCCCACCATTTTACCGTTGAAATAGCTAAGTGGCTACTCATAGTTTCTGTTCTCGCGCTTCCGACATGTGGAACTCCCTTCTGTTTACTTGCTCCCCTGATAGCTACAATGTCCAAAAATTTAAACGAACGTCAATTGCCATCTTCTGTCTTCTTGAATCCCGTTAATCGTTTATCCTTTCCCCAATACTCGCTGTATCCATTTTTTTTCTCTCATTGTAACCCACCACACTGTCCCTCCTTACTTGGGGTGAAAAGATTAAAAATAAATAAATAAATTTTGGTTGGTATCTTTTACTATTGAAATAGTTAAATATAACTTCCACTTCTACTCGAATAGTTTTTTTTCTTGCACTTTTCGCCCGTGGAACTCCCTTCCATTTACTCACTTCACTGATAGCTACAATCGACAAAAATTTCAATACAACGTCAGTTGCCATCTGTGGTATATTACGCTGGGAAACAACGACAACGCGGAATACGTATATAAAGATAATCTTATATTTTTATTCTTCGTTAGTGACGCTTGTGTGGAGCGGGATGGCAGTAGGAGAGAGATTGCCATATAGAAGGAGCTGTTGGGAGTCGTTAGCCAGTATCTTCAGCCAAAAATTCTAGATTTTATATAGTCCGAAAACATTGATGCGTTTTTGCTTCATCGTGTTATCACTTTCTTGACGTCATCTACGGCCGGATATATCTGTCAACCACCCCTGTCCTTGGTTGACTTTTATGGCCGGATGTATCTGTCTTCGCCGGCCATTGCCTTTCAAGCCGATTGTCGCTTGTGTTTATTTATTTATTTATTTTGCACTTTATTTACATCACCTCTACGGACGGATATATCTACCCTTGCCCCCCCCTTTGTTGATCTTAATTGACTGGATGTACAAGTCAATTACCTCTGTCGTTCAAGGTAATATATTACACATCTTCTATCTTCTTGAATTCCGTTCATCTTTTATCCTTTCTTCAATACCCGCTGTACCCAGTTTTTTTCTCTCACTGTAACCCTTAGTGTCGGTCTCTCCTTGCTTGAAGTGAAAAAATTAAAAATAGATAAAATTTACTAGTACGATTTTGACGCGAGAATTTAACTTAATTGGTTTTTCATTTATTTTAGCATTTAAATTATCTTATTCTTGTATTATGTTTTTCACCTTTAAAATAAGCACACACACACACACACACACACACACACACACACACACACACACACACACACACACACGAAATAATAAATAAATCAAACAATCATCAGTATATTTTTTATTTCAGTTTAATTTTTGTCACTCTTTTAAACTTTAAAAATTATTTAAATAAAAAACAGCAAAAAGGGAAAAACAAAATAAATAAATAAATAAATAAATAAATAAATAAATATTAAAAAGTAAAAGAAAGAATTCACAACACAACGCCAGCGGTCAATGTTTGTAAATTTAGTGTTTTCTAGTGGTGATAATGATCCGTAAAAAACATGTTTTTATGCTTCAAAGAACGAAAAATGGCAGGTCGATTTAATCTGAAGAGATTACACAGGCAAGCGAGTTATTAACGTTCAAGAGGTCAAACAGAAATGTGACACATGAAATGAAAACAATAATTCATAAATATAAAAAGGAATAAAGAAAAAAAAAAGGAAGAAAATAGGCAAAAATGAAAAAATAGTTAAACTGACACTGACGACATCATAAATACAGATCACCTGCAAAAATTAATAATAATAATAATAGCTAAAAACTAAAAAGATAATTTTATTTAAATAAAAACTTTAGTAAAATAAATAGAATTATTTTCTTAGCTATTTGTTTTTAAGGGATTTTCAGTCTTTGCAGGTGCACGTTTTTTTTCGCTGGAAAACACAGCATAGCATGAGCAAAAAGGGTCTCAAACTTAATTAAAACAAAATTTTATATCATAAAAAAAAAGAAAAAAGTTTGTTATTGTCAAGAAGAAAGACAAAACTGAAGTATTTTTAATATTTTTTTAATCCTTTCTAACAAGTTCGAAATTTTGGTTAAAATTAAAAATACTTTTTTGCATCAGCGGTATATTTAATTTATGATTAGTGTTTTTGCGTTTTTTTTTTTGTTTTTTTCGGTGAAAAATATTATTTAGAAATTCTTATAAAAATGAAATAATTGTTGGATTTTAATGAAACTGCCAGGACTTATTCACAAATGAATTAAATTATTTTTTAATTATTATTTTTTTTTTTTAAGAAAAACTTGGTGAAAATATTTTTTTTACATATGTTGACTTACTTAATTTCATGAAATTTTGAGAAATTAAATTTTCATTAGAATTTTTATTTTTATTAGTTAAAAAGCAGAACTATTTTGAGAATGTAAAAACATCATTAATTTTTTTCAAATTCAGTTCCCGAAAATCTGCTCCGAATAGTGAAACAAAAAAATGCAATAAAACTATGACATTATTTAATTAGAAAAAAGTTGTATTGCTTTTTAAAAATAAGAATTATTAAAGACACTATTGTTTTCAGAAAAAGATTTTTTTCGATGAATAATTAATTTTTACAAGAATTGTTTTCATGTTTTTAAAATTTTAATTAAAAAAACATAAAGTTTTAAATCTTTTAAAATTTTGCAAGATTTTGATCCGGTTAGGTGATATTGTTATTAAGTGAAAACTATATTTACTAATAAACAAAATGAGAAGCTTAATACAAATCATTTTGTACCAAGATTTTTTAAATAATATATATATTTTATGTATATAAAAAATTATATCACGTTCCCTTTTTTGAAAGTATAGTCGACTATACACGACATTATTAGTGAACAAACACTATAGTACATTTACAGTCAACATTCCTAAAATTAAATTACGGGAAATATTTTCCAACATTTTTAAGATTACTGAGTACTTAAAAGTTATATGAAAAAGGGCTCACCCGTCATTTTCTTAAATCATGTTTTTTTTGTTTTATAAAGTCTCGTAGGAATCTGTCAACAACACCTTTCCTTTCAGTACTTGTTATATGATTAAAAAGAGTGATAAGATCCTAAGAAGTACATAATCACTGCTACTGTTTGTTTTAAAAATCCACTTCTCTGTTATTTTAAATTTAATGTAAATAATATTTGTTTCCAATCAGATATGAATTTTACTTTAAATCAGCTGATATTTATTTGTCAAATAAAGTTTTAGAAAAGTATTTGGAAGATATTTAAAACCACGAATTAACTTTTATTTACAAATGTGCCAAAATGTGTGAAAATGGCCAGTTTTAATTTAAAATCGACAAAAAAAAAAAAAAAAAAAAAAAAAATTCGATTCCAATCATCGACATAATTTCTATTCGAAATACACCGAATATTTTTTTGCTTTAGTAAAAAATACATAGTAAATTTTATCATTTACCATTAGAGCTAAAAAGAGAGCTTCAAAAATGTTTTTCATTTTCAAAAGTTCATTTTAAAAAACCTTAGGTATCGAAAATTAGTGGAGGTACCATTTTTTTAAAGTTATAAAACTTTTTTTTATGTGAACGATTTTCATGATTGTCAGTACTAGAATTTGCTGCCTTACGCCGTTTAAAATTTTTTTTTCTTTTGTAAGAAATGATAATTAAATAATCTTTTTTTTTTTCGTTTATTTTTAGTCATCTTTGAGATGGTTCCAAAGATCAATAAGGAATCATTCATTATTTGAACAAAAAACAAAACGAATTATATCGGATACACCATAAAAATCATCAACATATTTTCAAAGAATGAAGAAAGTCTTCTTGCTTTTCTTCATTGTTCTCTCCCCTTAAATGTATTTGTGTGTGCGTGCGTGTGTTTTTCTCATATTCTCTAACACTCTCTCTAGTAGTCCAGTAATAATCCCTTGCCTCTTAGTGGCTTTATTGCCTTTCTTGGGGTGAAATGATTAAAAAAAGTAAGTGGTAATTCTATTTTTATTCACTAAATTTGAGTTTAAACAAAGAAGGCTGATTATTCGATTTTTTCAAGCCCTATAATCACTGAATGTTAGTGCTCTATCCATTTCTTCGAGGCAATCAATAGGCTATTTTTTTGTTGTTGTTGTTTACTTTATAGTATACACACACACACACACTCCACAATCCAGATGCAATTATTTACTTACACACACTACAATTCTTACAGAATTTAAAAATCAGTTATTAGATATTTACCAGAAACCTCCTCAGTCCGGATGTGACACAAGAAGAAGATTCATTTTTTCACGTGGGAATTCCGAGCCCTTAAGCTCGGACAAAAATTCCCCCTTGGATCTTGCACAAGGCAAAGTCAGTCTCTTGTTTAGTTTTCCCCTGACAAGACTCTACCCTTCGGTATAGCCTCGTCTGGGTTCCTCTCCGTCCGGAGGTAGAGAGTTCGACAAGGTTGTCTTCGGGTGGAAAGCCTGGTTATTTTTCTTTTTTATAGGAAATTTAAAAGACAAAGTGGTTCAGTCATCAAGGCAGCGTCAATTAATAACAGAAATTCAAATACGTTATAATAATATTTTTTTCTTTTTTATGAATAATAAATATTTTCTTAGTGTTTGTTATTCTTCATAAATAGTGAGAGTAGCTATAGTATACATCGTCAGCCATAGCTGGGCTGAATTATTATCATGTGGGTTTGTTTACATCCAACAGCTGATAGGCTTTCTCCCACTCCGACGGCCTCCCACTTCAACTTTTTTGACTCCTCCCACTACTACCACAATTTTTACTCTCCTCTCACTATCATTGTGTCAACCAGTCCATGACCTTTGACACACGAATGTCTCGGAACAATCATAAACACGTCGTTAAAATAAAAGTCGAATAAAATAGATTATTATTATTTTTTAAATTTAGTATTTTAGACGATGAAGAATAACTCTTTTAATGTTGGTTGCCCGATCTAATAATGTTAATTGTTATTTTTTTCTCTTTCTTTGTTCACACACTTGGAGTCTTGTCTCGCCATCGAATGGATGTCAAAATAATAATAACAACAACAATTCTTCGGTTATTTCCGTTTGGGTTATTTAAATAAATCTCTTTGGGTTATTTGTTATCTTTTTGGGGGCTCTACAAACAAATCGTTTCTTTTTTGTCTAATAAAATCTTCCTTATTTTTAATTATTTTATTTTAAAAGCATTTCCGGTAAATTTATTTAATCATATTCGTTATGATATTGTTTACATTTTACATCATGATCATCATGATCATCATCAACAGAAGGAAAAGAACAATCTTTGTGAACGATTCCTTTTTTATTGTGATTATCTATTTCTATAAAATAAGCATGCTCTTTCTACTTCCTTCTACTGATTTTTTTAAAATTTTTTATTAAAAAGAAAAAAGTGAAAGAAAGTTAATAAGGGTGGCGTAAAAAAAAAAAGTAGATCAAGAGACGGGGGTTTGTCAGGAGAAGATAACAATTTGGTAGGCGTGGTCATTTTTGGAGTCACGTGATTGCAAACGTCACTGAATAGCAGCAGCAGTAGTAGAGTGACGGTAGCCATCGTTGTTGGTAGTGTTGTTGTTTTGTACGGTGCATATTACATACAGAGTTTACTGTTTTTAAACTCGCCATTATCTCTACACCTGGACTCGTTGGCCTTCTTTTTTTTCTCTCTTTTCGCTTGAAGCCTCTCAAAGGAGTCATCTGCATAAAAAATAAGCAAGAAAAAAAAATCTAACAAGAAGAGAAGACTTGAAAAAAAAATACGAGAGGAGACTGACCCAAGAAACAAACCAATTTATTCAACCAACAACATTCATTAGAGAAACAAATAATAATCCGCATATAAACCTATAATGTTGATGATATCCTAGCAGGGGTTTTTGTGTTTATCATTCGAATCTGCTGTTTAAGTAAATTGTATTTTTGGTGACATCGACATTTATTGTCCTATACGTTTTTGGGCCCCAGCTGCTGATCAAGGAAATTGGAAATATAGTACTTTAGCAATTTACTCTAAAAGCTAATTGCTAGAATTTAAAAATCAGTATTTGAATTAAATATATTTTGTGTAGTGATTAGTAATCCTCTTTAATAAAGAAACTCGGGTCTGTGATTGTTTTTTTTTTCTTTCTCTAAATATTAAATAAATCTGCTACAGGTACTTTTGGAATTTAAAGCAATTTTTACACTGTCAACATTTTTTTGGCACAAGTGTAAAAAAAAATAAATAAAAAGGGAACTTTTTTTTTTAAAACTACTTCTACCAACTATACTAATGTTGACTTTAAATATAAAAACAAATCACCCGTTTCTTTGTTATTTTAAATAATAGCAGCATTGTTTCAACTGATACCTAAATAGTTTTACATGCCAACAATCTACTTAAAAAACCTATTGAAACATTAAACAACCACTGGGGAAAGAGAAAAAAACTGCCCACGTTACTTAGTTCTGTTGTTGTTATATTGTCTGCTAGTAAGTACTTACTTGTAGTTCCATATAGACTGTTGTGGGTCTTGCTGCCACAGCAGCTCCTTGAGAAACCCAGGTACCACAAAGGTAAGGTACCTGCTGCAGTAAGTACAGAAAAAACATTTCGGGACACATCACGGATTCGTGGTCGCCATGTCGTCTCCCAGCCCTGGCAAGAGACGTATGGACACTGATGTGATTAAACTGTATCCTTCGCAATTTTAATGTTCATTTTATATTTATATATTTATTTTATTTCATATTCTTACCCTTCTTTTTACTTGCAGCTTCTGCATGGACGCCATCAGTTACTTTAATATTTCAATTTATTTTTGTTGTGATGACTTCAATAACAACACTGTTGTGGTGTAGGTACCACTATTGTTGTGATGGTGGTACCACTGTTATTGAATTGTTCCCCCCACCAAACACTCAGTCTCCTCATTTCTACCATTGAGTCAGTATTTCTTATTACCTGTGTAAATATTGCGAATGTGCCTTTTTTTAAATTGCAGTCGTAACATCTTTTTTAAATACTTGAATTTAAAATTAGTATTCTTAAAAATAAAACTAAAAAAACTTTGTATTTAAAAATGTAAAGTGTTTTTTAAAAATTGAAAAAACTGTCAAACAAACAAAATTTAGATAATTGCAAGATTCTTTTCTTTAAGCAGTTTCTGTTTTTTTTTGTTTTTTTTTTAGTCAGTCTTTTATTGTAAATAGTACTAAAAGACAAAAAATATCACTTTTTTCCTCTGAAATAAGCTTTTCTTATCGTTTTTTTTTATTATTGGGTATATTTGTAATATGAGGGATGGTAAAAAAATTATAATCATAATTTTAGTAAATTATGAAAGTTATGCAATGACTGATCATCGGTTCTTACCATCTGTTGTTCAATATTCGTTACTTATTGCCTGGGAAAGAGAAAATATCTCTTAAATAAAAACCCCATGTAGATCTTAAAAACAAAAAACTAAATATGGGGTGAAATTATTAAATCTTATTTTTTTTACCTTTTCTTTTGAGAAAATCTATGGCAGTCGATATGACCCTTTCTTCTTCTTAACTATTTTCATCTAAAGGTCGATTTATATAAAATGTGTTTTAAAGAAAAGATTATTTCTCTGTTTAAAGTTTATAATGTAAATAATGGTGGCTTGTTCACTTATTTCACAATAAAAATGTTGAGTTTATTAAAAATATTTTTATCGTCAGGCTCTCATTTCAAATATAGAACTAGTTTTATTTTAACTGTATAAAGAGTAAGAGTCTGTAAATCCTTAGCAAGTCTAATTTTAATAGTTATACGGTTTATCAACAGCTGTATATGGCCATTATTAGCTTTGTTTATCAAACTGCAATCTAGTCAGCTGTGTTAAAAAAGTGAAGGAAGGAGAGTTTATAAAAATGTTTAATTTCTTCAATGCCCTTTTTTTCTTTTTTTTTAAAAAAAAGCAAATTTCTAATAAACTTTAATTATGCTGGTTGTAGTTTTCTATTTCTATTTACGAAGAAGCTTTACCTTAACCTTTTGCTTATTATATATTTGTAGTTTATGTATTGTCTTTCCTTTTATGGCTTTGGTGCTTGCTAAAGAACTGACTTTGTGTAAAGAAAGACTAAAAAACTGCTACAGCATTTAACAACTAGTATCTGTACTACTATATTGTAGAGAGATAAGTAATAACAATAAACAACATTACAGTTCATAGGGTCAGCCACCCCTTTCTTTCTTTTTAATGAGCATTATTATTTTGTTTGGTTTGATGTATTTTAACTTTATGTAATTAAGGGAGAAAATGTAATCACCTTTCGTTTTTTTTTTTTTTTAGTTTTTGTTTGATTTTTCTTTAAGTTTTCCTACCAACCCACCTCTTTTGTTTTAGATGTTAAATATTTCTGTATCAACTTTTGTTATTTTTTAGTTTATGCAAATGCTAGGTGGGCATTTAAATTGATTGCGAAACAAACCAAGGTGGGGGTAGATGTTGTTGTCTTATTGTGGGTGGTGGGGGATATTTTGATTTTTCACATCTATGGCGGCCACCTTTCTCTCTCTTTCTCTATAAACCAAGAAAAATGCAATAATTCCTTCTACTACTATCATCATCACCATCATTGTTTTACACATGCAAGTTTTTATTTATTTCTACCTCGACCCAATAAATCGTTTTCTGGTACTAAACACGTCATCGTGTTATTCTATCCCCGTTTGTTCAGACTTTGAAAGTGTTAGTATTTAATGCTTTTTTTATTATTAAATAGTCGCACTAATGGCCACCCCCCCCACTTTTGAATTCAATACTATTCGATCATGAAAGCTGTTTACAGTAGGACATGCCAATTGTAAGTAAATTAGAGGAACGGAGAGGCTGGGATGACACTTTTTCTATCCTAGATGATCAATGTAAGTCGTTTTTTTTTGTTGCTGTGGCTGAAGATACTATTATTTCGGGATGATCTATTTTAGTCATAGTAGTGCTGCCAATTTAGGTTATTTTTTTTCTACTACTACTACTAGTTGCACTTTATATTAACTACTACTACTAGTTGCATTCAATTAGTAATTTAGTCCTTTTTAGATTTTGAATGATTTTTCAAAAATATCAAAAACGCTTTCATCATGAAAATATTGAAATTTCTCGTGTTTATTGACACAATTTCTTTGATAGAAAATAAAATAATTTTATTTATTATTATTGTTACTGCATAGCTTGACCCAAAAGGGCGCATCATCCAGAAACTGATAAGATTGATTTTTTTTTTAATCCATTAATAATCCATTATGGGTTGAAAAAACATTAATATTTTTTTGTGTTTGAATCGGGCTTTCCTTTAACTTGTTTTATAATAGGAAACGTTAATTGAATTTATTTATCCTTGTAATCGCTTACTCATGTGGTAAAAAAATATTACAATCATTCCAACACCAAACCTTTGATTTATTTATTTTGGTATTTAAAAAAAATCAATCTCCAATGTTTATTTTATAACGAACTTCTAATCTAGTATTATCAGAAGTTCGTTACATTTGTTTTCTTTCATCATTTATAAATTTAATTAAACTTCTTTTCTTCATGGTGTGATATATAGTCACTTATAGTCTCTTGTACACACACACACACACACAAAAATGATAGACACCAACAGACAGAACCATTTGTCTTTTACTTAGTCTTTTTACAAGCATTTTTAAACTTTATAATTAAAAAAAAAAAATTATGAATGTCGTGAATTTCATTCCTGGTTTTAAAAAGCGTTTTTTTTTCGGAATCCGTTTAAATGGCTTGTTAGTTTAAAAAAAAAATCCCTTTGAGTGAATGATTTAAAAAGTTTAAAAACTGCTAATTTACGAATTTATAACTTTCATCTTAAGCTTAATTAATAAGTCTTTTTTTAATCATTGTTTACGTAAGATGACATTTTTGTCTTCTTTTTTGTATTTGTAACTTTCCATTCGAATCTAGGATTCATTATTCAGTTTGTTTTAAGTCACACCTAAGGCTTAAAGCCCTTAAAAAGTACAAAAAAAAAGTTTATTTCTATGTACATATTTTTTTTATTTTGTTTTTATTTACCCACATATTGTACAATATAGTCACCATGTGGATAAATGTATTGTAGAGCGAATTATAGTTATTTTTTTCATGGATTTCTTATCAAAATGTATTTTTATTGTTTATTTAAATAATTTAAATACTAAATTCATCTCCCCACTCTCATTCTACCTCCTCATTTTTCTTTTATTTTTTAGAATCCCGTATAAATATGCTATATATCCAAACAATTATTCTCAAAATTATTTCGTAAACGTGAAATTAAGATTAAAAAAACAAAGGAGGAATGACTGTTAGGTTTTAAAAATCTAATGGAAATTTAATAATTTGGAAAAGAGTTGTTTGTGAGATTAATAAAGAAAATCTAAAAAGGAATACGCGACAGCATATTGGAGATGAAAGAAAATGTTTCGTACTTTAGGTAATTGACATTTAAAAAATATACACTTTCCTATAAAAAGTCTCTCGTAAAATAATGCAGTTAAGCTTTTAAATTTAATTTAAAACTCCATACAAATGAACTAACATCAGCGTTTAAATGAAGATATGAAAATCGCAAATCGTTTTTGTTTTATTTGCTTCGTCTCATATTTCGAATTTTAAAAGTTTAAAAATATCTTTGTCTCCCCCCTCAAAAAAAAAAAAAAAATAAATAGAAATTTATAATTCCTCTCTGATCTTTATGTATCCAAAATAAAAAAACGTCTTTTTTTTAGTATTATTATCCCTTTTTCTTTTCTTTTTTTTTTTTGTGAATTCCAATTATTAAAAAAAAAGTTTTTTTTTTTGTTTTTTTGTTTTTTTTAAAATTAAATTTTAAGTTTGTGTGGAAAGTTATAAATTCAGTCTTAATTTTTTCATAATATCAAGAGAGTATATGGAGAGACTATAAAACAATTTAGGGCACTTTCGTTGTTAGGAATAATCACATTTAACAACAAATGAGTAGAACACCAGCTGATTTCGATCCATGTATCATAGTTTCAACTCTATGAATGGAAAATGCGCTAACAATAAAATAGTGTTCGGGTTTTCCTTTTCATTTGCAAAAAAAACTGTGGCCATTTTATTGGCTTCATTTTTTCTTGTAAACTTTGAAAAATAATGAAGAATTGATTGTTACTGTGATTAACGCACAAAATTTAATTATTAAAAACCTTTAACAATCAGATTGATTACCAGACAAATGTCTCTACTTCTTCGAATTACCAACTGCTTGTTTTAAGACAAGTGTTGTGTGTGTGTGTGTGTGTGTTTTTTTTTTTTTTTTTCCACAATTGCTGGTATTATTGCTTGTCAGCTTATGAAGCAGGAGAGTAGGACTTAGAAAAAAAGGTTTTAGTTGTTTTTCGTTTTTTTTTATCTCGCTTGTTGAAACAATCGACTTTATTAAACCACCAACTATAAGAAAAGTTTTAAAAGCAGTTTCTTTTTAATTAAATTTTTGTTAAAAAACGTAACGAGACAGCTATTAAAAAGAAAAAAATAAAACTTGTCTTAAAACAGCCCCCAAAGTGTCACTCAATCTTTCATTTTCCATGACGCAGTTGTCCAGCATGAATTACCACTTAAAAAACTTATGAGGGTGAAAGAGAAAAAACTTCAAAGAATTTCTGGACTTTCCAAATCATTTTTGTGTGTTTGTGGCGTGTTTTTATAATAAATAATTTGTAAGTTGAATAAATGCTGTGACAAAATCCCCTTTTCATTCCCTGTCTCTCTCTCTCTTTCTGCTTTTCTCTATCTTTAGAAACAAGAACCCTATATTTGAAATTATAAAGCCATCAGTGTCAATTAGAACTGTTAAGTGGTACCATTTTACAGTAAAATACTCCAACAATTGATTAGATTTCTGAAAAATTGTCCTGGTAGTTTTTAGTGTCATAAGCATGCAGAAATGTCATTTAATTGTAACTCTACTTATGGTTTCTCTTTTTCTTTTTTTTTTTTATATATCAAGTTTTGTGTGTTTAAAATGGTCTGTCATCATTCCCGACTGTTCTAAATAATATGGGATTTAGAGAAAATTTACAATGATTGTCTTCTCTCCATTTGCTTTTTTTTTGCCCTACTGTCAATGACCTAAAAATTTACTTGTGTTGAATTGTATTAATAATTTGAATTCTTCCTGTTTACTAAAGACAATTTCAATTATGAGTGTCTATTCTGACAAGTCTTTTTATGACTAAGAAAATATTTCAGTATGTTTGTCAAAATTATTACACTATAAAATAGCTATATGATTTGTCTAGAAACAAAACTAATAAATCCGTTCTTTTAACATTGCTTGGCCTTGAAACTTCAGAGTGCAGAATTTAAAACTTAAGCTCTTGCATAAAACATACACTATCTTTGTCTCTTCATAATGAACCAGTTAGATTAAGACTTTAACTTTTTATTATTTTGCAAACAAGAATGCAAAGGGGAAACTAAAATGTTCTTTGCTCAATGAATAAAGGCTTCTCACATTTGGTCAGATTCTGGGAAGTTGAACAAAAACATTTTTAGACCCCCCACCCCTCATATATTCATTGTTCCATCATGAGAGTCAAATGTGCCAAGGTCTATGTATTCCCAAAGGCTATAAAGAAATGAATATGAAATGTAATCTATTAGGTAACAGTAGAAGAGCTGACTCTGTCACCTTAATCCTAAAATTAGAGAATAGGATCAAGCATGTGAAAGTCTAATAACTGACAAGAAACTTTCCCCTCATCCAATCTTGTTCTTGGCAGTCCTGTGTCATACTTTATATGTAAGCAACAAGTAAATTTCTTTTCTGTATTTATTCACACAAAAGGAAATGCTTAATGTTTAGTTGGAATGTTTTGAGTTTTCTTCAGTTCTGTCTTGTGAGTTAAAGATTTATTCCATACATTATGGTAATGTAATTATGGCACATAGCAATTGGAAAATTTTAAGCAATGTCTCTGCAGTTTAATTTTCCTTTTTTAGATATGCTTTTTAAGTTTTTGTTTTAATTTCTGGGATGCGAAGTTATCATTATTTACATTCAGACTAATGTCCTCACCCTTGTTAGTAACACATTTTGTTGATTGTGTAGTGCAAGCTTCAGGTATTTGTTGACTCAGAGAATCTCAAACTGAACCCTTCATTTATTCCATGAGAGTAGATTTTTGTTCTGCTGTCTATATATCTATATATAGACAGCAGAATAAGAATCTACACTTTTTAGTCCTGTTCTGTTATTGGTAGTCCTGTTCCCATTGATTTTGCATCTATGCTACCCAACCAAGGGATTAAACTCCCAAGCCTATGTTTTAATCTGCTAAGCTATTGTTAAGTTCATTTGCCTTTTGGAGAAACATACTTAACCATCAAGTTTGTCAAAATTCATATTTAAAATTGCTAATTAATTTTGTCATTGGATTGATGCCTTTTAGATCACAATTCATAGAATGCGCTTATAAATACTGTTAATCAGTTGAGTTGATGGCAATAGTCTTTCATTATTCTTAACATTTGAGGCTAAACAATTGGTGCAACTATTTGCAATAAAGTTTAGAAAATCACTTGATGCTGGTTAAACATCTTCTAGCAGACATTTTGATTATTTAGTCTACGTTGTTTGTATAGAGATTTTTCTTACAAATTTGTAACTTGTACACTGTTAATTAAATGTTGGGTTGATGTGTAGGGATGGTGCTGAAAAATTATTGGCCCAACCCATTTCCCAAAATTTAATTATACATTTTTTGTTTCTTTTTAAGAGTCTCTTGTATAAGCCAAGAAGTTCCAAGGATCTTCTTGTAGACATACTAGAGGTTTGCATAAATGATATATTTAAACGTATAGAGCTACAGACATTTTACAGGTTCTACAGCTTTGACAGGGTTAACTTTTTATGATTGTCTTTTCTGAATTGTCAAAAAAGTGTAACAGGAGAGCAATTAATCAATTCAAACAATATAAACCTCAGTTGCTTTGGTCTATGATTGCAAATGTGAAAATGACTTTTTTTTTTTTTTTTTGCCTGCCTATTGTTAGACAGAATCAATTATGCTCAAATTGGCACAAATGGTTAATGAATTTCAGCACAACATCCTCAATTTATTCAAATATTCATTATTTCACCATTCAAATCTTAACCTCTTTAATATTCTAGGAGAATTGTTTAAAGTTTTATTTTCAAGCAGGATATTCAAATTAAAATTTATCAATAAAAAAAATTATCTTTTTTAAAAATATTTTTCTGAGTCTGAATTTAGACTACCAAAATTTTTCTGAGTCTGAATTTAGACTACCAAATGTCTTTCTTTAAAGAAAGACATTTGGTAGTCTAAATTCAGGAAATGCTTTTGTCCTCATCTTGTTTTTATCATGCTATTGTGCCCTCCAGCCTTCATCATGTGTATAGCTATCTGAGGAATTTACAAGGAATTCTTTATTTAATCTACATGGGTAGACTGTTCTCATTTCACTGCCTATGTCTAGTGATATCTTGTTTAGTTCTTATGTTTTTAGTCATTCTCAGTTATTGTTCGTCTTGTTTCTGCTAAGTTCATACTACCTGGCCCGGGGATTGAACTCATGATTACTATATCCTTTATAGACTTACGCGTTTATAAACACCAGTCACCTATTGCTCCAGTAGGCAGGTTCCAAGTACTCCATGGAGAACTTCCTACAGGAATTCTGAACTGAGCCCTTTATTTAATCTATCAGGGTAGACTGTTCTCATTACACTGTCCATGTCTAGGGATATTTTGTCTAGTTTTTATTTTTTTAGTCATGCTCAGTTATTGTTTGTCCTGTTTCCACTGAGTCCAAGTACATGCTGCCTGTCCCAGGGATTGAATCTGCAATAAACCTAATGAAGGCCAAAGCATACTACAATTGAAATGTTTTTCATAACAACAACAAAGATGAAGACAATAGTTGGAAAGTGAAAATATATAGATATTTCAAACAAGAACATGCAGTTTAATTTTCTAAAATGTTCTCTTTTAAAATTTCATTCATCTTTTACCTTTTCGTCAATACTCCTTGTACCTAATCTTTTCTATTACTAACCCCCTGCAAACTAGTGGCAGTCCTGCTTTGCTTGAGATGAAATGATAAAAAAAACATTGGTTTACATTAAAATATTTGATATAAAGCCATAACATTTTAAGTAAAACAAAATGAATTTGAAAATTTTGGCAGAAAATCACTTGTATTTTGTCACTTTGTTCTGAATTATGTTAATAATGAGAGTGCAAGTTACTGGCCAATGCAGCTATTGAGAGCTTGCAATCTTTGAAAATGGACATGTTTGTTATGCCCTTTTAAAGATAATCTCGGCTGCAATACTATGGAGACGCTGCATCCATCATATTGTCATTTGTAATTTTGCAAATTTGATCAATACATCAAGTAAGATTCACATGCTTCAGATGTTTTTCTACGTTTCTAAGTGATTTGATTGTACTGACTAATTTTATATTTTCACTAAGGGTCTTGGAATAACTGATTCAAGATTTTTTTTTTTTTTTACAGTGCTTTTTGAAAAACTAATAATTTTGTTATACTTTGCACTTCTGTTTTTTTTCTTTTTTTTTGTTATATATTTTATTTTATTTTAATTTTGTTTTTTTTCACTCAGGATTCAGCTGATTGCACAACCTTTGGTTTTAACCTTTCACTGTCTTCAGGTATTTTATATTAACTGAATTTTCAAGGTTTTTTTTTTTGTTTTTTTTTTTTTGAACACATAATAGAAACTTTCAAAACACATAAGTGAAAGTTTAAAATAAGGGACTTTTCATTTAGAAACCTTTCTTGAGAAAGATTGCTAAATGAAAAGTCCAAAGAGTAATGTCTGGATGTGAACACTTCCGAAAATATATTTTAAGATCATACAAACCCAGATAAAAATGTTTACAATTCTTGACCAGCTCCTCCCTTATTTTAAACTTCCCATTATGTGTTTGAAAAATTTTGAAAATCAGTTAATATAAAATGCCTGAAGATACCAAAAGATTGAACCAAGGTTGCATAACTAGCTGAATTATGATTGAAAATATCTAAAAACTCTATTTTATATATGTATTGAGCACTTTTTAATACAACTGTGTCCTGGTCTAATTTAATTCTAACCAGTAACTGGTTAATCATTTTATATAAAAAGGGGAAAACTCAATAGGCAGACAGACGGTTATAAATCAAGATCTATTTCAACAATGTAAATTTACTTACATTTTCTTTCAGTCCTAAGTAAATTTACATTGTTGAAATAAATCTTTATTTATAACCGTCTATCTGTTGAGTTTTTCTCTCAATACTTTATAATATTCTGGATAATATCAATTGAGCTCTCTATTTTTAGCTAATTAATAATTTATTTTAATTGGATAAAATCTTTTAGATTATACTCTCTGCTTTATGGGTCTGCCATTCTCTCCTATTCACATTCATGAGGCCCTCTATATAAAAATCAACTGAACCAACACTCATCAAAATTTCTTACAAATATAGCAACAATATATTAAGTGCATATAACAATGTCATTTTATATTTCTATTAATTTCTGGTCAGCTTCCTTATATTGAAATGGTTGTTGTACAAAGAATTCCACAACTACAATGGATATTTTAAAATAACAGTAACAGGGTGTGTTCACATGGGTTTTTAAAAATCCCCATCCAAATGGAATGAAAATTTTATCACAGTTTCAATAAGTTTGTCTTTGTAATTTACCCATGGAGATGATCTTTGAAAAGGTTGAAAGTACATGGATTAAAAAGACTACACTGCTTTCCCTGATGAATTTCATCTTACCATGTAGAAACTAATTAGATAACTAGAAAGGATCAGTATAAAAATTAGTAGACACAATATGTTGATATTATTCAATAAAACTTGTTTGAATGAGTATATATATATATATATATATATATATATGTCATTTGCTATATTTATACTATTTTTATATAGACAATGTGGACATAGGAACCAACACTAAATGGTGACTGCCAGTTTCAGATCTTGCTGTGATCTTCAGAGCAAGATCATATTGAGGTATTAAACAGACAGTTACTATGCAGTGTTGATTTCATTGTCTGTATACACGTACAAGGTGGCTTTGATAAATTCTTAAACTGTATATACTGTAATTGTACCATGCAACAGAAATGCGTACTCAGATAATGCTCCTTGGTACGCAGTCTACTGATGAGTCAGTTGGCCAACAGGCTATCTGTTATAAGAGCTTTGTAATGAAACTGCTCTGCAATGGTTGACAAATTCAATCAACATTCCTGCATCAAATTGACTACTTACTTATTTGCTCAAAATACTTTACTAAATATTCTTGAGGTTAACCTCTGTTTTTGAATAGCATGTGTGTGTTTCATAGTTGGTCTAGAGAAGTGTTTAGGAAGACCAATCAGCAGCAAAACACCAGAAAATATGGAGAGAGAGAGAGAGAAAAAAAAAATTGAAAAAATCTGACTTCATTTGTGATACATGGAACAATCCATTAGTTTTCTGATAAGATTCAAATCAATTGTGGATTCTACTGGGAGAGGCTCCAGGAAAACTTGAGCATTCAGTGTCACTGAATTTTGTTTTTTAATTAGGATCACTGGATGCTGGCAGCAGGATTACTTTGAACAGGATAGGGACTAAATTTAAATACACGAAATATATTATTTACTAGTTGACTTAGTTTGAAAACATTCTTATGCCATCTGTGTGTGTGGATATACAGATAACTTTTCAGCACCTCATGATGTGTTGGAAAGGTTTTGGTTCAACCAAGAAATCCATCAACCCCAAATTGATATTGGGTCAAGCTGAAAAAGTTTCAGCACACCCACTGTGTGCATGTACACACACACACACACAGTTAAATATATAGATTGAAATTTGACAAGATGAATAGAATAAGTAAAGAAAAGGTAGAAAAAATATGTCTTTAATCTTACATGTTTCACTTTAACAAGCTTCTTCAGAGATTTTTTTTTAAAGATGAATGATCTAAAAACTTAAAAAAAAATTTTGAATCTTTTAAAAAATCTACAAAGACAGTATGTTGATTGAGGTTTGATTTCATTGGTCAGATATGTGTCATGTATGATAAAGCTACAGATAAATATTTTAAATGTAGAGGAAAAACTTATGTCTGTTTAAGTATGTGTGCCATGTGTAATAAGACACTAGATGTTTATTGTGAATGTAAGTATATGTATGTGAAAATAATGCATGTCAATCATATTTAAACTATTGACAAATTAAGTGTATTGTTTTTAAAAAATCTCTAAAGAAGCTTCTTCAAGTAAAACATGTTAGATTAAAGACTTTTCCCTACTTGTTCTTTATATATATATATATATATATATATATAGCCACATAAATGTGGTACCTAAGTTTTAAAATAACTTTTAAAAATGAAATATCTTTCTTGAAACTTGTATTATAATTTTAATTTCAAGCTAATAGATTAAATTTAATATTTCCAATAACCAAAATACTTTGCTGGATTTCAAAACTAATTTGAATTGACTGGAAAAAATTTAATTTTGAGATTTCTAAACTTGCTGATTTTAGTGCTATTTTTAGTCATCTGTCTTGTCGATGTAATTCTCTTTATTAAAAAAAATCTTTCAAAAATAAAATATGCTTTTCTGAAACTTTGAGAAATATTAGCTGATTTAAAGTTTAATCTTATTTGAAACAACATATACTTTAAGTTTAAAATATCAAAGAAATGCATTTTAAAATTTGCTATAGTTATTGCTTTTATTTTCTGATAATGTTGTATATGGACATCTGTATTTACAAAAACCAGCATGTTTATGTACATACCTATTAGGTGTTGATGAATCATAGTAAGCATTCCCACTTATGATTAGTAAATACAGTATTTACAGATGACCATAAAATATTCTAATTAAAATTTACAAAAAGATTAAAACAATTCTTGTAAAAATTCATTATACATTGCAAATATTTTAAGATAGTAGTGTCCATAATATATCTTATTCATGAAAGGAATTAGAAGCTTAGAAAATCTTCTAATTACTTTCATAAATAATGCCTTAGTTTTATTGCATTTTTATTTCACTATTCTGAGCAGATTTTTGGTAACTGGGGTCTTGTTTGACAAAAATTCATAATTTAAATTCTCCAAGGAGTTCTGGCCTGAATATTCAAGAAATCTTATTAGAAAAATATGCATTCTCTGGCAGGATTCAAACCTGTGTTCCCCTATTGAAAACTGTCATTAGATCTGATGTGATTTAACCTCTTGGCTACAAAACACCTCATTACTAAAGCAAAGCCTAAATATTGTGGTTTTGAATACGGACATTTCTTGATTCTTGTAATATATATATCTGCACAGTTTGGTATCCTTATGTAAACAAATGCAATTTTTAGGAAAGGATTTTTCCTTTATTAATCCGACATAGTTATTTTTAATGGATACCCATATTTGAGTAGATGCTCTGTTTATATATATATATATATATATATATACACACACACACACACACACAAAGCACATACATGTACTCAATAATTAAGAATTCAGCACCAAGCCACCTGGATTTCAGCCATGAGATATTGTCAGACACAAGACTTTGTGCTTGACAAAATCTCACTGTTGAAACCCAGGTAACTGGGTATTGAATCCTTAATTATTGTGTATATATTTTTGCTCTACTTTCTTATTGAATTTTACATTGAGCACTTTTTCATTATTTCATATCTTTGGAAGTGGTTGTTTACTGCCTCCCTCTGCATTATTGTTATTTATATATATATATATATATATATATATATATAAACTAGAATCAGTAAGTTTACACTAATCAAAATAAACATAAATATTTGAAAAAATGCCAACAAACAGAACTACAAAATATATATATATATATATATAGTAACATGAACTCCTCTCCCTCATCAACAATAACTTTATTCATTTTTGTTATTTGAATGCTTATGCAAATTTTAGGATTGAAAATTAGAAAAATGTTACATTTCTTTTCATTTTAAGAACAAATGAAGCTATGTTGTTGAAATTTCAAATAGACTGATAACTTTATGAAATGAATTTAAAAGAATCTAATTTGATATGTGATTAATTTAACCCTTTTAAGTGCTGAGAAATAGCATATGTGCTTAAGCACTTGCATGATGTTGGCATTAAAATATCTAGTCTTGCTATCTAGAACTAAACAATATATATAGTGAACACTTGTTATTCTGAAATGTTCTTGAAATTCTTTCTAATCTTCACTTTTACTATTCAGAAAGACTTATAAAGAGATGATTTAGTTTTTTTTTTCATTTATTTATATCTATATTTACATTATTTAGACTATTGTCCTCATCTTTATTGCCATGTTTACGACTTTTCGGCCACTCTATGCTCCGGCTTTCTTTAGGTGCTAGGAATTTTGAATTGAACCCTTTGTTTCAATCACTGGAACCTATCATTCTCATTCCATGTGTGATGTCACTTCCAGTAGTTCTCCTGTAGTTATCTCCCCTTAACTCAACTCTGTTATTTGTTCACAACTGCTGTAGCCTGGTATTGAACTCTCAACTCTTTGGGTTGAGTCACTGGAACTAACCAACACCTATATCTATTGGGCCATGTATCTATATTATTGTAAAACTCTAACTGGGTCTACATCTCGAATGGATTATCTGTTTGAGTTAATGAACTTATGAATTTAGTGGATTATTTGAAAGATAATTTTGATGTAACATTTGTTGTGCTTACAAATAATTTGAAATATCCTGAATCTGGTTCAGTAAATTGGTATTTATGGAATTTAATTGAAAGTTCCACGTTTTCTCTTCTTTTAGTCAAGAAAAGAAGTGGATTCTCCTCTTGAATTTTAATTCACACTTCTCCTTTTCCCAGACTAGTTTCCAGTCAAGGCTAGAGAGTTCAATCAGCCCTGCTGTTTTATCTATAGGTCAATCAGTTAAGTGCTAGACATGACACACGCTTAGGCGATCATGTCTCATGACTGACTGGACAGAAGATTTTCCCACAGTAGGTTACTATTACTTTTTTACAGTAGACTGGTTGCCAACCAAGCCTATAGAACCCAATCTGTTCTTGTATTTAACCTATAGCTGGTGGGAGGTGCGATAGATTAATACCTTTTCCAAGGGTATCTGCATGTATGTGAATGCAATGAATTTGGCTGGAATTTAAACTCAGCTCTCCAATTTCTCTTATCTATAGATGTATAGAGAATAAAGGTTCTTTCCCAAATACATTTGTGTAGTTTTTTTGCTATTTAACAATAACATAAGCATAAAAAGGCTTATGTTATTGTTTTATATTAATGAAAAAGGTCATGTATTATAAGGTCAATACTGTCCATGATCTACCACTGTAAATATTGTTTTATCTTTTTGTCTTTTAAATGGATTCAATCACTTGTAATGCTTAAGTAGAAACTAGTCATTAAGATATTGAAGTAATATTCCTTGGTTTCTACCTTAGAATGTTTCAGTTCAATTGACAAAATGGTTTCTTTTTCTTTTTTACCTTTGTTTGCAATAATAGAATTTTCTTTCTAAATTAAAAAGTTAAAAAAATATAATGAATTGTTTAAAACCTTTTTTTTCTATTGGAAAATAAAATCTTAAATTGATTGAATCAAATTTCTTGCTAACAACAATGTTACCAGGTAGGTAACACTTGTTAAAAGTTTGCTTTTAATAATTTTTTAAAAGCTTTTCTTCGTAAGAATTCCATTTTTACCTGGTGAGCGATAGTTAGCAGTTATTCACTTTTTTTTTACATCTATTAGAACAGTGTGGTGCTGTTTTGAACTGTTCGGCTTTGTTGGAGTTAGACATAAAACTGCAGAAAAGGAGAATAGTTATTGTTGATAGCTTTTAATGTAGGACAGATAAAAGGTCAGTAAGTGGTATGAAGATGATATGCTTAAATAAGTCAGATTTTTGACTCTATTTGCTCTGATGACATTTATTAGAATTTGGCCTGCTGCTTTGTATTTAGGAAAGACAAAGATTGATTCTGCTACAATAACAAGATGGAGGTTAACATCTAAGGGCAATTATGCTTTTTTTTTTTTTTTTCAAATGAGATAGGCTAATTTGAGTCGCTCATATGTGTTTATTAATTGAAGTTTTATTTTTATTATGTATGCATGTTTTTCATAGTAGCTTGGTCAAAGCATATTAAACATAAATGCTGAAAATTTTATGGTTTGATCTTCATGTTGCGGTTGGTTAAAAAGTTTATTAATGATAAATTCACTTAGATAAAACTCTATTACAATAACTAACAACTGTTAAGACAGTATATTTAGGCATAGAACTTATTACTCCTAAAAAGAATCATGAGAATTGTGGATGTCAATAAATGTCTATTTTGATGGAGTAGAATTCTAGAAGTTAAGAAATCTTCAAAGTCATCTTGAACTGTTCTTTGGTCATTGAAGACCATCTCTTGCAGGGAATTGTCATGATGCTTGCAAAAGGCAGTTTTCTGTTGGAGAGTGGCTGGGTGAGGAAGTTGTCTGAAGTAGTTTTAGTTTAGTTTAGGGTTATTTGAAAAACGTGCAACTGTTCAATGTTATAGAAAAGAATTGATCTTTTGCATTTGACCCCAATTGGATATAACTGTTGCATTTTGTTAATTTCTTGGCAATGCTCTTCAGGACCCAGTTTTTTTTGTAGATATTTCTGACTACCAAACATTAGCAATAACTTTTTTTTTTTCTTTCATTCAGTTTTGCTTTTTGTTGTATTGCCAAGGTGGATACAATGCACAGAGAAAGTGTGCTGCAGTATTATCCAGCACAATATCCAGTGCTAAATTGATATGCAATACACAGAATAGTACAATAGTTACAATAACAGACAAGACAGAACTTACAACGCAGAGAAGAGGGGTTTAGATCACAATAGTCGCTGAAGTAATCAGTTCGAATATTACTTGAATGACACTTGAATATTATGCCTCGAATGCTACTATTCTTTACTTAAATAGACCATTTTTAGGCCATGGGCCGTTCTGTCAATGAGAGTGCTGCAAGGGTGTCAGCCACTCTGCAACACTTTTGGAAAGAGGCTTGGTACATCACATTAGTCCAACAACTGTGCAGAATGTTGTTGTCTAATAGGATACATTTTTTTCTCATTGTGATAAAGAAATGGATTTGTTCAGCTCTTTTAGCACCCATTTGTTTAGCTTTCTTTGCTTCAATTTGATGCAATTGTCAAATTACTGTTGCATAGTGAACATTTAGGTTCACAACCTCTTGAGTTGTTTTGCATGTGTCTGCTTCAATGATGACTGTCAGTTGGATGTTGTTAATTGCAGGACATCTGTCACACTCCTAATCTTTAAGGCTGTTGCTTTTATGAAATGTTGAGAAGCAATGTTGTACTGAATTTGTTGAGTCCATTAGTCAAATGCTTGGCTGATATTCTAAGCAGTTATGTTCCATCTTGAACTCTACCACAGAATTTCTGGAATTTGAATTTTTTCCATTTTGACAATGAACTTTGGAAAGGAAATGATTAGCTGAAATCATTAGAAAGCAATTTGCCCCCTTAGAATGGGGTAGGGTAGATGAAAGCAATTAATAGTTTATTCCAAAACAAGCCTCAGAACAAAAACTGTAGTTATTTTTGCACCATCCTAATATATCTGCTTTTCCTTGAATGATAAAATTTTAGCTGGCAATTAGTAAATTAATAAATGAGACTAAGTGCTAAAAATAGTTCTGAGGAGAGATGTCAAAAGTAAGTGAGGAAAAAAAATCACAAAGCTTTGTTGAAATGTCACTGACTTTATTTGTCTGACTGGATAAAATCTGCCACTTTCTCTTTCTCCTATCACCCTTCCTCATCAAATGTAGAAGTTGTCAGCTTGTGATATAGATCTGGATAACAAAGAAGGGTCAGGTTCAAGCCTTAAGGTAAAAACCATTAAAAGCACAAGATTTACTTCTGGTTGCTGTCATCCATTTATTTGTAAAAAAAAAAAAAAAATTAAATATCTCTAGATATACCTGTTGTTTGAAAATGCTAATCTCCTCAATACAGACACTTTGAATATTGTTTCTATCATCATCACTTGTGCTGCGTGTGTGGCACATTATAATTATGATTGATTTTTAACTTCTATTGACTTGTCTCTAATCTCACATGTATGTTTCTCCTCAACTAGATAGATTTTCTGCCTATTTTTAGAATTAAATCCAAAGCTTACAAACTAATCTTCACATTTTTGTTGAGGATGATAAGTTGTTATAAAATACATTTTTTTAAAAAATTTATTTTAAGGCCATTGTACTGGTCTAAACCTGATGATGATATATGTGTGTGTGTGTGTGTGTGTGTGTGTGTATATATATTGCCTAATGGCAAGATAAAAGCTTTAAATCTTGAAACATAAAAATTTGTGTCGCAGTGTAAATTAATTTTAAATAAAAAACAAATTTAATTATATATATATATATATATATATATATATATATATGTGTGTGTGTGTGTATAGATAGTGTTGAGTTGAGATAATGCTTAGTGCCAAGATCATTGTTTTTTTTCCAGTAGTTTACTGATAAAAGGATATTTTGGCAGGCAGGTTTTTTTGTCGTAAAGTGCTTGATATCAGGGTAGCGATAGAGCATTAATAGGATTAATACAGAGAAGGCTATCAGTTAACTGAACAGCTGTGCCAACTTTGATGTTTTGTGAGAACACTGTTATGTCTTCAATCTGCAGACTGAAAATTCAGCCCTGATGAGCGGCTACCTTCTCTGCATTGATCCCCCCCCCCCCACACACACATTATCATTACTGAGTATTCAGTTGCTCATTGATATTTTCTGCTGTATGAAATGAGTCCTATAATGGATCTGAAGAGATGTCCACAGCCACCGCCTAGTAAAGTAGGAGGGTTCAGGGGACAGAGAATTCTGGCTTTCTTTCAGCTCTTTTCATTTCTTCTGTTTTGTTTTCTGTTGTTTTTAAAGAATTTTTTTTTTTTGTGGAGTGGTCTTCTACAGTTGGTGCTTTAGACATGGGAAGAAAAGTCTTCAAACATGAATTTTTTGGTTGAGAATTATATATAAACAAATGTTTAGAGGTACAAAATTGATATACTGTTTTAAAAACAAAGAAAATATTTGTCTCTAAGGCCCTTTCATCCAGCATTTCATCATATATATATATATATATATATATATATATATATATTTTTATGACAAAATGGAAAACCTTTTTCTAAATTGTCTTGTAATTTTCTCAATACTGTTCTTGGTATATAGAAATATAGTGTTTTTTTTATATATATATATATATATATATATGTGTGTGTGTGTACACTTGGTAACTTGTTTTTCAGTACTAATTTGATCAATGAATTCGACCTTTTGATTATCCTCTTTTGATCCTGAAATGCTGAATTTGAGTTGTTAGAATCCTTGGCGATTTCCTCATCTGAGCACTTTAGATTTAGAGGGTAAGAAATGTTTAAATATCATAGATACTGAACTTCAATGTGATCTCACTGTTCATTATACACCCTTGTCCAAATTAATTGAAACAACTGCTTCAGTTTCCTTTTTGTTTTTACCGTACAGTCAGTTTGAGACTTCACTGGACTTACAGGATGTAATTGATTTCTATTTTTCCTCAGATTAGGTCATTTGCTGTAGTGTGCAGTAATATGGATTTATTTTTAGGGTGTATGATGAAATTTGTTTGGCTTTGAAAAATCCGTGTTTGTATCAGATTTTTATCACGTCCAGACACTATTGTCTTGACTGTTGATTAGTTGTCCTATGGACAATTTTTTGTGATGAATGTTACAGAAAGGAAGCATACGAAAATTCTAATGCTACACGAACACACTGGCAAGCCTTACAGAGAGATTGTGAATATTGTTGGTGTCAGCCTTTCTGCGTCATTCATGTCATCAAAGCAAAGAAACAAACTGGATCCATCAGTTCAAAATGTAAAAGAAAAAAGTGATCAAAAGAGAAAAACAATGCCAAGAGATGATTTACACGTGATCAGGGAAAGTGTGTAATATATTGTTTTGTTTCAGTTAATTTGCATAAGGGTGTATCTCCCCTTCAGTTTCATATCTTTTGATGCACGATTTAGCCACGTCTTAATGATTACCAAAATGTATCGTAGTGGATTTCAATATTCTATCAAACTTTTTAACATCTATCTAAGGCTTGAAATATTAAATATAGTAGATTGAATTGTTAATACTTGATAGGTTGCATATTTTCACCTGAATAGATTTACCTTAGTTAATTAGGAAAATATGATTATGGTATAACCATTTAACATTATTTTTTTTCTTTTAAATGTATAGATTTTGCAATCATTAATGATATTGTCTAAATAAACAAATTTCTGCTGTTGAAAATGACTTACTACAACTAACTACTGTGTGTGTGTGTGTGTGTGTTGTAACATACATTTATTTGTAGGACCATATAAAATATTTTTTGTAAGATTGTGGTAATGATCACTGATATTTGAAAGGTTTTTGTTTTATAAAATCAAGATGAAACAGAGGTTGACTTCTAATTAAATATGTGTTTATATGCTCAGTTTCATAAATCTAATCATATTGAAAGTTCACATTTTTCATTAAATTTACCTTAATGATTTTTTAGTAGAGTGCATATGCACTGTATAAACTTGTGCACTTTACACTCTTGTCTCCATCAATCTGCTAAGGTGGAAGTTTGAGAGGCAGTGTCATATTGCCATTAGTGTGATGGAACTGGGGTAGCTTAAAGAGACTGAGGAGCAATCCAGATTTGTCTGTAAACATCCTCTTTCTTTTGTGATCTTTGTTCATTGTTGAAGTATTACAGTACTGCCGATAGTTTATTGAAATGATCACAGCACTCTTTATTTCCCATTGTTATCAATTGCCTGGCCAATCCTGATTATAGGCATATTCATAAATTGCATTCACCTGCCCATTATTCTCAGTCTGAAACAAAAACTGGCCTATCAACAAAAGTGTGACTTAAATGTCACTTTATGGAAAAGGAAAGGAAAATGTTTTCGAGTTAAAAACAAATTATTTTTAGACATTAACAATTGATAACAGATTTAATTGGTAAAAACATGCAAATGGAACCAACTTGTTTATTAAACTTTGTTTTTTATTTAACTGTTACCAGTTTCAAATTTTTTGTCTCTATATAGGCTATTTGAAGTGCTTTTGAAATAGATTTTTGGATGTTATTTTCTTGTTGATTTTAAATTTTCAACAAGTTACAGTTAAGCAATAATTAAGTGAAATCTTAAGAAATAAGCATTTTTTCTTTCATCCACAAATGCATTGGATTTTGAAAGTCTTTATCAATATTAGGATTTTTCAAATGTTATCAAATAAATTTGTGAATTTATTAGAGGATATGTGTAAAAAAAAAAATTCTATGTGAATTATGTTATTTTTATATGAAAACTGTTAACTATTTTGATTTTTATTCCACTCACAAAGTATTTTTGCTTGAGTAAATTTTAAGCAAATGATATTTCGACATCTCACTTTTTTTGTCTCTTTTGAGCTGAAATTCTTCTGTTTCTTTAAATTAAAATTTAAAATCCTGAAGTTTTTATTCTATATTCTTCTGTTGAGTTGATGTTAAAACTGTCACATTTTTTAATGTGGTTTGTCATACCAATTTAATTTTAAAGATTTTCATTTAGTTAGAAACTATGGCAAACTTGAACCTTTTTGCCTGGCCTCCAATAAAGGTAGTGTTAAAAGGATGGTTTTATCCTCGACACCACTATTATTTTAACGACCATCACTCTTCAGTAATGTTTATCTTTTAGCCATGATTATAATTGTAATAAAACCTTTACATCTGGTTAAAGTGAATTTATACATTTTTTTTAATTTTTATTAATTCTACGAATAAAGAAAATGCATAAATTCAATTTCATATGTTTAGGCTTTATTACAATTCTAATTGTTTTTTTAAACATTAAACATTGCCAAGGAGCAAAGGTAATTAAAAATAATAGCGATGTCAAGGGAAGAACTGTCCTTTTGACATTTCAGTTTAAATTTGCTGAAAATTTTTTGCTAACATAAAAAAATATTTTAAAAATCTTAAAACCTACCTACATTCTATTGATGTTCAGTTGATTTAAAAGAAAAAAAAAGACTTGAATATTTGTAAGTATCTTTAAGTGCCATCCTAAAAGATTCTCCAAATGTTGGCTTATATCTGTGTCACATTACAACCTGTTTTACTAACATTTTCATTTTATCTTTCCTTTATTTAATGAAAAAAGTGGTGAGTAATTACCTTACTGCATAGACTATAGTTTGTCAGCAAGATTGTCAATTATTAACCCTGCTTGCTAATAAGGTGATCATATAAGATCTTTTACACTTTTATTCAGTTAACAGACCAGATTCTGTGGGAATGACTGGTAAATTGGCCCTATTCCCCCTCCCCCCTATTGATTTTTGGTGCTACTTAGCTACTACACTGACATCCCCTGATAAGGGAGAGCCATCCTTTTTATCTATTACTTGGAATAGTAGTTTCACTGATTTAATCTATTCTTCTTCATTTGTGTTTCATAGTAGAAACTGCTTGAAATAGAGACTTGTCCCTCTTTATGTTAAAACATGCAGTTAATAAGCATCTCATTAATAGTGGATGTCGTTTCTCTATTGATAATAGTATTACAAAAGTGTGTGTGTGTGTGTGAAAGAATCAAGGTGTGCACATTATCTTTTGTTGGTTCTGTTGTGCGTGTATGAACATTTATTGTGTTCTTGATACAAAAGTTAGAATGTGTGTGGGTTTATTGTATCTTTTTCATGTATGCTAGGTTACTAACTCCTGCAGTCTCTTTGCAGATGCAAAGATAATTTGTGTGTAGACTTGATGTTAATGCTAATAGGCTCTATGTTGTGTTTTGTGCCTCTGAAACGCATGCCCAGGTGGTACCAATACGTTCAGAATGGGATAATGGTATCTCAGTCAGGCTGGGAACTTTTCAGCACACTTCTTGTGTACATGCATAATCACATGCGTACACACCCATTTTGTATGTATTGAATCCAAAGACTTTGTTTTCTTTAAATCAAGCACTATGTTGCTCATGTCTAATAAAAGTAAAAAATGACTAATTAGAATTCTTAACATTTTTTTCCAATGTGTATTGTCGAAATATTCCATCTGTTGTTATATGATATATTTTTCTTTAATTCAAATACAACACAAAAATAAAAAAAAATGTATAAATTTACTTCCATCATATTTTAAGGTTTTATTACAGTTATAATCATGGCTATTTAAGATAAAAGAAAAACATTACCAAGGAGTGATGGTTGTTAAAATAATAGTGGTGTCAAGGGGGAAACCATCTTTTTGACATCCCCTTTTTTGGGGGCAGGCAAAAAGATTTTTGTTTGTCATAATTTCTAACAACTTGAAAATCTTTAATATCAAATTGGGATGATGAATCACATAAAAAAATGTGACAGTTTTAACATCAACTCAAGAAAAGAATATAGAGTAAAAACATACAGAGTTTAAATCTTAATTTAAAGGAAAAGTAGCAGAATTCCAGCTCAAAAGTCAGAAAAAAGCAAGTTTTCAAACTGTCATTTGCTTAAAATTTACTCAAGCATAAAAGCTTTGCAAGTGGAATATATATCAAAATATTTAGCAGTTTTGTAGTGCAGTTTATCAAAATTGATTGGCATATTTTTATTGATAGGCTTTCACTGTTTGGAAATGTTTGAAGTTATATCTCTGCTGTGTATTGCATGTGCTCTCTTTCACATACACACTTCAAAACAATAGCTCCTGCTATCCACCTAGATGTCCTTGACAAAATCCAATGGAGAATATGTAATGTGATAGATCCCAACTTGGCAGCTCAGATACAGTCACTTTCTCACCGGCGCAATGTGGCTTCCTCGTGTCTCTTCTACAAATACTTTCACAGCTCCTGCTCTGATGAACTAAGCTCACTGGTGCCCCCTATATATAAATTCACCCAAGCCACAAGATTAGCAACTAGGTCCTACCCTTTTACTGTGAAACCAATAAATTGTAAATGCAAATTCTACTCCAGCAGCTTCTTTTCTCGCACTTCCATTTACTTGCTTCCCCAATAGCTACAATCTCCAAGAATTTAAATGTAAAGTCAATAGTCGTCATCTATCTCACTGACCTGCTTCCTCTCTCTCATGCTTGTTTCTCCGTCCACTCTCATCAGTTTTCTCATCCTTCTCTTACCCACTTCCTGACACCCCCTATAACCTGTCACTCTTTCTCATAACTTTCCTCCTATGTAACCCCCTGCAAAACAGTGGCAATAAAATGCCTTGCTTGGGGCAATATGATTAAATAAAAAAAAAAATAAAAAAAAGACAAACAGGCCAATGCATTGCATGTCCTTTAATAATTTTTTGTTATCTTATCAAGATGTGTTCAATCTTCTGTATATTATCCATTCTACCAACCCTAATGATTGATGGCCATGGCTTGTTCTTCTATCTTACTTGATCTGTCGGGTTGCCTGTAGATTATTTTTGTTACTGATCACATTGCTATCAAAAGCGATGAGTTTTTCATCACAACTTCCCTTGTCTTTGTATTTTCTGTCACATTAGCTTGGCCTGTAAATCTTGTGCCTATTGCTGCCTATGAAGTATAATGCAGTTTATTAATTTATCATAAAGTCATATCAGTGTTGAGAACTGTTGTGACTGATGTAATGAATGAAAATTGTGAATATGCATTGGTTTTGCTACTGATTTGTCAATTGTCGTTTATCTGGTTTAATATTCAGAATAAGACTATTTGGCACTGAGTTGGCAGGAGCCAATATTAATAGCAATAATCAATCTTTTTCAGAAGTGACCATTTTGACTTATGTAAAATGTTTTAGCTCACATCACATTTTTTATTTCACCCGTCTCTGTGTTCTACTCCATCAATTCAATTCGAAAATAGATTTTTGTTGAAGATGAGAATGTTAATCGGAATAATATGAGTTCTAATTTTTCAATGGTTTTTGAATATTTATTGCTAATTAAAAATAAATTTCTCTATTTTTTTAATTTTATTTTTATGTTGTTAGTGTTAGATTTTTATTTCTAATTGGTTGCGCATGTAGGCATTTCTATAATTGGTTGCGCATGAAGGCATTTCTAATTGGTTGCGCATGAAGGCATTTCTAATTGGTTGCGCATGAAGGCATTTCTAATTGGTTGCGCATGAAGGCATTTCTAATTGGTTGCGCATGTAGGCATTTCTAATTGGTTGCGCATGAAGGCATTTCTAATTGGTTGCGCATGTAGGCATTTCTAATTGGTTGCGCAGCATTTGTAAGGCATTTGAAGGCATTTCTAATTGGTTGCGCATGAAGGCATTTCTAATTGGTTGCATGCATTTGGTTAGGCAGAACACAATTGGTTGCGCATGAGGCATTTCTAATTGGTTGCGCATGAAGGCATTTCTAATTGGTTGCGCATGTAGGCATTTCTAATTGGTTGCGCATGAAGGCATTTCTAATTGGTTGCGCATGAAGGCATTTCTAATTGGTTGCGCATGTAGGCATTTCTAATTGGTTGCGCATGAAGGCATTTCTAATTGGTTGCGCATGAAGGCATTTCTAATTGGTTGCGCATGAAGGCATTTCTAATTGGTTGCGCATGAAGGCATTTCTAATTGGTTGCGCATGAAGGGGCATTTCTAATTGGTTGCGCATGAAGGCATTTCTAATTGGTTGCGCATGTAAGGGCATTTCTAATTGGTTGCGCATGTAGGCATTTCTAATTGGTTGCGCATGAAGGCATTTCTAATTGGTTGCGCTAATTGGTTGATGGAACATTTCTAATTGGTTGCGCATGTAGGCATTTCTAATTGGTTGCGCATGAGGCATTTCTAATTGGTTGCGCATGTAGGCATTTCTAATTGGTTGCGCATGAAGGCATTTCTAATTGGTTGCGCATGTAGGCATTTCTAATTGGTTGCGCATGTAGGCATTTCTAATTGATAGAGCTGAACGATGTCTTTCTTTTGGATATAGACATTCATAGAAATCACTTAATAATTTGATTCTACTCCTGAGCCATCATGAATGCTGCCTCTGTCTTTCTGTGAGAAGTAACTGCTTGTTTTTCAGCTATCAGCTTGCTGTATAGATAGTAAAGGCTAACTGCCTGTAACTGCCTTATTGCCACATGGTTCATTGTATTTCACCTTTCAAACATTTTTAAAGGTATGAAATGATACTGTGAATGTTTCAAGAATTTCTTGAATAACTTACACTTCCCTACCTCCTTTTTTGCCTACTAAATATATCACACACACACACACACACACACACACATTTTTCTTACTTTAAAATGTTATATATAGGAGATACATGTATTTGAGTCGATAGCCCTGTTTTTAGACAGTGTAAATTTGTGTACAATGTGTGTGTGTATGTATATATATATATATATAATACTAATTGTGATAATATTTATTATTTTTCAATGGTTTTACTGATAAAATGTATTTTGGGAAGTAAGTATATCGAGAAATGCTTGATACCGGGTTGTAAATAGTGTTGATAGGTACAAAGAGTTTCTCTTTAATAGAGCAGATTCATGCCAACTTTGAAGTTTCATGAGGACACTTATGATGTTCTCACTCATTAGGGCTGTTTGCTGTTAACTCCCTGACAAGTGAGAACATGGTGTTCTCACAAAACTTCAAAGTCAGCATGAATCTGTTCTATTAAAAAGATAAACATATATATAACAGCAGCCTGAACTCTCTGAAAATCTATTCACTAATTAGATCTTGACCGCTTTAAGTCTAGAATCAGCTATCTATCCTGTTGTGTTGCCCCTTCTTATGCTAATATGACTCTATACAGTAATCTACCTTGATTGGGCCTTGTATTGAGTGAACATTAGTTTGAAAAAAATAAAAATTAATGTGTTGGGGGTACATTTTCCTTAAGTTTTCTCAAGGGTGTAGACAAAATAAATACTGTTATCATAATAAACTGAGTGTCTATTCAAATACAGGTATCCACTTAAAATAATGTTTAAAGTAATATATATATACATATATATATACATACACACACACACTTATAATTTATGACTTTGTTATTTTTGATTACTTGTTCTATCATTCTAAGCAACTATCATTTAAAATTTCACCTGCCCTAATTCCATCATCATTTTGCCAAGTAGATGTTGTGCTTATGTTTAGGGACACAATTTTGTACCTTCTGCATCTTCTCTCCACCCCCCACCCCATTTGTGCAGTGGTCAGCTGCATTAGAATCTCTTTCACCCAACTGCAGCACAATCTGCTCCACCTGACTCTTCAACCACCACCCCACCCCCGGGTTAGTTTTCCTTATTGATTATTGCCTGTTCCTTACAGGCTTGATGTAATCCTGTGCTCTATTGATGTGGTGATGGCTAACTCAGGCTTTTCTCTGTGCTGCTGCTGCAGCATCAGCCTGATTGCAGTGGCATTTTCTTGTATCGATACAACAGTGTGCGGCTACTTTTGCTGCCTTCCCACTGTTGCTGCTCTGTCTGCTACAGAAGTTCTCTACCACCAGTGCCTCCCCACACCTTACATATTCTCCTTGATTCTTAAACTCGTTTCATTGTCTCTTCTTCCCTTTACTTAGAAATTCCTAAACTAAATTTTAAAGTGACAGAAAATCTTAAATCTGTTATGCGAAGCTTCTATTATTTGATAAATTTGTTTGCCTGAATGCCCAGAATTGGAAAATGTTTGTTTTTTTGCCTTTGTTGTTAGTTGCACTATGAAATCTAGTTTTGTCAATGCAGACTCTCTCTCTTTCTCTCTCTCATATCCTTGTTATTTGCTTGGCTAAAAGTTGCTTATCTTAAATATTGTAGCATTTTGATTTTTAGACTGATTAAAATAGCAAAAACTGATTTTATTTCTATCTAAAAGAAAATCACTTTTTTTTCTTCTTCTTAATGGAAACTTTTGATAGAATTTGGAAGTTTAAATCATTGTAAGGGTTGCTATTAAATTCTTTAAAAACATATTTGCCTTATTAAACAGTATTTTTATTTCTTTGCCTTAAAAGAATTTAAACTTTTAAAGTCTAAAATACATTATCACATTTTGTTTTTCTTTGTATGCATGAGAAAAAATATGTACACATATGTGCATCATTTGACTGTATAAAGTTTTTTTTTTGATCTATTGTAAATTTTCTTCTAACTCAACCACTTTTTTTAATTCAATGTAAAATAATTTTAAAAAATCCAGATTTAGTAGAAGTGACATCAGAATTTAATTTCTTATAAATTTTGAAACTTGTATTCTTATATATTGAATCTAATAAGGAGTATTATTTTTTAAAATAAAATTAGCCATAAGATCTGAATTAAGAATGGAAAATGGTAAGACTCTTCGAGGGCTAATTTCAATTTGATTGAATAATCTCTGAATCAGATGACCCACAACTTAAACAGACTTAATTATATTCATCATCATTTTTTTTTTTTTTTTTTTTTTTTTTAGCACATTTTAAACAAAATATTTTAAAAAAATGTTTATATGATAAATTTTCTGGGTATCAGGTTATGTATACAGACTAAGTATAATATAAATTTAGACCTCATTTGCTATGAAACATCTCTCCATTGTGCATGATCTTGGGCTTGTTTTGCAGCTTTGTTTAAGATCAGTTCCTTTTCAGCCAGGTTTCCTTCAAATCTTGAATGGTCTGCCCCTCTGTCTACTTTCCCCATCCAACTTCCACTCCAAAGAGGTTTTCTCTGGTCTTGGTGATTGTACCCACAATCATTTTGTGCCTTTGCACTGCAATTCCATCTTACATATCGATTTGGCCAGATCTCCCCAAGACCTCTTGATCCCAAGTATGGTAACCAAGCATCGTTGATGGAAGACATTTACCCTCTGGCAGATTTTGCTTGTTTTCTTCTGCATCTCACTGGCATAGACTGCAGTTGGTATGACAATAAAGTTATACAGCTGGAGTTTAGTACCCTGGCTGAAGTAACTGATAAGACCATATTGGCCTCATACATTGGAAGACATTTGCAGCTTTTCCAATTCTTTTCTCCACTTATTTTGTTGAGTCACCATTTTGTTAGATGTTACTTCTTAGGTGAACTCATCAACAGATGCTAGTGCCTGGCCCTCCAACAAGACTTGTTGCTGAGATTTTCCCAATGAACATTACTTTTTTGGTATTTTTTTTTTTTTGCTGTTCCAAAGACCAAACTTGGAACTGTTGCTGTTGAGGCTGTTGGTCATACTTTGCATGGCAGGTCTTGTTGCACTAATTGGTCCCAGATCTTCTGCAAAGTCTAGGTCCTTTATCCTTTCAGATTCCTATTTAATACAACATAAACTATTGTGATATTTAGCATGTTATGCTCATTAAATATATCTTTCTGTAGACTATATCTTTGAGATTCATTTATAAATAAACATAGATTATTTAACATCTGTCTATATTACTGGGATTAGGTATTGTAACTATTTACATTGTTCAGACTGTTGTCCTCCTCTTTATTGCCATATTCACATTCAACATTTGTCTCTATTTCTGAGATGAGGTATTGTAACTATTTACATAATTTACATTGTTCAGACTGTTGTCCTCCTCTTTATTGCTATATTCACCTTCAACATTTGTCTCTATTTCTGAGATGAGGTATTGTGACTATTTACAATATTTTCATTGTATGCATTGTTGTCCTCATCTTTATTGTCATATTCACTCCTTCAACATCTGTCTCTATTTCTGAGATGAGGTATTGTAACTATTTACATTGTTCAAACTGTTGTCCTCATCTTTATTGCCATGTTCACATTCAACCTCTATCTATTTCTGAGATGAAGTATTGTGACTATTTACACAATTTACATTGTTCAGACTGTTGTCCTCATCTTTATTGTCATATTCACTCCTTCAACATTTCTCTGTATTTCTGAAATGAGGTATTGTGACTATTTACATTGTTCGACCTGTTGTACTCATCTTTATTGTCATATTAATGTTTCGGTTATACACTCTGGCCTTTCTCAGGGAATATTTGTTACAATTTTAAACTGAACTCTTTATTTAGTCAATGCCATGTGCTACTTTAGATATCTCAGTTTTAGTTAATTTCTCTTGATAACTCCATTCTCTAACTTTAGTTCTCTCAGCTGAGTTATGAGTTCAGTCTCTGGCCTTAGTAGAGAAAACAAAACTTGGAGATATATATGTGTGAACAACCCTTGAATTGCATTATAAGACCTCACTAGCACCAAATATTTCTAATAACTGCAAACAATATTGACTGAAGTTCATTTGATATAAATGCAATCTTTCATACGTGTGTGTATGTGTGTGTATATATATATATATATATAATGTGTTTGTGTGTGTATACCTGGCTATCAGTTTGAATAGCTAATCTCATTGCAGACGCCTGCTCAGGCACACTTATTTGTTCAACATGCACAGAGCCCATCTGGCTTATACTGCAACTATGATGAACAGTCCTTACAGTTTCTTAGAGGGAGCGTGTTATCTAGCCTGAACAATAGTCTGAACAATGCCAGGACACTCAAACCCTCGGTCATGATGACTTGTGACTTCAAGCTAGCATAACCATTGATAGCTGCTCAAAGAGAGCCATCTACCCTGTTTCATTCACGAGGCTTGGGTTAAATTGTGGTATGGTTTTCAGATACTTTCCAAAGGTGCCATACGCCAGGATCACCCCCTTCAGACCAATAGCATCAGGAAGTCACCTTCCTGCCAAATCAACCATGGTTAGTCAAACCCAGGTTTAATGGTCAATAAGTGAACCTTCTAACAACTCAGCCACATGCCCATGATGATGCATCATTACAATTTTATTGTAAAAACCTTGACTTGAATCATGAAATCTGAAGACTGATGTTGAAAATTCTTAACTACAAAAAGAAACTCTTCCCACCAAAATTCCAGTATTAGGTCAAGTTTTCTCTAAGTGGATTAAACTGTGTATTTTTTCAGCATCCCCGCAGCATGTATAGATATTGTGTAATTATATGCATGCTTAGGAATTTAAAGAAAAAAGATTGAAATCATGTCTTTTAAGGTTCTTCAGATTTTAACTTAAAATAATTATTGTATATTGATTCATGTGTGATTTGTTAATGGCAAGGGATTTAATGGATACCTTGTAATTCCACTAATTATTGTTACTTTGTAATTCATTAGAATATTAATATTCAAGAAAATGAATTCATAAAAATGATCAGCTTTTTGCACAAGATAGAATTGGATTTCTTTTTTAAAACAAAATGTTATAATATTTTGTAATCTTTGCTTTCTGAAATGCAAAATATTTGATACTATTTACATTTGGGTGATTGTCCTCATTTTTGTTGTTGTAAATCCACTAGGCTATTGTCCCTTATATGGTTTGGGAATTTGGTGACATCATAATTGTGAGTTCACTCCTTGGACTTGGCAGTGTATATCTGGATTCAGTGGAAATAGCCAAGCTGAACAATGTTAAAAATAAGAACTAGACAAGATATCTGTAGACATAAGTAGTGGATCAAGAACAGTCTATCCCCATAGATTAAATAAAGGGTTCAGTTCAGCATTCCCTAAGGCCTATCTAAATTTATATACACCTAATGAAGAGCATGGTGGCTGAAATGTGATTACAGCAAAAAAGATGTGGACAATAGCCTGAATGTAAATAATGTTAGTCAGTTAAGTGCCATATGTGATACAAGCTTGGGTGATCATATCTCAGAAGAGACATGATTGACTTCTCACAGTAGGTTGCCATTTCTGTGGTAGACTGGTTGTCAGCCAAGGCTACAGAGCTCTATCTGCTCTGTTATTTAACCCAAAGCTGGAGGGAAGAGGTGGATTAATCAGTAGTTCGGGGGGGAAGGCTTAGGAGCTGAGATTTCTCTGAGAAGTGGGGCAAACTCAAGTAGCATCTTCATTTTCATACTACACCACTATCATATACACAACTTAAGAATGAGTTTATGAGTATAAATATGTCACTTCACTAAATTAAGTAACTGCCTATGTATCTACATATCAAGTTGGCAACATTATTTCTAATTAACGTCTTTCTTCAGATATAAAAATATGACTTAAGTCTCTTTCCCTCTCTAACAACATGTCTGTTTTTATCTATCTGGTTGTTTTATTTTGTTTGTTTTTCTTTCAAACTGGTCTTTGTATCTGTTCTTAAAAAAACTAAATGAAAAAGAAAACACAGAAAAGTGCTGAAGATCCAATGTTATCAAAATCAGAGACTGATTAGTTTCATAAATTTTTTAACCTTATAAAAGTGGGTGGGGCAACTGAGGCACCAGCCAAAATCCTGGTGATGCCTTGGCTCCTATTGGCCCCCACTCCCATATAGAATCACTGTTATGATTGATACCTTTCCCAATGGTATTTGTGCATAAGTGAGTGCAACAAATTCAACTGGAATTCGAACTCTGTTCTCTTATAAATAACAATAACTCCTCGTTCCAGAAATCCAGATAGCAAAATATTTTATTGAACAAAATTCTGGAATATGAAATTCATTTTTAATTTTTTTTTTAATTTTAATTTTTTTTTTTATGAATGTTTGTTATAATGATTTTAAAAGTATTAAATATTTCTTTACAAGAAGTTGATTGCTAACAGTTAAGAAAAAAAGATATGTGGATGATGGTATTATTTCTGCTTTGTCCTAGACTAGCACTCAATGGGTGGTCTTAATGTATTGAAATATTTTTATATACTTTTTTTCAAAAAATGCTAAAAAATTCAGTAACTTGATTAAGAATGCAGAATTCGGAAACTTGAGTGCTGTATGAAATTAGTATTATAGTTTTGATTTTAACGGAAGAAGGATTTTACTTAAATAATAATCGGTTTTGTTTTCTTTTAATCATAATAGAAATTGCTTAGTGTAACAAGAATGTATGGAAGACATTTTGTTGACTCAGTCTGTCATTTTATGGAATTTGCCAAAACAATCATTTCTTTATAAAACTAATCTGTTGTATTATTGCTGCTTGTTAATAATTTGTTCTTTGTGAAGCAGTAATGAAAGCTTTTCTTTTTAAAAAGAGTAATTCTGTTCATTAATTACTCAAACATCTCTTCCAATAATTTCTGTTACTTTACCTGCTTTGTAATATTTATTCGTCTTTATTGTTGACCCCCTTTCATTCTCTACCCACCAACTTTGTTTTTTGTATTGTGGAATAAGGACATGAGTGAAATCAGTGTTGATTGATATTGCTCTACCCAGATATAGTGACATCAGACAGAACAGGAAATATTGTTCTCATGGGAATTATTTGCTTAGTCTTTATCAAACTATTGTACTTTTTTTTTAATTTTTAATTTTACTTGTACATATATATTCATTTACACTATTTACATTGTTCAGATTGTTGTCCTCATCTTTGTTGACATATTCATGTTTTGATTGTTGTACGCTCCAGCCTTCAAGCATTTAGAATTTCAAATAGAACCATTTATTTTGTCCCCTGGGGTAGATTGTTTTAGTTTCATTTGCCTTGCCTTTTTCAGATATTTCAGTATTGGTTATCTCCCTTTTAACTCAACTCTCCAAGTTTTTGTTCACCTCTGCTGTAGTCAGCTATTGAACTCTCAACTCTTTAGGTGAAGTCAGTGGATTTAACAAATGTTTTTATCCACTGGACCATGTGTCTTTGATCAACAGCATTTTGAAGAAGACCACTTTCTGAAATTTAAGGGTTTTTTGTCATTATTAGCATTTGGAATAGAAGTAAATGAAAAAAGCACAAAAGGAACAAAGAAAAATTTGTTTTCTGATTTTAAACAATAGAAGTAAGGATCTTTTTAATTTAGCTGTTCTTTTGGCAAATAATTTCTTTTTTTTTCCAAAAATTTTATATATATATATATATATATCATATTACTCTGGATAAGATCCACTGAGCTCTCTAATACAGATCTATTGCTTAATATTTTAAATGGTTCTTTTTGGGTTATCCTCTCCATTTATGGACTTAGCATCATATATATAATTTTTTTTTTTTTAATAATTAATTCATAAGAAGTAATGCCATTTCTTATTTCTGTAATTTTATTTTTTCTTCATAAAAAAAATGTGGAATTGGGAAAACCTTAAAGGCTTACACCAATTCATCAATATTTTAAAACCTACTAGATTTAGATTCATGACTATTCTTGTAACAAACAAAGCAGAAAAAATCTTGTGAAATCTTTAAAAATGTCTTTCTAATATTTTGAAATTGAATTATAATTTTGACTTTAATTCAAGCAAGAAATTTAAACAAATTTACATTTTTTTATCTTATTCTACTGACATTAAGCTTTGGAATTTTATTTTTATAAATGTATATTTAATTTTGATATTGGTTTTACATTAAGATTTTTCAAGAGTTCTCAAATGTTATTGTATAGAAAATAGTTTTTTTTCTGTAAGAATTTTAACATCTTTATGAGAAAAAAAGGCTAATTTATCCTAAACACAAAATAGGAAATGTAACACTAAAGAAATAGTTTGCATAATGCCAGAACATAATTGTAAGTGACAACTTTTTTGACATGGCTTTTTGAAAAGGTATTCATTTAAACTATGATTAAATAACATGCATCATTTATGTGATTCGATTTTTTAATATATCTTGTTTTTCATGATTAATGCCATGAATACAAGTACTTTTTTTTTAATATAATCTTATGAATGAATTATGACATTAGGAAAACCTGAAATTGAAATTTTCAGTTCTCTGTACCTAAACTAATTGATGTTGTAATCTTGTAACAGTGGTTTCCATGGAAGGATTATAAAAACAAAAACAACAAGCATTTAAAAATAGAATGTAATATTTAACTAAGCAGAATTTATTTTTATGATCGAGCCTGTAAAGCATAAATTGCAAGATGAGTTCAGAATGTCTCTCGCTTTTTTGTGGGACCTTATTTAGCATCAAGGACTGTCTGAATATATAATGGTGCCACTCTGGAGTAATGGGTGTCTAGGTCGGCTTCACAGCAGTTTTGAGCTTTATCCAACTGCTGGGAACTCTACCTTATATTTTTTAACGGGGTTCAAATCTGGTAAAGTAGCACATTAATATGATGAGCAAATCAGTTTGTTTTTTTTCTTTTTGTTTTTTTTTTTCATTATGTCAGTGGTGGTGGGTCAAGTTCAACTGGAATATAAATTAAGCATCACCAAAGAACTTTGTTCACTGATAGTCAGGAAATACTTCATGGACACCTGATAGCCTTCTACATTGGCTGTCCCCTAAAGAAACACAGTAGCTCTACACTGTGGGGGATTAGATATTAGACTTCAAATAACTGGAGTTTGGTGGTGCTTTGGTTCTTCTCCAAAATTGTAACCTATGTTTTCCGAATGCAGTACAAATTCAACTCTTATCAGCAAAGATCACTTTGGGGCACTGAGCAACACTTGACTTCTGCTTCTCTCTGGTCCATGTCAACCATATTGATGACGACACCACCTGTTGTTGAGAAGAAGCTTCATTCCAGGTATTCAGCTGAAATACCTCATTGGATGTGCATTTTGGTGCAGTGGATATCAGCAAGAAATCAGTGCTGAATTTGAATTCCTTTCCACATGAATACCCTTGGTAAAGGCACTAATGCATCACTAGCTATGGGTTAAATAGCAGGACAGATTGGATCTATAGATTTGGTTGTGAACCTGTCTACTACAGAAAGTAATGGCAACCTACTGCAGGAAAATTTTTGCCCTGTAAGTCATGTCCCTTTCGAGACATGATCATCCAGACCTCATTTTCAGAATCTGTCTGTACATACTGGCATATATGCTGACATTCAATTCTGCTTCTGTTCACTATTTTTTCTGGGTCTCATAGAGTATCAAGTCTGTGTCATGATGGTTCTCTTGAAGCTGCAACCTTCATTTTCCCTGGATTGCATCTTTTGGCCAAATCTTCATCAAGATGAATATTCCTTTCAGATGCTTCAACACAGCTTTTTTTAGTCATAGCTTTTTGTTGTCTTCTCTGTGAATTGTTAATTTTTCAGTCTTTCCTGTCTTTGCAGAATGAGATTGTTTTTTTAATTTTCTGATAAATTTGTTAAGTTAATAATTAAATAAACTCTTGACAAATTCTATGACAATAAAATGTCTAGAAATTCTCCCATCATTAGATATTTGGACTTTACAACTTTAAACAAAATATTGCAATGCTAATCATAAATACGAATGCCGGTTGTTTTTTTTAAGAAGTGTGTACAGATAAAAAGATTTAAAATTGAGAACTTTTTAATTTCACTGAAACGGCTGTTAAACACTTTTTTATTTTCTCACTAAAGCCAAGTTGTCTTTTCCCTCTTTCCACATAATCAAAATGAAATAGTTGATTTTTATGAGATATTAGCAAGGTGTAATGGTTGTGTGAACTAATAAAAAGCAGGACAAGTACAATTATTATATAGATATTACAATTCTAATACAGAGCTTTTTTTTTTTTTTTTTTTTTTTTTTAAGCCATGCAGACTTTTGTTGTGAGATTATAGCAACAAACTATTAGAAATTGATCAGTCAAATCTAGGGAGATAAGGACAATTGAAAATTTCAGCTTCTGTTTTTCCTGATAGATTTATTTATATATATATATACATACATACATCAAAAGCTTGTATTGTTTAGAACTAAGATAAAACTGTCAAAAACATGTTGTTTCAGACTACTTGTTGTGAACAAATTTCACCCTAATTTGGTTGACTCTGAATCTTGAATTTTATTACAATCTTTCCTTTTTTTTTTTTTTTTTTTTTTTTAAACAATTATTAATTTTCTTAATTTTTAATGGGGCTCTGAATGTTGTATGTTTTTATTTCATTTTTAAATTACTATTGAATGAGTAGAGAAATAGGTATTGTAAAGGTTTTTTTTTTTTTTTTGGTAGGACCAAAGACTCTTCACTGAAATCTTGTTCTGACTTATAATTGCATGATTATCAATCTTCTTTGAAACTTGTAATGCTAGACTTTGCATGTGTTAGGCATAGGACACATTTCTCTTATCATTAAGCAATTTCTGATCTGTAGCCTTGTCTTTTAACATTTAAGTTTTACTTGGTCTGTTTTCATCAGTAACTTTCTCTACTCTTCATTATTTACGTTGTTCAGACTGTTGTCCTCATCTTTATTGCCATGTTTCCGACATTTCAGCAGTTGTACACTTCAGCTTTCTTCAGGTGCTAGGAATTTAGAACTGAACCCCTTTATCTCAATCAATGGGGTATATAATTCTCATTCCATGTGTGATGCCACTTCTAGATGCCATGTAGTTATCTCCCTTTAACTCTAAGTTATTTGTTCACCACTGCTGTAGCCAGGTATTGAACTCATAACTCTTTGGGTCAAGTCACTAGAACTAATCAATGCTTATATCCACTGGGCCACATGTCCTTGAGTGTATGAATTTCTGGGACTTATGAATCTAATATCTCAGTAACTATTTTTTTACCAGAGCTCATATTGCAAACTTTGAAGCTAATGATTTTCTCTAGCACTCCATATTTCTAGTTTTTATATTGTATTCATTTCTATGCTTGGCCTGCTTGGGAGATTTTTGTGGACTAGCATATGCACTGATTCCATATGTGGTCAGCTATACCTGATTTTTCCATCTCCTCTGGTGTTATGGCCTTGCGGTGTTCTTGCAGCCTTATTTTAAGAGGGTGGCTCGTTTCTCCTTTACATGGAAAGTCATAAACATGGCAACAACAGTCTGAACAGTGTAAGTAATGTAAATACCTCATCTCAGAAGTATAAGCACATTTCTCTACTTTTTTTTTATTATCATTTCTAGACTTGTTTTTGTGTGACAATCACTTTAGAAAAAAATCTGTTATCTAAACTAATTATTCATTTCCTAAAGTAACATTTGAGAAGCATAGTGGATTTTAAATGGGTGTTGAAAATATTGGCCATATTGAAATTTAAAATATTTGCATGGAGCACAAAACATTAAGGAACCCAGCCCCTAATTACTCAACTGAGTTAAAATCCTAGATTCAATGCTAGCATTGTCTTTTTTCTCTCCTCCATTTAACTCTTTAAATATTTAAACCTTCTAAAACCAACATTTGACTTGTCAACTCCACAATAACTTTGTCCATTCTGTTATCTGACCTTCTTGCTTATTAAGCAGACAACAGCTGTTATCAATTGTGTATTCACATATTCATCAACCTTTTCAGTTACTTGTTTGGTTAGCAAGAGAGCAGCACTTTTCATTTTAAATGGTTAGAAGTGAGTTTTCAGTTTCATTCAATGTTCTATTATGTGCCAGACTAATTTCCATAAATATCTCCTAGCAAGGCCACTCTGCATTACCCAGCTTCTAAAAACACATCAGTTTTGTTGCCTCTAGGCCAAGCAATTAAAGTTTCATGAAAAGTGAGTTTTTGTATACCTTTCATTTAGTAGATTAATGTTAATATTATTTCACTGCGATTATATTAGAAATGAAATCCCAATTATAGTTTTAAATGATAGATTTTAGTAGAAAATTACCATCACCTCTTGAAATTGGAGCAGATATTTTGAAGTAACTTTTTCAACGAAAGAAGTATCTTTTGTTTGTCATAAGTTTTCTTGTATACAAGTGGGCCTGTGCCATAAAAAATAACAGCAGAATATTTGTATTGATATACTGCCTAAAATGATGGCAACAATATATATTGATGTACTGACTATTGAGTAGCTTACATTAAGACATAAGAAAAAAACAAAATAATCCAAATCCTAGAGCATGACAGGAGGGAAATATATATAATATTTTTTCTGGGTCTCATTATAATAATTAATAGAACCTAATGAGCCAGACGAACCTACCTAGGTTTCTCCTAAACGGATTGTCAGGGAAAGCTGGCTAAAGAGGCAAAGAAAAAACGACATATAAAAAGGTGACTAAGACAACCCAATGTGATCAGGTAATCAAAGAAACTACATAAGACAAGGGAGGGGGATTTACAATTTTATTATTTTTAATTTTCAGGGGTAGGGGTAAAAGACAAAGACAAAAAGGTACTAAACCACGATAGATAGGGCTAATCTAATAGCCAGGGCTTTCCTATGCTTACATTTATTCGGGATTTCATTCTTAGAATTCAGTAAGTTTGTTGGTTGCTTATACAAAGTTATAGCTAGTTTCTCTTCAGTACATAGCTTTCAAAATTCCTGGCTAACTTTGTATCTAGGACATCTCTTCAGTATCTCCCATTTCAAGATTGGGTCCTTATTTATTTGTTGCTTAATAGTCCATACGTAAGATGAGACGAGTATAAATTAATCATGTTTTTATATATATATATATATATATATATATTTCTTCACTAATTGATGACATAATTATTGCAAAAAATAAAATAAGGCATTGTTAAAAAGCAAGCACATGACAAGAGCTTTCATAACTGATAGTAAAGTTTAATAACTGGTAGTAAAGAGAATGAACTGAGCTGTCACTGCCTTGTTATTGTTTTACTCTCCATGTGAGACAGAAGGAAAATATATATATATATATATATATATATGAATAGAATTAGTAATAAACAGGTGGGAAAAAAGTGTCTTTAATCTCACTCATTTCACTTTATAACAAGCTTCTTCAGATTTGTCTTTAAAAACCTCTGAAGAAGCTTGTTATAAAGTGAAACATGTTAGATTAAAGACATTTTTTTTTCCTACCTGTTTTTACTTATTCTATTTATCTTGTCAGATTTCGATCTATATATTCAACTTATATAGGCGTGTGGTCAAATGGTTAGAACATTCACTTTTTGACCATAAAGCCCAGGTTTGAATCTCACCATGGTCGATTTACCAGGAAGGTGATTTCTTGATGTTATCGGTCTGAAGGAGGCAAACACAGCATGCAACACCTTTGGAAAGTGCCTGAAAACCATACCACGGGTTGATCCAAGCTTTGTGAGTGAAACTGGATAGACAGGATCCTTTGGGAGTTGTCGATGGTTGTGCTAGCTTGAAGTTACAAGTCATCGTGACCAATGGTTTGGCCTTGTTCAGACTAGATAACACACTCTCTCCCAGAAACTGTAACTAAGGTCTGTTCAGCATAGTTGCAGTATAAACCACAGTTTGGGCTCTGTGGGTGTTTGTGGCGCAGTGGATATCGGCTTGGAACAACAAATCGGGGAGCCGAGTTCGAATTCCAGTTGAATTCCTTGCATTCACTTATGCGCAAATACCTATGGGAAAGGGGATTAGCTAGTCTCCCTGCTAGATGAGTATCCTTGAATGCGAGTGGCCAGCCATTATTTCATATACACACACACACGTTTTTTCTATAATGGAGAGGATTAAAAATTAATTTTCAAATAACAATTTCCTTTATTAAAATATATACAATAGTTTTAAATTATGATTGAAAACTAAAATTTTAAAATTTTGTTTCAGTAGAAAAAAAAATAAGGAAAAATGGCCAAAAAAAAAAAAGATGTTTGTTACAATTTGATTTCTAAATTTGCTTTTTTGTGTAGACTGCTTTCTTTTCTGTTGTAATTCAAGTCAACCTCAAGTCATTAGAATGTTTAACATTGATTCAATCGTTTTTAAGTTGATTATCGATTTTAGTCCTCTATTGTGATTTCTTAACCCGTAAACTTTGCATTTACAGTCTTATTACTTTTTTTTTAATCATTAAACAATTCTTGATTTCATTGAAAGTTGTTTTCAAATTGAAGATTTATTAGATTATGATAAACTGATTAGATTTGTGTGACTTAAAGGATACATTAATCATAGTAAATAAATCTGTATTAAGCAGTCAAAACTGTTTTGTATGTTTGCAAAACTTGTCTAATGTTGCATGATATTTTGGTAAAACAAATGTTTAGTTGTGTAAAAAAAAAAAAAAAAAATTCAACTTCTATCCTAAACCTGCTTTTCATAAATTAAAGCACGCTTTTAATATCCTTTCTTTACATTAAATATAAATGTTGGCAACTAACTTGAGTGACAGATTTGATTATTCAAAATGTATAATGCATAAGAATTTTCAAATGCAGTCCTACCGAAATTAAATAAAATAAAATTTAAAAAGCTTTTTACACTATACTGTTCACTGTTCTCTTCATTTTTATTACCATATTCACATTGTTTCGGCTATTGTAAACTCCAACCTTCAGGTGATATTGGAATTTCGAATTGAACACTTTTAGTCCATATGGGTAGATTGTTCTAATTCCATGTACCATGCCTCTAGATATGAGTTTCAGTTATTTTACCTTTTGGTCCCCAGAAACACAGTGGATAAAAGCTTTGGTTGAGTGATTCAAAAGTGACTTGATTTAAAGAGTTGTGAGTTCAATACCTGAGCACAGCAGAGGGTACAAAAACAGTTGAGTTACCATGGGGAATTTACTGTACAAAAGTCCAAACAATTTAAATAGTTACAATACATCTCAGAAATATAGACAGAAGTTAAGGCATTTTATCAATGTTAATAATTTAAAAAGTTTGATAAGTTATAAAAATATCCTTATATTGGGTGTACAGCATAAAAATAGAGATATATATTTATTTCGTATATAAATTCAATATTTTTTTTTATTTGGGGAGTAGCTGTTTCTACAGGTTCTAAGGATATTGAATCTACATATGAATAAATAAATGTTCTGTAAATTAACTTTATATCAAGCTCTCTGTAGGATCAGTTTTAACATTTAACTTATATTACATGTGCATTGTGGTGCAGTGGATATCGACTCGGAACGACAAATTGGGAAGCTGACTTCAAATTTCAGTTAAATTCTTGGCATTCACTTACACGCAAATACCCCTGGGAAAGGTATTAATCTGTCTCTTTCCTCCAGTTATGAGTTAAATACTAGAGCAGATTGGGCACTATAGCCTTGACTGGCAACCAGTCTATTGCAGAGAGTAATGGTAACCTACTGCCAGATAATCTTCTGCCCAGTCAGTCATGTCTCTTTTGAGACATAATTTCCCAAAGCGTGTATCACGTATGGCACTTAACTGACTGACTGATATTACTAGGATCCATTGGGATTATTTACCAAATCTTTTGGATTTATTACTGATTTTATTTATATATATATATATATATATATATATATATATATATATATAAAATGAGGAAAAATGTACAACAAAGTGGAAAAAGTTTACTTGTGATGTGTTTTGTCAAGACTTCATCAGACTAAATTTGTTATGTTGGCATGACTACACAAATGCAAGAACGAGGGTTGCTGGTAACTACAGAATTTTTTTTCTTCATATCTAGCCAAATTTATTTATTTATTTATTTTTTTTATCACTTTTGTTATGATAATAAAAGCATCTGCCAGGAATGCTGAAATGTTTTAAGAGCCAGGGTGCAAATTTTTTGGAGCTGACCTTGCAACCAAGACACACTCAAGACATTTATGTCATAATGAATGGTTTTCTCCTGTGATCAGAGTAGTATATTTTATGTCAAGATTGTTTTCTGTCTCATTACAGTGGGCAACAAAGGTATTTGACATTGTTTTGTAAAATGTCCTTTTTGTGTTCATATAATCTTTTATTTAGATTCCTTGAGGTTTCTCCTGTGTATATTTCATGACAATTATTACAGGTGATGGAGTAAATTCCTCCTTCAGGTTTTAGCTTATTGTTTTGTTTAGTGCTGACTTTTATTGTTTTGGATGTAGTAGAAACAAATTTTATGTGGAGTTTAGATAGATTCTTTTCAATTGTAGATGTGATAGTTAATAATTGGTAAAATGATATATTTTTTTGATTCATTGGGCTTGTCAGAAGGGACATTTTCACTTTTTGAATACTTGTTTCATATTGAATATAAAATGATTAGGGTAATGGAGGAGTTTGAAAGTGTTTTCAATGTATTTCTCCTCTTTGTGTAAATAATGTGGGCTGCATATTCTGAGTTCTCTTAGTTAGACTCCGATGATTATGCCAGATTTTTTGTTATGATGAGAATAGAAATTTATCAGGTTATTTTTGTTTGTTGATTTCTTGTGGATACTGAGCTAATGCAGTGTAGCTTGATATCTAGGAAGAGTAAGGAATTGTGTTTTTCCATTTTTGTATCTAAATTCTATTGTGTTCAGCTTTTAGTTGATCTACAAGTTCAGGTAAATCAGTATCAGTAGAGAATCATTAATATAATGGAAGTATGTTGGTTGCTTGGGTAAAGTATTTTGGAAAGGATCAGATTTGAGAAATTCTAAGATACTTGCCATTGTTTCACTGAGAGGTGATCCCATTGGTAATCCAAATTTTTGTTTGTAAAAATCATTAAATGTGAAATAGCATTTATAGGTGATGAAATGGCAGATTTTTATTATTTTAGCTGTTGATAGAAAAGTTTTTTTTTATTGTTTTAGATGGTTTTTTAGAAGATTTAGGCACTTTTCAACTGGGACTTTGGTGCAGAGGGATTTTATATCTAGACTGGCCATGTGTTTGTCAGTCATGTTCATTTTCCTTAGTTTTTCAACTAAGCTGCCTGAGTTCTTTATATAAGATATGTGGTTATACCAACATAACAAATTTAGTCTGAAGTTCTGAATGACAAAATGTGTCACCAGTAAACTTTTCAACTGTCATACATTTTCTGAAAAAAAAAAAAAATATATATATATATATATATATATATAGGAAATGACAACAAATCTGCAAAAGCAGAAAGGATAATAAAAAAAAATTATCTAATTAATATAGTCTTAGAGTTCAATGGATATTATCCAGAGAAATGACATATAGAAAAGAAAACTCAACACATAATTGCACACATAAATCCAGAATTTATTTTGGAAGTGATGTAAAGAACACATGACCATCTCACCAGATTCAAAAAGTCAAATAGTTTAATTTAATTCAGAATATTCCTGCAAAAATATAGGTTAGCGCAGAGAAGAAATATAGAGGTTAAGTGAAGTCACACACACACACACACACATATATATATATATATATATATATATACATACACACTCACATATATATATATATATATATATATATATATATATATATATACTCACACACATATGACTTTCATTTCAACTGCTTGAGTAAAAATTAGTTTACATTATTCTGTTTAATCATTTTCAAGTGTCACTTGATCAAAGTTAAAAGGAAACCTTGCTTTTTACCATTTTGTATTGCTAATAAATATTAGAATTATTTAGCCTTGTTTTTATGTTAAAGTTGTAACTGGTCTTTTGATCATTATCAGTTTTGAAATTGAATGGACAATTTTTTGTTGCTTAGTAATTGTTTTCAAAACTGTAGGATTTTTAAATTTGACTTTTTTATGGTTATAAAACATTCTAAAAGCTGATCTTTCTTGAAATGCTCAAGAACTTTGAATGTTTTATCAGATCTTTACAATATCCTTGTTTGTTTTTTTTAAAATTTTTTTTATTGTTAATATCAGGTTTTTAATAGTTCAGCATAGCTAAAGGTACTTTTTATCATAGTCATCTGTATTACATTTATTCATATTCAATAGTCAAAGATTTATCACTCAGTAAATCTGTCCTGGTGGTGTTTTTTTATTTTTTATTTTTTTAAGCTTGTTGGGTGTTCTTTCTCAGCAGTGCTCCTCTGCCCTTTGACAGGTCTTGTCTTTATTTTTTCTGGCTTACTAGGAACCCACCTCTTCCACACTGAGATGAAGTGGGGAATCTGCTTCTCTGATCATAAGACTAACTGTACTAAACTGGACAGAAATAAAATGAAATACATAAATTTTAAAATATGCAAAAAATGAATTTATATAATAATATACACTGTATAAAAGTTTTTGGTTACTTTAAACTGTTGTCAATTTCTAATAATTGCCAAGTTGGATGTTTTTCCAGATGTTCGTTGTGGTGCAGTGGATATCGGCTCGGAACGAGAAATTGGGGAACTGAGTTCGAATTCCAGTTGAATTCCTTGCATTCACTTACGCGCAAATACCCTTGGGAAAGGTATTAATCCGTCTCTTCCCTCCAGCTATGGGTTAAATAATAGGACAGATTGGGTTCTATGGCCTTGGTCGGCAACCAGTCTACCGCAGAAAGCAATGGCAACCTACTGCGGGATAATCTCTGCCCAGTCAGTCATCATGTCATCTTTTGAGACATGATCGCCCAAGTGTGTATCGCGCATGGCACTTAACTGACTGACTGATTCTCCAGATGTAACATACTAGTTAGTAGTATCTACTGATATCAACTTTGACAAGTCACATTAATTGATCATTTGTCTTATAATCTTCTTTGGCTGAGATGTTGTCCTGTTCAGTTTCAGTACCAGGCTAGACTACAGTTTTCAAGAGCAACCCTGTCTTTGGTCAATCTGAAAAAAATTCTGCTGTTTTGAACTCCTTAGCTATTGCTTGCCAGTTCCTTCTGGTCTCTTTGGAAGTTTGTCATGATTTCAAGCAATGAAAGAACACTGGAATTTTTATGACATGTAAGGAGATGGAAAGAAAAAAATTCAGTGCTGTTTCAAAGAAAGAAAAAAAAATGCAAACCCCCAAACAAATATGGATATTAGCACCAGTTTTTAGCATCAGTACTGAAAACCATGTGCATTGTGGTGTAATGGGTATAAGCTCTGAATGAGAAATCGGAGAGCTGAGTTTGAATTCCAGTTGAACTTGTTTCGTTCACTTATGTACAAATACTCCAGGGAAAAGTATTAATCCATCCCTTCTCCCTCCAGCTATGGGTTGAATAGCAGGTTTTTTAGCTTTGGTTTGCAACCAGTCTACCACAGAAAGTAATGGCAACCTACTGCAGAAAAATTCTTTTACCTAGTTAGTGATCATGCCTCTTTTGAGACATCATCACCCAAGCGTGTATCACGTATGGCATTTAACTGACTGAATACCAAAAAAGTCAGGTAACCCAAAACTTCAGTGCAGCCATTTTTTGGGGAACGTCTTGCATCTTCCTCTCTCATTCAAAACCAAGCTCAAAATTGTGATTGAGAATGTTTTGGTAGCACATAAGTGCACTAAGTCTTTTTTAGTCTTTTCTTTAAATCTTGGGATATTTTTGCCAATCTATTTGCGTGGAGGTGGACCATTGCTTATATTCTATTTGGCAAACTTGGAATCTAATAGTTTATGATGGGATGTCTCCAAAAGGAGTAATGGACATTATTTTATAAGTTATCTCTTTGTACAGATGGAAAAAGAAAACACAGGATAACCTATAAAGCATACTATTTTCTATCACAGGAAAAATGTTCTGTTTCTGACAAAAATTTGTGACTGGAATCAAGAAATGAGGCATAGATACTAAAATTCTAAACAAAAGGTCACTGATTTCAGCAAAGTTTCATATAAAGAATTCTAACTACCTCTTTGAAAACAGAAAATTAAATAACTTTACTAAGAACACACAAATTCCTTAATTGTATTAGCTGAAACAATTCATCCCTCATCTCATAAAGGTAGAAGAGTTGTTATTATGGATGCTAATATTTACAATGATAAAATAGAATCTCTATTTATAGAAATATTTGAGTAAAAATAAAGAACACAAGACCAATGAGAAAACAAAAATTCAACATGTCAAAGAAATATTAAAAGATAAACATAAAAAAGAAACCCTTGTTACAATTCTTAGAATATCATTCTGAAATAGTAGACTTTATGGTTTGACATATAAACCCAACACTTGTGTACAGCCTATTATTCCTAACATGAGCAGTATTTATAATGAGTTAGCATAAGCCCCAGCTAAAATATAATCCTTACTTTTTAAGATCAACTAACCCTTCACATTTTACAATAGAAGCTCTGGTGATCTCACAAATACAAAAGCATAAATATGAAAAATCAATGTTTTGTTTCAATATTTATCATCATCATCACCATCCATTAACTGCTTCAGTTGTCAAGGGGGTGCACCTAAGAGCAGAAGAAATACTTTGATTCTTCTTCATGATTTTTTCAGATAGCTTGGCAGTACCCATCTCCACTTCAAGCTCTTGAATGAAAGCTGAAGGCCAAGAAATATGGTATGGGTTGCTCTTGGTCGGTACACTAAACCCACTGGTTTTGAATTCAGAGTTGTCCTTCTAGACCAGTTACCACCCAAGGGAGGGAAAAGAGATGGATCCATACCTCTTCCAATGGTATTAGTATAGTGAATCTAATGAACTCAAATGGGATTTGAACTCAGCTCTCCAATTTCACAATTTGAGTTGCAATTCACTACTCTACTACCCCTCCTTGATACTGTCATAGCAGTTAATGTATCAATTTTCTAAAGCACCACCTTGTAAAATTGCAATAAATCTCTCATTATCTATTAGCAAAATAATAAAACTGTTAGCTTTGTGCAAATAATGTTTTTTTCACATTTAATAATAGTTCTTACAAAAGAAAAATTTAGTCGAGCTGTAGGTTCTTCTCTCAATGGTGTATTAGCATGCTTATTTTAGAAAGATACCAATTTCAAAATGTCTTACTCTAAATACTTTTCTGATATATATGACTAAAATATATCTCCAAAACTAAATTACTTGATCTCATGAGTAGAAATAACAAAAACCTAAAAAGAATACCTTATCTTTTTCTATATATTTTATTGAATTAGACAAGTTGTAAATCAAATGTTTACCATGAGTCGAAAAAACTACCTCATCCATTTTTACTTACATTATTACAAGATGATAAAATTGGCAATAATTTTAGAATTTGCAGTCCTGAAGAAAAACACTGGAAATTCTTCAATTAGTTATTAGGTTGTTACAAAGTAATGGCTGCTCAAAGTGTTGTATTTTGAAAAGCTATTTTAACATAGTATTTATGGTATAGGTGAATTTTGGTATACATAATAATTAATGTGTGCTTGCAGCTGTAGGGTGTGTGTTCCTTGTACATTGGGGGTTCACCACTGTAGCTATAGGGAGCTGGTTAATGTTTCTTTGATTTGGCCTTGAGTCATACTTAACTGAACTCACTACAGCTTACAAGTTTTAACCAGAGTTATCAGTTTTTCATCAGAAGTTTGATTGCAGGTTGGAATGTGTGAATTAGTGTAGAATAGTGAAAGAATAAAATATACATTTTTTATGTTAAAATAGGAAATTTATTCAAAGAAATGAATAACAAGAATTCATAGAAATTAATGTTCAATGAGAAAGTTGAGTTAAGGGTATCAAGATTTGTAGAAAATGTTTGTAGTAGTAATTGTTGAAAGAGTTTGTGTACGTACTTATGTATGTATTAGCATTTGTTTGATAGGAATGTCTTTGGATTGAGAAGTAGAAGAATGAATCAGCATGCAAGATGGAGAGAAAGAGGACAGATGTCCGAGTTGAGTTGATGTTACATTTTAGTTTTGTCTTTCTCGCTGCTCCATTCTGTCTTATTGACACTGACTGGGGCCTTTTATAGTATTCAGATTTTCACGCTTGATCACTAAGTCCCTTTAGTCTTGCAAGTTGCTTCCATTGGTCAGAAACTTAGTTTAACACCTACTTGTGAAATCCAGTTTTGACTTTTTCTTTAAGCACATGGTCAATCCTTTTTATATTTGGGATAAACCAGGATTTTATACATCATTGTGAATTTTTGTAAAAGTGAAGAAGATTGATTTTAATTCTTAATTTCTTATCCCACTACATGCTCTTTAATAATTTTTAACTTATTTTCAAACAGAAATATTCTGAAGCATAGAAGCCCTTAATTATGAACATGACAAAACATGATCTTCGTTTACTTTTCTTGCATGAGTTCAAACTTGGGCACGATGCCTCCCAAACTTTTGCCAATATCAATACAACATGGATCTACAAATGACTGAACAGTATGAAGGTGATTTCAGAAATTCTGTACTGGTGATGAGAGCCTTGCAGATGAAGGTAGAGGATGGTCATACAGTCTTGATAACGAACAATTGCAAGCAGTTGTTGAGCAAAACCCATGTCCAAGTGTCAGAAATGTCTCAAATGCTTGTGTCAGTATTGCAAGTCTCTCACACCATTTTCAGAGTATTGGCAAGTTAAAAAAGTTTGGTAAATGGGTTCCTCATGAACTCAATGAAAATCAGTAACTTGGGCATTTTGAAGTGTGTTCAGTGCTCTTTCCGCGTAACCCAATGATCCCTTTCTTGACTAAATAGTCACTTGTGATATAAAGTGGATCCTTTATGATGACCATAAATGATCAGGTCAATGGCTTGATTGTGAGGAGTCCCCCAAACATTTCCCAAAGTCAAAGTTGCATCAGCAAATGATTATGGTGACTGGTGGTCTGCAATTAGTGTTATCCACTACAACTTTCTGGAAGCCAATCAGAGCATTAATGCAGAGCTTTACTGCTGAAACTTGCTGAAATGCATGCATGCCCACAAAAAAATGAGACCTGCATTGGTAAATCAACATGGTCCAATTCTGCTCCACAATAATTCACAGCCACATGTTACAAGAATGATGTTGCAAAAACTCAGAGACTTGGGATATGAGAATTTACTACACCCTCCATATTCTCCTGATCTTTCACCCACTTATCATTTTTAAGCACTTAAAATCATTTTTAAATGGTAAAACTTTTAAGTGCAAACCAGAGGTAGAATCAGCATTCAAAGATTTCAATGCATTACTTTTTATCACTGTGGAATAAATAATCTTGCCAATTGATGGCAAAAGTGCATAGATGCTGAAGGCATCTATGCACTTTTGCCATCAATTTTGCCATCACTTTTGCACTTTTTAATATTTTGACTAATTTCAACATTTCTAGTTAATTTTTCAAAAATAAAATTGTTTCTGAAAGCGGCCATTATTTTTGTAGCCACCTAATACTTTATAGATAATGCAAAAAAATAAATATAAACAACAAAACAAAAAAAACTAGTTAATTATTTTTTTTACCAACAAAGTATAACAACTGAACAATGAAAGAAATTTAGTGTTGCAAAGTGTTGAGTAGTGATTCTGTCAGTAAAACAGGAAGTAACAGAGAGTCGCTTGTATGTTTCTAATGTTTGGTGCCAATTTGACTAAAATGTGAATGTAGACAGGAATCAGATGGCTGATTTGGATGTATCAACCTTCCACATATACAAGTGGATAAAGAGTACATTTGTAATAGTGCTGCTGCTAGGCCTCATGAAGTAGCTTCTTTGTGTCTCTTCTAGGATGGATGCATTGGCCAACTGCTTGCTTGAACCCAGATAATCATGAAGGATGATACAGTGGCAGAGGGACCCATCTTAGCAGCTATGGATCCATATGGCAGCATTACCTGCCCATGTGTTGTCGTTGGATATTTGGAGGAATGGGAAAATAGAAGAGTGATTCATTACACAGTGGGACTCTGTGTGAGAAGCTTGTAGGACACCTCTTGTATGTATAGCTTTGTGCAGTAACTGATGAAATGAAGCAAATAATGTCTATTCATATGAGATTTGACTGAAGAGATCTTTGTAAAACCAACAAATTAGAGAATGTGGCCAATATGGTGAGAGAACCTTGTCTGGGTGAAAACTTTGTAAAACCACTGTACAACTAAGTTCAGTATGGGAGTGAACAGGATTGTCAGCTAGTAATCTTGTTTATTAGGATGCTGCACCGTGTTAAGTCTTCCCTCGTTCCTAGCTTTTGAATGTGCTAGTAGGTGACACTCATTTGACAGAAAGTGGGTGACACTCATTAGACAGAAAGTGGGAGATTGCAAAAATAACAAAAACAAGAGTGTACCAGTTAACATCATCAGTTGTGGACAACTCAACTGGAGATGAAATGGAGGTAAAAGATTAAGAACTGGACTACATAGACATAGAAAGACTTAAAGAACATGACCAGTATACTGGTGTGCTGCCAAAACCTTGTGGATCTGAATTTGCATGTTTATCTTCCTTTCCCCTCCACCCTTAAAACCCTTTACCCTAGTCATCACTCGAAAACAGTAATCATCTTTTCATCTTTCTAGATGTCCACTTATTATGGCCATAGAAAGCAACTCTTCAATCTTTTATCCTTTAACCTAGTGTTTCTCAAACTTTTTAAGCAATGACACACCTAGTAGCAAATGAAAATACCACAGCACACTTAGCAAAATTTGACCTCGCTTATGATATTCACATCAACTTGCTATATATTTAGAGATTTTTGATAAAATCCAAAAAATTTTCAATGTTATTGGTTCTGACCTAGCATCTTGGCTGCAGCCACTTTCCCTCTGCTGTAATGTAGGTTCCTTTTGCTTTTGCTATAAATATCTTCATGGTAAATGTTCTGATGGACTCGGCTCTGTGGTACCTAGGCTATGAATTTAAGTGCATTTGTGGCAACATCTCATTTTACTGTCGAAATGGCTAGATGTAACCGTAAGTCCTATGCTAAAATTTTTTTTTTTACACTTTTCACTTGTGAAACTCCTTTTCAACTTTTTGCTTTCCAGTCAAGTTTGAACTTCAAAAATTTAAATTGCATTTAAATTATATCCTGTTCTTTTAAATTCTATTTTTTTTTTTATTGTTCTCACTCCTTAATGTTTTTCTTTTATTCTTTCACATTCAGTAACTCCCTGTATGTTAGTGGCTCTGTGATCTTGCTTGGGGTGAAATAATTAAAAAAAAACAACCTATACACATTAAAGATGAGAAATTAGACAAGCTTGTCTCATCAGTCAGTTAAATGCCATATGTGATACGCACTTGGGCAGAAGATTTTCCCACAGTAGGTTGCCATTACTTTCAGCGATATACTGGTTGCCAGCCAAGTCTATAGAACCCAATTTGTCCTGTTATTTAACTAGTAACTGGAAGGAAGAGACGGATTAATACCTTTTTCAAGGGCATTTGCATGTAAGTGAATGCAATGAATTCAACTGGAATTCAAACTTGGCTCTTCAATTTCTATTCTGAGCTGATATTCACTGTACCATAACACACGTCCTTCTTGATTTGGATTTTTGACATTCTTCCTTGATTTAGATTCTTCTTCAACTAAAAATGAGGTGACATGCTTAACTTCATTAGTACTTTCTGTAAGGCATCATAGAAGACAAATCTTGGCATAATGATTAAAAGCAGTCATAAATTGTTTGATAGTATACAAGTTATTTTTTTGAAGGGGGAATGTCTGTCTTTTATGAATCTCATCATAGGTCTCAAGAACCTTTACAATCTCACTTGTATTGATAATCATGTGAACTTGCAACATATTCAGGGATTGAGATTTCTCATCTATTTTCGCATAAAGGTTATTCATTCTTTTTCTGGTGTAACTTTCATTTCAGTGAAACTTAGTCTTGCCAATAATAAAAGCATCTATACTTTTATTTATTCATATTTATTCCTTGCCAGCACAATTGTGTTTTTCTGCAGTTTTCAGAATATCTGTCTTCAGCCAAATAAATTAATTTCTAATTTGGACGAAAGTCTTAACCAATTCTTTTTAATGTTCATGTAGCAATATTAATTTTGTTCAAACCGTTGTTCAGAAAATTTTTGGTAATTCATCTTCAAAGCATAATATTGGCTGCCATGATGCTATTGGTCCCTTAAACCTTTGTTATTCCATACATTAGCATTCATATTTATCATGAGAAGTATGGCTAGCCACTTGTATCCAAGAACATCTGTCTACTAGAGAACCTAGCTAATCCCCATTGCAGACGCCTGCTCAGACACATTTGTGCTTGATCAACATCCACAAAGCCCATCTGTGGTTTATACTGCAGCTATCCAGAGCAGAACTTAGTTACAGTTTCTGGGAGGGAGAGCATTATCTAGCATGAACAACAGTTTCAACAAGGCCATGATGCTCAAACCCTCAGTCATGATGACTTGTGACTTCGTACTAGCACCACCATCGACAGCTTCCAAAGTGTCCCAGCTTCACTCACAAGGCTTGGTTAACCCATGGTATGGCTTTCAGGCACTTTCCAAGGGTGCCACATGCTGGGATCACCTCCTCCAGATTAATAACATGAAGAGGTCACCTTCCTGAAAAATCAACCATGTTAAGATTTGAACCCAGGCTTCACTCGGTCATATGCCAAATGACTAGCTCAAGGGCTAATAATCAACTTATCATCACTGTCATGGTAGTATTTTTATTGAAATAATGTCACTTTTAATTAGTAATTATCTCTTGTAAGAGCTTCTGTCTTTTTGACAGATCCTATTTTATTCCTGTAAGGTTGCTATTCCCCCTCCTTATTCACCCTAAAGTGAGTTTGTTTTAGTCACTGTCCGTGTGGTAGGTTGTACTGAATTACATTGTATCAGAAACCATTCTGATTAAAAGAACAAATCTCTTGGGTTTTTTTTTTCTCTTTCAAGATTTCAAGAATGAATTTTAGAACTTGTTTAAACCTCTCCACCAATTCCTGTTTTTAAGGCTTGGACTAAATAAAAATAGCAAGAATAAAAATACTAAAAAGCTTTCAGGTGCTGATAAAATGTGGCTGAACCTTCAAAGTACTCAGAATTTCGATATCTTATTTGAAGCGATTTTTATATGCAAAACTAAAATTTGAAAATGATTGGAGCTTTTCTTTTTCTTCCTTTAGTAATGAAGAATGAATGTTTTATATAGATTTGACATTGGCCATTGAATAATTGCATTTGTATTGATGTGCACAATGTCCAAAGAGCAAGACTACCCATTAGCTAAAAAAACTTTTGCAAAGAATTTAGAATTTTCTTTTTTTCTTTTCTTTTTTCTATCCCCCTTCTTCCTATTTAAGTGTTAGTGGCTCTCTTCACAAAACCAACACCTGGTATGAAGACCCAAGACAGTTGTATACATTCCAATGCCCAGAACTGGACACAAAAATAGACTACCTAAAAATCAGTAAAAGATTTAGAAATCCTGGTCTAACATATAAAATATTCCTAGAAGTGACTGTGAGAGTGATTCCTGCCCACTATGGATAAAATTAGGAAAATTAGACAAATCAAAAGTAATATTTAGACTACAATTAAACACTCTAGAATAACTTGGTTTATATAGTTAAGAACAAATGTAAAATCTCTGAGGTCAGTAACTCAAAATGAAACACTTTAAAGGAAGTGCTAGTTACGTTTACAAAAAAATGTTTTCTATGAGAAGAGATAAAAAAAAATGGCTGACTGATAAGATTTCTAATGAGAAAGAAACAGCAAATGTCTTTGAAATGGCAGAGAATGTTAAGCAAATTCATTAGGAAGAAATGTAAGCAAGAAAAAGATGAATGGCTTAATGAGAACTATGCAGAGATAGAAACTCTGTGGAACATAGAAATAAGGAGGTAGGCATAAAAAGAGAGGACAGAAGATGTGCACTTCAACAGGATAAAAATCTAAAAAAAAAAGAACACTCACAAGAGATGAAGAATAGATATTAGGAAACTGGAATTAATAAATTAGAGTGAAACATGCAATGCATAAACCATGGAAGGGCCCATAGTATTTATATCTGAAAATGGATACTGGTTGAAGATGAATAGAAACAAAATGGCAGGACAGGATAAGATTGTACTCTAGATGCTATCCACCATAGATTATTTTGGGATGATAAGGTTACCAAAATAAAAGGTAAATATGACAGCGGTTAAATACAGGAAGACCTTAGTAGATAGATAGATCTATACCATGAAGTAAAAAATCCAGGAATAAATGAATTCAAACTCTATCACCATAATGAACCATGTAATTAAACTTAATCATTAGCATTCTAATCAATAACATTCAAAGCAGAATTAAACTAGAAATAGGGAAATAACATTATGGATTTATTCAAGACACTAGAAGAAGATAGGCTATTTTTATGATCAGAAGGCTATCAGTGAACAATACAGATGCAGACAGGCCTATACAGAACTATTTGATAAGATACTACCTACTTGAAATACTATAATAATAAAAAAAAAAGCTTGATTTACATAGGAAAGATATTTCAGTAATAAAGTAACATTTACAGGAGACAAACAATCTGCATTTGGATAGAGAACAGGTTCTGTGAATAAAATAGAAAGAAGTGAAAGACCCACATTTTTATACTGGCCTTATTTCACCAGCACAGTGAGACAATCCTAAGAGAATTGTAAGACCTACCAGGATTTATTATCAGTGGGCACAAGATACACAAATGATGCTATGTTGAAAGCAGGCTCAGAAGGAACGTCAAAAGAACTCTTTAAGAGAAGATAATAATGGAAAGCAAGAAGAAAAGTAATTTTGAACAGCCATGTTTGTTCTCATTCTGAAAGGACAGGGTTAATAAAAGACTGAGATTTTACAAGTATGCAGCTGAATGCAGTTATTTTGAAATGTGAAATGCTTTTTTAGGTAAGAAAGAATGTTGTCAACAAAAGAAACAGCTCTAGGAGTGAGCTACATATGGGGAATGTTAAGAGCAAGTGGGTACAGAAATTTGTCTGGGTAGTGTAGTAAGTGATGATAGAAAATGTAACCCAGTAATCTGAAAGCCTGTAGGAATAGAGAAAGAGGTCTTCCAGAAATTAAGTAAAATATTAAGACAGATGAAGGTTTCATTAAAGAAAATAGAAACAGACAGAAAATGTTGAAATTTTTGAGATTCCAAATGCAGAAAAGGTGCTTTCACTCACAGAACATATTGTAGGTAAGAGAATCAAGGATTGGGAAAGAAATAATCAAGTTTATCCTTGCTTTGCAAGCCATTTACTTGAAAAGGGTCAAAAGTTACTTAGCAACAAAAGACGGGAAATTTCTGTCTGAATTTCTGGGATGAGGAGTTATCATTATCTAAATTTGGAACATTGTCATAATCTTTGTTGTTGTGATAACAACAACAAAGATGAGGACCACAGTTCAAGTATAGTATAAATAAAAGATTAGTAGTTTTGGACAGCCATGTTTGTTATTCTGAAAGGACAGGGTTAATAAAAGAAAACAGGGATTTTACAAGTATGCAGCTGAATGTAGTTATTTTGAAATGTGAAATGCTCTTTTGGATAAGAAATTTCTTGGTTGACGATCCAATAACTTCCATTGACTTGTAATTCTTTGATTTAGCATGAAAATTAGTTTATGCTCTTATATTGCATTTGTTTTTCTTTCTACTCTTCAGTCTTAGATTTCCTTTTCTGTTTTAGCTATTAATAGTAAGAGAGAAAAATACTGGACTCTTTTCTCTAGTAATTCTATTTTCATGTGTATTTTTTTTTTTTTTTTTTTTTTTTTTTTTTTTCACATTTTAAAAGCTAGAAATTCATTGATATTGGACTCTCCCCCCACATATTGACTGGCTTGTCATCTAAAGTAACTGTTGACTAACTCTGTACAGCTTCTCCTACTCTCCTTATAGCAGGCTTGCTGAAGCAGTTTGAAACAATTTGTATTTGAAGTTAGCATTTCCCCCTCCATAAATTTAAAATCTCACCTTTCCTAAACTCAATGGATTGTATTTATAGCATTATTGTTGAATATAGAATGCATTTGCCACTTTTGTGGAGAATGTCTTTATCGATAAGCAGTTTTGTATTTTTTTTTCTTTTGGTCATTTATTCAAGTTAGGTTGTTTTGGCAATAGCTTAACCTACATAAGAGCATCTGATTGTAAAATAGATGTTCCAATAAAGCTATCAATCGAGGATATAGAACTAAAGTGCCTACATGCACCCTCTTCCCCTTCTCCCAGTGTATTGCTGGTTGCTTGTTAGCAGTTTACTGAGTCGAACCAGATAAAAGCCAGTCATTGAGAAGAAACAATTCATTGACTACAGGTACTCATCATATTTTAAATCCAATTTGCTTCACTTGTGTGTTAAAAAAAGAACTTTTCAGGTTCACAAATTGCTAAATGGGAATCTTTTCACTCCATCTCTTTAATTACAAGTCAGTTGCATAATTGTGATTGAAAGCAGTGCAAGTGTTCTTAAACAAAAAAAAAATGTTAGCCTATATGCAAAATATTTTAGTTTTGGGATCTATTTCTTTAAAATTATGACTCAAGTGAACTTTTCTATAATATGGACTTTTCTTCATATTTCTGTAAATAAGATTTTTTTTTTTTAAATTTTTTCCTATGATGCTAATAAGTTACCTTTGATATAACTAAATGTTTTGTGTTTCTGGCATCTGTCAAGGGGTGGGCAAACAGCTGTCCTCCCCAGATGGCAATATACAGTGTAAGCAGAGAGGGGAAAGAGCCTAGCTTGTGTACCCATGTAAACATGAAATGTGTTCTGCCAACAAAAGGATTTGCTTTACCCTCCCCAACTTCAGTACCAAATTTTATTGATTTCTCTACCCCCAACCAACTCCATTGCAGTACCATCACAAAATGTGTGACCTCTCTTGCAATTTGCTTGCTTTCTTCTTTTTCTTTCATTTCAAAATTTTTAAACATATACTCTCTCCCACCCTCTCTTTATTTGCCCACTTTTTCTCTTTCTATTTCTTTCATCATTTACTCCTTTTCTATTGTTTTTTTTTTTTTTTTTTTTACTAATTGCCTCATAGTCTTACCTGTTAAAACCTTTTTTCTGTTAATTCTTATACACACACTCAGTTTACTTTCTTGTGCACTCATTTATATTGACTCCTTCATCTCTTTATATTAGTAATATAAAATTACAACTTAATTTATTGCAAAATGTTTTTCTCTTCCATTTGTCTTGTATATCAATGTTGATGGGATGGAATAAATTTGTGTAGCTGTCAATTGGATAAGAGATTGGGAATGAGCCAGTGAGGGTGGAAGGTAGGACAATGATGGTGGTGGAGGTTCCTTTGCTCAGTGTCAACAGTGAACAGTTCTCTCCCTTCTTCCTCTTTTTCTCTTTCCCAGCATCTGGCTGCATCAGCTGGGAGACTGCTGCCTGCTGCCCCACTTGCATATTTAATATCACTGCTCTTCTTTTTTTTTTCCTCTCCACTCTCTTTGCTTGGAACACTCATTTCGGTCAATTTCACCTGTTTAACCAGTGCACTGTTCCCACTTGCAGACTTTTTTTGCCAGGGGCTATTGCATTTGTACTTTTGACATTAGTACTTTGTTTGCAAAAGGACAGTTTCCCTTTGTGCAACTTTTTGAGTACATGATGCAGACATGACTGTTGGATGGTGTTGATGACAGCCAATGTATCTTGATAGCTTTTCTCTGAGAAATAGATATTTTCTTTCAGCTTTAACTTTCGTATACATTCCTCTGGCAAGTCTTTCTCCCCAAACTTTAAGCTCTTGCATCGCTTACATGGGTTTGGAAATATCTTTAAAGAAAAAGACAAACATAATTAACCTTTTATGTTTTGGCAAAATATTTACAAAGATATTTTTTTGTCATGCCTAGAATAAATGGATCTGTTTTTGTAAATGTAATAATTAAAGAACTTTTTTAAAGTTTGTTTCACAACCGTATTTGGTGGCTTGTAAAACGCATGGGAGTATAAGATGCACTTCAATTTCAGCAGGGCAAATCAAAAAAAAAATTGGTAATTAGTAAAATTTTTAGTAAATAGTACAGCCTAGGCTATATTTATGAGGTTTAATTTTTGGTTAAACAAGTCATGATTACAATTAAATGAAAAATAATAGGGAAAAAAATATTAAACAAATATATTTTAAAAATATATAATTTTAATTTATTGCATATAATTTTAGTGAAACAAAGTACTAATATTAAGTGTGATGAAATTAATATAATGAATATTATCAATTATAACACTTTTAATCTGCTTTTAAATAATGACTATGTATCTGAAAGTTACTCTAAAGTCTAAGCTAATAGGATAGCTGCCAGGTAGCTAATTTCACTCAACTATCATGAATTTTAAACTTACATATGGCATATAAGACACAGGAATTTTAAAGGATATTTTTAGGAAAAAAACAAAAACAAGTATTCCTTTATATGTCATCAAATATAGTAAAACTTATCTGTATTTATTTTGAGGATGGGATCTAATCTGGTTCCAATAAATTTTAAGGCATGTTTTGCCAACAAGCTTATTCTATATATATTTTTGCTATGATTTCTTTGAATTGTCATGTGTTAGTTTTTATTTGAATTTCTGAAGAGTCGTAAAAGTATTAAAAAAAAAAGGGGCTTGATTGAATGAGCAACTCTAATTGGATTTGAATTGATGAATTAGTACATATCATGTCCATCCACCTTTTCATTCCAGATTGAGCTTTTTAAAAATTTTGAAGTTAGAAATATAGTGATATTTTAGAGCTTTAGTGATATTTTATACATTTTGATTTACAAATTTGGCATTTCATGAACATTTTCAATACGTGTAGCAAGATTAGGGAAGCCCCCCCCCCCCGGGATTCATAAACTTCTGATTTAACATTGAAGGTTTGAGTATAATGCGCATCTTCATATGCATCTTTTATTCAGCATTTTTTATTGAACTTTTAATTCGATTGTATTTCTTAATCAGTAAAGTGTTTGTTATTTATAGCTTTTGTTATCAACAAATGGATCATTAATGTTTTTCAGGAATACTTGGTATCCAGAAATGAAAGAATTTTAAAAGTAGATCTGCAATTTTTTAAGGCTTTATTTTGAACTTTTAAGTTTTGAAGTTGGATTAAAATTATTGTCTAACTAGAAGAAATATCAATTTATCTAAGTAATTTCATGATTTGTAAAGATGTTTTTCATCTTAATTGCACCAAGAAGAAAAAATTCATTTTAAATTTTGAATAAAGCATGCATACATATATATATATATATATAAGGCTGCATCATGTTGAAGCGGTATGGTCCCCAAAGCTGAGTCTGATCAGTACCTCGATCCACTTGGGAATACTCTTGGGTGTGTGGTTGGTATAATAACTAATGGCTTGGAAATGTTAATCGGAGAATAGTTCCAATTTCCATTGGATTCATTATATTCATTTACACTTGGGAAAAGTTTGAATACCTTTTTTCCCCCAGGTATGGGTTAATTAGTAAGACTTCTATTACTAAGCCATTATTATCTTCAAAAAGAAATTGCTTACAATATAAAAATATTTTCTGGCTTTAAGTAACCTGCAAAAGGTTAAGCCATAGAAAACAAATCAATCATCGTTGGCCTATTCCAATTTTTCTTAAAGCTAAAACTGAATGTTTAAAAAAAAAACCCTGGAAAATTAGTTAAAATATAATTAAAAAACAAATGCATGTAATCTATTGATACAGATACACTGCTGCTTAATTAAAATTTGATATTAAAAAAAAATTCAAATTGTTTAAATCTAATTTTTTTTTGTTGTTGTTACTTTGTATTAACTGCAAATTAGTCAACTATTTCCTGAAATATTTTAATTCTATACTCTTGCTTATTCCAGTCAAACAGATGAGACATTGCTACTACTACAACATTGTAGATTCCTTATTTAAAAAAAACAAAACAAAAAAAAACTTTCATTGATTTGCCTGGTCATTTCTGATAAGCCGTAACCCTGGTAGATAAACTGTTTACATGCATGCATGTGGGTGTTTTTACCCCACCCCCTTATGTATGACACTCTGCACTTGTGTGTGTCCCAATAATAATGATTAAGATCAATACTTCTAGTGTCAACATTAGTCTCTATTTGATAGACTACTACCTTTACAAAACGTTTACCACTGTCTTGCCTGTTCTTTGTGTTATACTGGTTTCTATTAATACAATATTAACACTGCTGTTACTACTACTATGACTACAACAGTATTTTATAGGGATCATTATTTTATGGCTACTACTAGTTTATTTAGAAATGGACAGTTTGTTACTTTCAAGGTCCTCCGTTGTTTTGAATCCAATATTTTTCCTGATTTAGCAGTTCAATTTAATTTTTGCTTGCATCCACCACCACCACATTCCACCCTCTTATCTCAAATAAAATGCCTGTATCTGTGTACCTGCAAAACTCTCCGAATAAAAGCAATTTACTAATTCAGAGATTTAGGATTATGTATTAATGAATGGATCATGTCCATTTTAGAATACCATTACCAACAATTGTTATTGTACAGATATTTACTAAGCTTAATCTTCTTTGCAACATAACAGTAATAATAATAATAGTAGTAATAATAGTAGATTACCATAATTTGATACCAGGTCAAAAACATCTAAAAACACAAAATTCTGACAGAATCCTATTAGTCATCAATTAGTACCCAAGTTTTGCTGGAATTTCGAAAATATTAAAAGACCGCTATGAACACATTGCACAAAAATATCCACATTTTAAAGAAATTTTTCCCAATCCGCCTATAGTTTCTTTCAAAAGAAATAAAAACATCATACAAAATTTAACAAATGCAAACTTAAAACAACATTGGCGTTTTGGATCATTGTACTCCTCAAAAGACTCGGAGAAGAGGAAAACTCTGTGCATTGTGCAACAACATGAGTTAAGTTAATTCTCTCACAAATTCAAAGAGAAACATCATGATTTCTACAAAAAGAAACATCACAATTTCTACAGAGGGTGTCAGTTGTACTGTTTTGCATTTGATATATGACACCCAAAGTACCAAGCTTGACTTGGTTTATGTGGGTTGCACAACAGAAAAATTAAATAAGACTCAGAGGACACAGGTACAATGGCAAACACAATAATGTGACATCAGCGGAGCTTGCATAGCATTTTATTACAAATGACTAATTTTGACAAACATGTTAACCTGCATATTCTGAAAAAAATATTCAGAACCTACCGACCTGTTAACCCTTAAAACGCATGAGGATGCTTACGTATGTAAATTACTAACTTCATGCCCTGGGGTAATGAACAGAATGACAGGAGAGTCCATAAGATTTATATTAAGCTGTTTGATTAATTCCCTTTAGTAACTAATCAACTAATAGAAAATTTCAAGATGCACAAGATCACCATCATATTAAGTACTTTTCAATTGCACACATTTATGCTAGCATTTCATTCACGTTCATTACCAACACAGACATTTTTTCATTTCAAGACAAGCAACCTCTTCACAAATACATAATTTTTTGCAGATTTATGTATTTTTATACTTAAAAAAATATTGTTTCCATATGACTGAAGACATTTTGTTGAAATATTGTTTAACATTGTCAAACACTGATTTTTCTTTATCTTTTCTTAAATTGCACTCTTTGTTTAAGTGTTGAAAAATATTGGAAGAGTTACGTCAATCATTTTATTTGTTAATAGTAGTAGCAGTAAAGATAGTAATAATAATAGGCTATCCAGTGAAGACTGAACTTTGTATATTAGCACTATATTGTAAAATCAGCATGGTAGGTGCTGTGGCATGGTAGGTTCTGCAATTGTTATTTTGTCTTAGAATTATGATCTTGATGTGGAGAAAAAAAAATGAAAATTTTAACTCTCATTTAAATATTCTATAGAACTTAAAAATAGGGAATATATTTACTAGTCAGTTTCATTTCTTTTACATATTATAGTTAACATGTCATGTTAAACGAAAAATATTTACAAATGCTATAGATATAATTGTATATGTATGTATATATATATATATATATATATATATATATATACACCCACACAGGGTGTGATGAGTAAATCATTGCCATTTTATATTATTACTTTTGTGCATATGTGTTAGTTTTGATTTTGTCAACTGCATCGTATAGTAGTGTCAGGTGGGCAATGTCTGTAAGAAAAAGACCACCATGACACAATTCACTTCACTAGAAATTTGGAAACAGCATGTTTTACTGCTTGGTATTCACACCGGAAACTCCAATACAAACATTTCAGTGTGTTTGAGTGTCAATCTGTGGATAGTGCAGAGGATTTGGAAAGAGTTGGATGAGTCTAATGGTGATTATGAAGGTGCTTTGGAGTGATCACTAGCGATGACATTGTTATTCCTATATTCATCTTCCCACAGGGCCTCAAATGAAGGCCTGCATCAAATGACTTGAGGTGTTGCCCTGGGTCAAGAGAGTGGCTGCTGGAAGACCCCATGTCTGACAACAGGACTCTACACCATGCCACAGAAGCAGAATGGCTTAGTCATGGTTGTCAAACAATTTCTGTGATCACATCACTTCTTACATTTGGCCCCCTAACTTCCCAGATTGCAACCCCTATGATTATTATGTGGAACACAGTTGAGCAAGAGACCAACAAAACTCCCTGTAATACCAAAGATGAACAGAAGGCAAGGATTATGGTAGCATTCACCAGCTTAAATAAGAAGACTGTCCAGAAAATATGCAGGAGTTTTCGAAGTTAAGGCCGTGGTTGAAGCCAATAGCATTTCTTTTTTTTTTTTTTTTTTTTAAGATATTTTTGTATAATTTTGGTAGATATAAATGTTAAAATAAAATGTCAGATTTTCACTTTTGCATTATTTAGATAACAATTTATCCATCTCACCCTGTGTATGTATGTATATATATATATATATATATATATATATATATATATATAATCTCAGTAAATGCTGCATAATTTGTATTGCATTTTATATACTTGAAAATTAAAATAAAAATTACTTAGACTTTGGAAAATATTTAGTTATCTATGTGAAAGCTAATGAGTGTAATTAGTAACGCCTGAGTTATGCATTGCTACCAAGAAGGCTTATTTAATTGGCTCGATCAACAAATTTGCATTGTTGACTTTTCACTTGAAATTTTTACATTCCAAACTTTTCACTTCTCAAACCAAATTCTGAGCATTTTGAGTTTTGTTTTTCATAAATTTTATTAACTATTTATGAATTAATCATGTAGTTGTTTTTTTGGTTTTTTTTTAAATTTATTGTGAATATTCTTTGTTAGTCTGTCAGTTCAACTATAGAAGTGATTATCTATCCAAATATCTGTAAATTCTCCTGAAAAAGAAACCTTTGTAATATGTTTTATTTTGATGACTTTTCATTTCTGATGGAAATTTTATTACAAATTTTTTCTGGATAGTTTGATGCTTTAAACTGGTGCCATTTCCTTGTTGTTTGAACTTCTATAAAACTGAGTTTTTAAATGAACACAATTTGATATTTGTGTGAAAAAGATTGATATTTAAATGCTGGTATAAAGTGGGGATAAAGAATTTTTTTGTTCAGCTTTTTTCTTTAAAAATGTTTTTATTTTTAACTGTTAAATGTGGATTGCATGAAATAAAATAAGTCACTTGTAGTTAATGACTTTGGAATCTATTTTTGACTTGATAGCATTCATCACTTTTATTGGTAATAATGTAACTAAATAATATGAATGAAACCTTGAATGTATGTTGGGTGTGGTTTACTGAACTTTTCAAAATCAAAAAAATGTTAAGGACTAATGGTTTCTATTTTTCCCAGATCTTAAGAGAATAACAAAGGCCCAAAGCTTGTCATTAGAATGTTTCTATATTCCTATATTGTCTTGGCATCCATTTTTGTACTACTCTTTCCATTCTTGTTGCATCCTTGACATTCCTCTCTTTTACCTTGTTTAATCTTTCCTTTTCATTCTACCCAACTGCTGCCTCCACAAACAACTTCCTCTCCAGAATCCTGCAAAGTTCCTTGTTCTCATTTAACTTGTCACTTTTGTCAGTAAACCTTCTGAAATCTGAGATATTTGCATCTTTCTTCCTTTAGGTCTGTTTTGCTCTTTTGCTGTAGAAGCATTGATTGTTATATATCTTGAGAGATTTTGCTTTTTATCCAAATTGGTTATCAACACGGAGTATAAAAGAGAAATATCTGCTCATGATAAATTTGTGTCAACCATAGAATGTGACAAACTTAGGCAGTAACTTTACAAACAGAACTCTATCATTAGTTTGTTCTGTCTTCTGCTTACATTGTGTATACACACTCACCAGTCAGTTCTCTTTCTCAACATTTTTCTTTTTAATGAAATTTCCTTTTATATTTTGCAAGAATAAAATTCTCTGCAGTTGGTGTCAACAGAATATAGGTATTAATCATTGAATATCACAAATGGTTTTATTTTTTTGTTTCTTTCAAGCTTTAACATTTTGTACACAAAATAGACAACTTGTTTCATAGTCTTTTCACTTGCTTTCTTCTGAAATAACTACAGCCTTTAAATTTTTTTTCTTTTTTAAACAAAAAAACTGTACAAGTTTACCTCCCTTCCCAACAAGTGCATGTTTAAATACATACACATGGTCAAAAAGACTTATTTAAATTTTGTTTAATTTGTCATAACAGAATCAGTCTGGTTTATTGTGTATGCTATCCTGAAAATAAACAGTTAATGCATGACCCATATAAATATCAGCATGCATCAGAAAAGTTTTTGTGTATGTAAACCTTAGATAAGTAATGACTGAATACAAACACTGTAAAGGTTTTGTGATATTTTCAAAAATGGACCTTTATTATTGATTTTTCTTTTTTTTATTTACTTTACTTTCCTTCAGGAGAAGACTTGCTGTCATATTTGTCTAAAATTCTTTTGGGGTCTAGACAAATGAAACCAGGTTCTAAATTAAAATCTTCACATTAGCTTATTACCCTTGAAAATATCATTGATTCATGAAATCACTTCAAACTTCAGGGATTCTTAGATAATATTTTCTTAATAATGTTTAATTTTTTTTTAATGTTATTTATTTGTCTTTAATAGAGAAAAGTTGGAATTTTTCTATTTTTCAGACTGATAAGTTTGAGATACAATCATTTGCTTTCTTTCTAGTTATACTAAATAAATCAAGTAAATTGTCTTTAAAATGTAGAAATTTAATTCCCCTCACTATTTTGTGCAAATGATGTTTGTCATCTTGTGAAAGAATCATGCGAATTTTGTGATAGTGTTTTTTTTTAAATCTTAATCCTTTGGTTTAAAAAATCCTGTATATTTGTACAATAAATATGTTGTAATGCAAACCTAATTTTCATTTTATTTTCATGTTTTCCCATTTGATTTTATTAATTGAAATAATTCTTAAATATTTTAGCTTCTCTTTCTAGTCATTACCAAAAAGCTTGTAAATATTAAATAACAAAATTATAGTTTTTCTGAAATGACATTTTGTTTGCAATTTTTCATTCTGCATTTGAATGTTTTTGTTTTCTTTTTTTCTTTTTTTTTTTTCTTATCTTTTTCTAATTATTTCTGTAAATGTCAAATAACAAAATATAAGTGAAGGAATTGGCACAAACGGAAAAACTTTTTTGTAGTATTCATACCTGCTTTTTAGTGGGTGAAAAAGAAAATTGTTCAATGTGTATGAAAAGCATTAATTTCTGATTTCAAACTAGAATTATCTTTTATAAAAATTAGTTTACATTATTTCATGATTAATTTGAACTATTGTTTTCTCAAGACAATTCTCTTCCTCTCTTCATGTTTTGTAAATTTTTTAGTTGTTCAATTTTTCTATAATGTGTTTTATTTTTAATTGATCTAAGAATAGAATATTATCAAATTTCATCATAGTTTAGGCAAATATATTTTTTCTCCAGTGAATAATACAATATCTTAGTTATCATGTAAAGGGCAAATTGGTCTTAAATTTAGTACACTAATTGATATTTGTGAACTTTTCTTTATCCCATAAACTAATTAACCAAAAAATTATGGATATTGATTCTTGCAAACATCTGCATATCTATTTGAAAAAAATATTTAACATTTAATTACAAAATTAATTTTGTGAGAACAAGTTAATTTTCATATATTTAAGTAACTTTTTGAACATTGTTTGGACTATTGTCCTCATCTTTACTGCCATGTTTATGACTTTTTGGCCATTGTATGCTCTAACTTTTTTCAGGTGCTAGGGATTCTGAACCAAACCCTTTATGATCAGTGGGGTATATAATTCTCATTCCATGTGCGATGCCACTTTTAGTAGCCATGTAGTTATCTTACTTTAACATAACTCGCTATGTTATTTGTTCACCACTGCTGTAGCCTGGTATTGAACTAACAACTTTTTGAGTGAAGTCACTGGAACTAACCAACATCTATATCTGCTAGGATATAGACATTGGTTATATCCAGTGGATATAAACTTAAAAAATGTTTAATGGATAATTTTAGAAAATAAGATTGGAAAATTGATAAAGTCTGCAGTATCTTACACTCTGTCAAGGAATTCTAAGAACATTTCCCCAAAATACTTGATTTCTTCATGAATTAGGGGTAATGTGCCCAGAAAAATTATAGTTTATAAGTGGACTAGATATTCTTTTAAAGTGATATATATTGTTTGTTTTTTTTGTTTTTTTTTCACCATCAATAACCAAATAAGTTCAGCTTTATTATTAAAATTAATTTCTTGCTGTTCAGAAAATATAAAAATAAAATCTTGTGAATTTTATACTTTCTTATAATTCTAAATTTGAAGAGCTTCCCAAAATATTTTGTGAAAAAAGGTCAAAAGGTCTATTGCATAGAACAATAAAAGGCATTCTTACTTGAAGTGATGTTAATGATGATGGTGTACTCCAAAATCACTGTGGATGCTGCAAGGTCTACAGAATTTGAGAAAATTCTTTGACGAATCCTGAATTATTGACTCCACACAGAAAGGAAACAAACTAGCATGAAATTGAACATTTCTTAGCAAACTAAATGATCAACTGAAAGATATTCTATAGAAAATTCATCAACAATAAAGCAAGTATGAAAGTTTTTTTTTTTTTCTTACATTTTTGCCACTTGGTCTTTTATGCTTCTTTATGTAAACAAAGCTTAAAGCTGTGTTTACATAAAGTCCACAAAGAAACTGGATACCAGTGAACAAAGACGAGCCTTGAAGATTACCTTGTTTTTACTGAATATGATTGTAAGAGATAATTTGTATTGATTACTACAGCTCATTCCATTTTTTTATTTTTATTTTTTTTTTAATGACAAACATTAAAAAATGGTTTGCTTGTTGTTTTGGCAGTGGAATAATTATGGTCTTGGATAGCTTTACTAGTTTACTTATTGTTAATAGAATATTGATGGCATTCAAGTATCAAGACATAGGACAACACATCTTGATTCCAAAACTGTTAATTAATAAAGGAAAAAGTTGCTCTTTGTGCAAGACAATGAGAGTAACAATTCGGCAAATGCAACTGTTTCATATATCTGTGATCTTTCCTGAAGTGAGCTGCCTTGACTCAAGGGGTCATGGAAAATGTTTAAAGAATGATGGCAGAGAGATGTGTACAATGGCAACACCCAATATTTCATGTTCAAGAACCTTAAATCTGCTATTGTGGCTGCATGGTAGACAATCCCTAAATCTACCTTTTTTATGAATTGGTAAACTCCCTGTAAATCATGCCACTCAGGCTTCGAAGGCAAAAACAGTGCAGCCATGAAAAATTAATCTTTTTTTCCTAAATAAATAATTTTGTTAGTAAGAACTGGAATTTTGTAATTTTTGGTTCATGATATCTGGGTATGAGTTTTTGCCATCTAGAAAGAAAAAAATATTAATAATGTAACTATGCAGAGAATATTAAAAAAATAACTATGAAATACAATACTTCATAAAAATCTGAGCTAAACAAATTCCACAATAAATTTTAAAAAACTGCAGTGTTTTTACAATTTTTAGATGTAGTGTACTTTTTTTCTCAGTTCCAAATGTTTTGTATAAGTCAATTATAAGGGAGGGTGCTGTAAATTTCTTGGCATGACCCACTTCTCATAATCAAACACCAGAATTGTAATTTGTGATAAGTGGGTCAGGCCAAGAACTTTCAGCATCCCCTTCTCAAAGTATAATTAATTCCTTTTGCAAACAAAAACTTAATTCATTTCTCTAATGAATTATCTCAAAATATCTAAAAATTCTTTAGGGATGCTCTATGTTAATTATTAATTCTATAGGATTGATTAATAAACTGCATTCATTGAACAATATGCAAATTTTATTACAGTGAAATTAAAACTCAAGAGAACTTGAAGGTAGCTTCAGTAATACAATTCTCACATTTTAACTTTATACCTTTTCAAAATTGTAAAATATTTAAATTATTTAGATTTTTTTACATAAAATTTGTGAATACAAATTGAGAATCCTTTATCCCAAATTCTTGGGACCAGAAGTGCTTCGATTTTCAGAATTCTTTGGATTTTGGAATACAGGCTATTTAACTTGTATATATATATATATATATATATATATACACACACTAAAGGAAACTTAATAAATTTTGTGTATATACAGATGCAAGTAATGATATTAGTCTTTTAATGCTCACATGGATTTTTTAAGTGATGAAATTAAAATTTCATGTAATTTTTTTTTTTTATTATTACTTTATGTACATATACACAAGAACATGATCACTACCTAAAAAATATATATATAAATGCAGGACTTTTGGACATTTTGAATAATATCTTACCAGGTGATCTGTGCTTAGTTAAGTAATCCAAGAAAAGTGCATACTTTACAACAATATGGAATAGCAGAAAGTTTGGGGTGGTGGGTATAAGCAAAATGAATCACTGATAACGGTATGAAAGCCTCATTTCATTTGAAAGAGATGCTGTATCTGTATATGGTGGAAATGGGGAGGGGTGTCCTTTGAGGGAAGTACTATCCCAATTAGACAAATTGAAAGCAGATAGCAGTTGATAAAAAGCATTTGAAATTAGAGAAAATGTAATATATCAGAATAATGCTTGACCACACATAAAAATTGATATAGCTTGGATGTGTAATCTCCATGGATGTGTGATATCGGCTTGGAATAAGAAATCTGAGAGCTGGGTTTGGATTCCAGGCAAATTTGTTTCATTCACTTACACAAATAACCTTGACATCTTTCCTTCCTCCAGCTATGAGTTGAATAGCAGGACAGATTGGGTTCTATAGCCTTAGTTGACAACCTGTCCACCACAGAAAGTGATGGTAACCTACTGCGGGAAAACCTTTTGCCTAGTAAGTCATGTCTTTTTCAAGACATGATCACCTAAGTGTGTATCACGTCTGGCAATTAACTGACTGAATCTTCACATATCCACAGAATACAGCAGATATTGTGCATTTGAATTACTATTTATTCCAATTTTTAAAGAATCCTCTGAATTCCTTGGAAGATTGCAAAAAAACACTGAAAACGCTTCTTTGCTGTGAAACATAAGCTCCAGGACAGGTTGAATTACAAAGCTGCCCGAAAGATTTTTTTTTTTTTTTTTTTTTTATAAGCGTTTCACCCCGAGCAAGGCATGTCACTGCCACTACTGTGCAGGGGGCTACGTAGAGAGGAGAAAGGCTGGTTAAATATAGGACATAACAGAGGGTGGGTGATAGGCGGGTGAGGATACCGAGAATGAGGGTTGGGTAGATGAGAGTGTTGTGAGAATAGTTGGGAGTTAGTGTGATAGGAGGTGTCTATTGACCCTACATTTAAACACCTGGAGATTGTAACTGTCGGGAAAGCAGACTTGTGGAAGGGAGTTCCACAGGCGGGAAGCGCGAGAAAAGAAGCTGTTGGAGTAGAATTTACGGTTACATCTTATTTGTTTAACTGTAAAAGGGTGGGACCTAGTTGCTAATCTAGTATCTCGTGTAAATTCGTGCTTGGGCGGCACCAGTGATCTAAGCTCATCGGAGCAGAAGCCATGAAAGTACTTGTAGAAGAGGCACAGGGAAGCTACATCACGCCGGTGTGAGAGCGGCTGCAGCCGGTCTGCCAAGTTAGTATCAACCACGTTACAGATCCTCCTTTGTATTTTGGCAGAAAATAAAGGAAAAACATGTTCACAAAAATTAATATAAAAAGATAATTATTTTTTTTTTATAAAAAATTAACTTTTTGATTAACCACAACAATGTAGAGGCTCCCCACCCTCCCCCACCAATATGAACCTTTGTATTCAATAAGCAAGAAATCCTTGCATACAATCTCCCTGAAATGATCTGTTTTGGCATCATTTTTTAAATATTGTGAACCCCCCACAAAAAAAAAAACTGTTTGTCTTTTATGGTTTTTTAAGTAAAGTAAATATAAACCCCAATTTCAATGCAAATCTCTAATGGTCTGCACATCAATTGTGCTTTCCTTCGACTGAGAAAAAGTTGTGTTCCAAATCTACATTGTCTAATACCTGCTCAGTATAGTTTGGATGCAGATATGTCAGCACCACTTACTCTAAATAGAATGTCCTCTCTTAACAGCCAATTGTGGAAGAGGACGTAACTCCTAGGTGCTTATTGCACCACAGGCAAACAACTCTGGGTCTCTTGATGAGTTGATCTGATTCTCTATTGCAGCAACTTCTCTCCCTGTGATAGACTTTTGCATACATGTCTAATATACTAAACATAACTATTATAAGATAGACATAGTAACTTTGAATGGGAAATATTGATCACACTAATCAGGCGTTAACGTATATGCTAAGGAATAACACATTAACAAGTATATTTAACTTAAGTAGCATCTTGTATGTAGTTACATCAAATAGTCAACAACCAAATGATGGATTTGGGATTTAGTTTTCTTCATAATCTTGTAAATGCACCTAATTCAGTAGTGAATATTAATAAGATAACTAAAGCATTATATAGTGAAAATTTCAGACCCAAATTCAGCTGTCAGATTTATTGATCCAATTTTATGTTCTAATTTCTTTTTCTCTCTCTCTTTTGTTGTTTTTAGAAGAAGGAAAGTTCAACAAATCAAAAGCTAGAGTTTCTCATTTGCCTTAAGTTTAGGTTTAGTGTGGTGCAAGGCTACAAGTATCTGGCACCCAGTGGTGATCAAACTCTCTACTACTCAGTAGTAATGATCAGCAAAACTAGCTCATTAACTACTACCTAACTCAGTGACACTCTTCTTTTTTTCTTTTTTTTTTTTGTCATGGGCTGTTTGAAATGGATAAATCAAGTAATCAATTAAAAATAATCAAGTCTGTCCATTGTTTGTAGAAAGACAGGAATATAAAATTTAACAAAGTACTAGACTAGAATATGAAAGATTAAAAAATATTGTGTGTATAACTCTAAATGAATTTATGCATCAGCTGAAGGCTGAGAATCTACCTGCTGGAAAAAAGGATGAAATGTTTTTTTCATTTTATATTATCTGATTGACATGAATTGCTATATTCAACAAAATTGAATGTTTGCTTGTATATGAATATGTAATTCTTACAACTTGATTTTGTACACTCACTCTTTAATGATATGCATTGGAAGAATGAATTTTCATTATTGTCTTTTGTTATTGATCCTTAATTTTGTCATCAGCATTGAGAGCAAGCATGAAGTTACCATCTTGGGAGGATTAAATGAATTCATTGTTAAATTTTATGGTCCATCAGGAAGTAAGTAAATACAAATTTATTTATACAAAGTATTTTTTTTCTTTAACCTGTCATTCAGAAAGCATGTCTTAATTTTATTACTTATGAAATGGTCAGTTTTTCAGTGTAACTTGTTGGAAATATGGATTTGATGAGAGAAGACACTGTGGCTGAAGTGGTTAAAAAGTTTTAGTCACTTGTTGGACTAAACTGGCTATTGATATTGACTGAAATTAATGTGTTATCCATGCTCTGATGTCTGCATAAAGAAATTAAGTTGTAATGTAATATTAAGATTACTATACTATGAAGCATTGATAATGAGATTAAAAAACAAATCTATGAAAAAGAAAATTTCAAGAAATTAACTGGCTTGTTGATGTTCAAAGTTTATTTTTTGTTGTTGTGGGAACATCAGGTACTGTAAGCTTGGATGTGTGGGTGGTGTAATGGATAATGGCTTGGAATTGTTAATCGAAAAGCAGTTCCAATTCCAGTTGGGTTCATTATATGGTCTGTTGATAAACTATAGAAAATGAATCAATCAATTTTTGTTATATCTTACTGTTGAACTTAACTGGAAAAAAATAACAAAATACAAAGCAGAACAGAAATAGGAAGTCAATAATATTGTGCAATGCAAAACATTTTTATACAATGATTAATCTTATTTTTCAAAATTCAGATAAAAACAAGTTGTCATCATTTTGAATGAAAATTATAATTTACATATTTCTCTTATTTCTTTATTTCCATATGTGAATCACTGATTGTGTTACACGACTATAAGGGATTTTTTTAATGTTGACGAGTCAATACTGTCTTTCTTTTATTATAATGTTTACTTCCTGTAATTGACTACCTGATTGCTTCTTGTACACCTCCATATCACTAGGCAACAAAGATTTCCCTACAGGAATAAAGATGTTTTAGACAAAATATTGTGTGCTCAATCAGTAATCAGAATTGTTTAAGCACATTAAGATTTTGTATTATGCAAATGATTGAAGAAGCATTCTTACCACAAACAAACTATCTTTTAGAGATACATTTTTTAATGGCATGCTATAATTATTAATATATGATGTTGTACAATAAGGATTACAACGCTCTGTCATGTTTTTAGTTGTTCTTGGTAACTGTTTGTATTGCTCTTACTCTGCATCTGTTAGAACATAAATAAGACAAGCTGTATGAATAACCCTGATAACTTTGATTATGTCTCAATCGGTAGGGTAAGGAAAAATTCTACTCTTCATAATCACTGGAAGATCAATCCTAAATTAAAACAGCTGACAAATATTACTTTGGATGTAAGTCTAGCTGTATTGCAGAAAGACTTCCCTTTCATTTTCTATTCAAGCATTGTCTGAATTGAGATTAACACTCAGTGAAGTATATATTTACACCCATAAAATAGTAATAGATATGATTGGTTGGTTCATATGTGTGACTTCTTAAAGAAAAATAAATAAGAAAAAAAATCTTGTTTGTTTTAGTTGGCTGCAAAACCAGTCGTTTTGTTAAGAATCCAATTCCAGTTCACCCATGAGGTAATTAACTTGAAAACCTCGACATGTTTCAAACTCTGCCATGCATTAAGAATACATAAGTAAATCTAAGAAAATGGAGACAGACATGTTAAATCAAGGTTGAAAGATTTATTAAGAGATTAGGTAAGAGACATGCCTTTTGTTAAAGAAGACAAATGTTTGGGAACCCAAATTACAACAATTGCAAAAATGTCCATTTTCTACTCTTGCCCCTTCCTTCTAAAAGATCAAGCAAAAAGTTGATGCCTGTTTCTGTGCTGATGTGAATGTGCTTAAGCATAGATCACAATACACTCACATGGCTCGCAATTCGTTATCCAGTTAAGTTAACCTAACACTTGTGCAATGTTAATAAAAAAACAATTTTTCCATTGTTGCATTTTGTGTTTTTTGTTATGAGAGAAATGGATGAAATGATGGAATTAATTCTAAAAGGAATTTTGCTCAGTTTGTAAGTGGAATATTGATGATGGTGATTTTTAAGATCATCACATCTCTCTTGTCTTTAGATTTTGATTGAGGTATACCAAAAATACGTACTGCTCGTGTTTATGGGACACATTTATGATGTGAGAATTGATATCTGATTGCAAGTTTACAGTTGAACTGAATCCATTTGAGCTAGATTCACCTTGAAAACAATTTTGATTTAATAAACAACATTCTAGCATTATTTACATTTGGAACTCGTGTTCTTGTCTTTGTTGTTATCGCAATGTTTCAGTTATTGTTACCTCCAACCTTCTCTGGGTGTCTATCAATCCGTGTACCCTTTGGGGATGTTCAAACTAAACCCTTTGCTCTGCTGTACGTTTCTAAGAATGTCATGTTTTTGTTTTTTTAATACTGCTTAGTTATTGTTCACCTTGTTTCCACTGTATTTAAATCTATGTCCCAAGGATTGAACTTGTGATTACTATATCATTAAATTCACAACCCAAGACTTTGATCCACTAGTCTATTGTCCTGGAAGACAGTACCCTGATGGGTTGAGGTGTTGGTTTGCTGAAGAAAGCGAGAGGGCACAGAAGCTGAAATGTTATGATGATAGCAAGAAAGATGTGAACAACAGCCCAAATGTAAATAACGATAATTCCTCATTCCAGAAATTCAGGTAGAATCATGCAAACAGAGTATCAAAGACTACAGTGATCAATCTCTCTTCAAATGTTTTGCTTACATTACATTGAAATTTTTACCCACTGAATCAGATTTCCATTAGGATTAGCATGGTTTGAGATCCAACCAAAATATATTCAAGACTGAATCTTAGTCTCACGATATCTCCACAAAAAAGGTAATACCTCAAGTTTAAAATGAATTTTTAAAAATGAAAAATCTTTCTTGAAGCTTTAATTTTAGTTTTAATTTCAAGCTAAATTAAATATTTTTAATAAGCAAAATACTTTGCTGTATTTCAAAAACTAAATTTACAATTTAAATTGACTGGAAGGTACTTATTTATTTGCTAAAATAGCTAATACATCACGATGAAATTGTTTTTATTAAAAAAATCTTCCAAAATATAATGTACTTTTCTGAAATTTTATTTAATGAATATAAGTGAATTTGTAGTAGTAATGCAACAAATAGACTTATCTTGAAGAGACAGAAGGTATGCTCTATCTGCTACTGGCACGTTAAAGAAAGAAAAGGATGCAAGTGTAACTGGTTTTATGGAGGAGAGTGTGGTAGTCCCGCATTAAGTGGCAAGACTCGATACATATAAAAGGGACCAAAATTGAGGTGGTCGACAAGTACACTGTTTTTTTGGGTTTCGACACAGCAAGCGTACATTTGCATACATGCAGAGATTACCCACTGTAACGTTAGAGAACAGAATTTAAGGTATAATTGATTTGATTTGAAACAAATATTTACTATTTAGTTTAAAATATTTCAGAAATGCATTTTTTAACCCAACAGTACCTGTTTTTTTTTTTTTTTTTTAACTCATAGATGTATTGACATGTTTGACAACATGACAAATCTAATGTTGTTCTTCAGAGACTTTATCTGTAAATCATAATTGAAGAAAATGATGTGCCTTTTTAATAGAATTTTTAGTCAGTAATCTTAAAAATTTTGGGAAATATTCTCATAATCTAATAGTTTTATTGAATTTTAGAAATTTTTAATTTGCCACAGTTATCACTCTTATTTTCTGAGAATGTTGTATATGGTCACCCATATTTACAAAAATCAGCACATTATATAAAATTTTAAATTCTTTAAAAAAATAGTGTTTGGTTTGTAGTAAACTTTTCCATTTATTATTAGTAAATATAGTTTTCACTTAGCAATATCATCTAAAAAGTTGATATTAATACAAAATTTTAAGATTTAAAGCTTAATAAATTTTTCTAAATAAAATTTAAAGTAATGCAAAGAATCTTTGTAAAAATTCATTGTTCATTGAAAAAAAAGACAATGTTATTTGATATATCTTATTTATAAAAGCAATTAAAAGCTTTTCAAATAAAAAAAATTATAGTTTTATTGCATTTTTTTATTTTACGATTTAGAGCATATTTTTGGTAAATGCTTTTTCTGTTTGACAAAAGCAAATTGATGGTTTAAATTCTCCAAGGACTCCTGCTTTTAACTAACATAAATATGAAAAGGCTTGAAAGTTTATAAAATAAAATAAAAATGTATTTTCAATGCCAAAAAAGATGGTAAATTTCCTATACTAATCTTTGTCTTACTTGTTGATACAAAAAAAAAGATATTTAACCAGAATTTCAAATATACTAAAAAAGAATAAAAAAAAAAAATGTTGTTCTTAAGACATTTTGATGATAAAATCAAGTTTGGAGTTTTTTTTTTTTTTTTTTTTTTTTATCATAAAAAATTTTTGGTGGTACATCGAGTTAAACTCAAATACACTCCTGATCAAAAATTTAAGACCACTTAAAAATCTTTAAAAAGAAATTTTTTTTTTTTATGGATAGATTTTAAACTCCCCCCACTTAAGGTTACCAATACTACAATCTAAAAGGTTATGGAAACAAAAAGCTACATTCCAAACATTTTATTTAGAAATTTACATTTTTATAAAATGAGGCAATTTACACATGATCAAAATTATAAGACCAGGGGTATAAATTGTTAGATCTATGGCAATTCCAATGTTTTTAGTTCAGTTAGAGATTAGCAATCACTGTGTAAAGGTGTTACCATGCCTAAAGCAAGCAAACTTACCAAAGTTGAGCGTTCCCGAATTCTAGAATTCCATAAGCAAGGTTTGTCACAGCGGATGATCGCAGCTAAGGTAAATCACAGTAAAACTGTGATTTGCAACTTTCTAAAGAACAGTGAGAATTATGGAAAAGCAAAATCCTCTGGTAGGCCCCCAAAAATTTCTCCTGCATTGAGTAGGAGAATAAGGCAGGTTGTTATGAAAGACAGGGGACTTTCTTCTTGTCAAATTAAGGCAGTCACAGATGCTGATTGCAGTCCTGTAACCATCAGACGACACTTAAGACAAAAAGGCATGGTAAATAAAAAGCGTAAACAAATTCCTCAGCTGCTTCCATGTCACAAGTTGGGCCGCTTAAAGTTTGGTCGTGAATACCAAACATGGGACATGAGAAGTGGAAGAAATTCCTGTTTTCTGATGAGAAAAAATTCAATCTTGATGGTCCTGATGGCTTCCAACGATATTGGTATAACAAAAACATGCCTCCTGAAATTTTCTCCACACGTCATAGTGGTGGAGGGTCCCTAATGGTATGGGATGCCTTTTCTTACAGAGGGACGATGGAGTTCCAGGTGATGCAGGGTCGTCAGAGAGTGGCTGGTTGTGTTAACATGATACAAAAAGCATCTTTGATGACGGAGGGCCATCGTTTGTGTGGGGATGGATGGTTATTCCGACAGGATAATGCTGCAATCCATGCTGCAAGACAGACCTTGACCTTTCTACAAGAAAATGGGTCCATCTCTTGGGACATCCTGCATGCTCACCGGACTTGAACCCAATTGAAAATGTTTGGGGATGGATGACAAGAGATGTTTATCGAAATAGCAAACAATATTCAACAAAAAATGAACTTTGTGAAGCCATCTTCAGAAGCTGGAGCAACATACCCTGCACCTTAATGGAAACGCTTATTTCTAGCATGCCCAACAGAATTTTTGAAGTCATCAAAAGCAGTGGAGGTAGAACTCGTTATTAAATTTGGTTGTTGAATATTTTCATACACTTTTGTACGATTTCGTAGAATTTTTGTCTGTGGTCTTATAATTTTGATCATGTGTAAATTGCCTCATTTTATAAAAATGTAAATTTCTAAATAAAATGTTTGGAATGTAGCTTTTTGTTTCCATAACCTTTTAGATTGTAGTTTTGGTAACCTTAAGTGGGGGGAGTTTAAAATCTATCTGTAAAAAAAATTTGATTGAGAGTGTATGACTACTGCTGGTTCCTCATTATCATATTTATCATGAATATAAATATATGTATATTTGACAATAACAAGCAGATTTGAAATTAGGATATTCTGTTTAGTTTAATAGAGCAGATAATTACTGCCACTTGTTATGAAATATAAAACAATTTTTTTTTTGTAAATTATAGGTTGTATTTTTTTTAGTACAATTTGTTTTTCAAAAATCTTCTTTATTTTTTTTCACCTTAACTTAAAACTACTTTTATTGAATGAATGTTTTTGTGTTGAAATGGGACCAAGAAACTGTAACACTTGTTCAGGACTGGGCTCTTTACAACCATCTACTATGATTTGTATGAGATTGCATGAATTAGAAGGATCAGAACATTTTTTTGTTTTTGTTTTTGTTTTGTTGTGGCTCGTACCATGTGATAGATCCCAACTTACCAGCTCAGATACAGTCACTTTCTCACCGGCGCAATGTGACTTCCTCGTCTCTTTTACAAATACTTTCACGGCTTCTGCTCTCATGAACTTAGCTCACTGGTGCCCCCTATATATAAATTTACTCAAGCAACAAGATTAGCAAGTAGGTCCCACCCTTTTACTGTGAAACCAATAAATTGTAAACGCAAATTCTACTCCAGCAGCTTTTCTTGCACTTCGCGCCTGTGGAATTCCCTTTCATTTACTTTCTTCCCCGACAGCTATAATCTCCAAGAATTTAAATGTAAAGTCAGTAGTCATCTTCTATCTCATGAACCATCATCCTCTCTCTCAAGCTCCTTTCTCCGTCCACTCAACACTCATCAGTATTCTCATCTTTCTCTTACCCACTTCCTGACACCCCCTATAACCTATCACTCTCTCATAACTTTCCTCCTATGTAGCGCCCTGCAAACCAGTGGCAATAAAATGCTTTGTTTGGGGCGATATGATTAAAATATATATATATATATATATATATATATATATATATATTGGTTGTACCACTCTGGTAATAAAGTAGTTTATCTACATTTTACTGTGTATCTCATCAATCCACAATACAGCAGTTTTGATCAAAGTAAATAACTTAATAGCCATATAGACAAACTAGAACTTTTATAAACTTGCATATATGTAGCAATGCTTACAACTTGAATGCAAGTAATACATGATTGACCAATGAGAATCAAATAACACAAAAGTGAAAATACCAGAATTTGTCTTTTCCTCATTCCCTGACAAAGCTTTAATAAAAGTGAAGCTTGAAAGAATAATGTTTCTTATTTGTTCTTTATCTTAAGTGTTTATAATTTATTTATGTGTGTATTTTTTGAAAGTCTTGTGATGAGGAAGTATCGTTATCTGTTTTATAATTTAGCTCATGTTCATCTTGGTTACATTCATGTTTTGGCTGTTATATTCTCCAGCCTTCACCAGTTGTCAGTCTTGGTACAGAATAATCTTTAGACATTTTGAATTAAAACCCTTTATTCAATTTATATCTAAACTTTCAACAGTTTATAACAGCTTTTCTCAATAGTTAAAAATGACTTCAAGCAAATGAAACCTTTCACTCTTAGTGAGGACCATTCTTCTTTAAACTTTGTGGACTGCTGCTATACAATTACTAATAAGAAAAAACTGTACTGAGTAACAGAAGCCACATCACTTATGAACTTTTAAAATGAATAGCACATGTAACTTGAAGGGAGAATAATGATATAACCAAGATGTTGGTATTAACCTCTATTTACACTCTTTACATGCAGACTATTGTCCTCATCTTCATTGTTATCACAGTGATTTTGATGTTGTGCCTTCCAGCTTTCATCGGGTAGATGTTGATCTTGGTAATATACAGGCAATTTATACTTACCAGCTAACAAGGGCAATAATTCAGTGGTGATGGGTAAGTTGGAATACTCCCCACTCTCTCAAAAAAAGGCAATCCTAGTTGGGGATGACAGCTATAGAAAGATTGAAAACAGTACGATTCTAAAAATTGAAAGGAAGCTGTCACAGATAAGGACTACTTTGTACTAAATAAGTATAGATAGCTAACTTCATGTTATACCAAGCTGCCACATATGTATGGCCTCTCAAATATTTACAAAGTTGATATTTCATTGAGTCCTATAGTCAGTTGTAAGGACTTAGCATGTCACCTGCTGAGCAGATTCTTAGTGGATATTGTCAACTCACTAGCAGGGAAGTCCTCAACCTGTGTTAGAAATTCTGAATACTTTGTGGAATTGATCTGAGGGGCTTTTATCCATAGCAATTGGATGGTAAGCTTCAATGTAGTAAGCCTGTTCACCAGTGTTTCTACAGATGAGATCCTGACAGTAGTTCAAATCCGATTGGGGTCAGAACCTACAAACATTCCAGTAGTGCCTGGGCTACATCTTGTAACAATTATAGCAACAAAAAATGATAAGCATCAAGTGTACCCTTCAGAATAACAACTATCATGCAAGCATAATAATGTCTGCAGGTAGAAACAGAACAATCAAAGGGAAAGGCCAGGCAATTTTTATGGTTAGTCTGATTTATTTCAAGATCTTATGGGGAAAGATTCAGAAAAGATTCACACACACACCTCTGCTGAATTCTTGACAAAAGATAAACATGAACTATGAATAGGTCCTTCATAATTTGAATCCTAACATACAGAAAATAATTCATCAATGATTGTGTGTGTGTGAGTATATATATATATATATATAGTGTATATATATATCTCCAAATAAATAAGAACAAAGAAAATAATTGCAACGTTCAAAACATTAATTTAAAACAGTGCTCAATATAAAAAAGAGCAATAAATATTTATTATTACGCTAGAACATGTGCAAACTACTACAAAATTGTACATTTTGTTTTGGCATTGAAAGAACAATGTCTCATCAGGTAGTTAATAATGATGGTAATAAACATTTTATTTAAAAAAAAAAAAAAAAAATTTTAAACAATACTTCCCTTTATTTTTTGAATTTTTTGTTTTTTCATATGAGGTAAAGATCTTTCTTCCCTCTCTACATTTTCTCACATTTTTCCTCTTTATTTTCCTCTTCACTTTCTACTCCTCCTCCTGTATCTTTCCTTTTCATCTTTGTTTTCTTTTTCTTTATAGAAGTACTATTTTTTTTTATGTCAAGATTTGAGCTCAAACATCATGTAACCAATGTCAGCAATTAACTTCTGATCAAAATTTCTCTCTTTTAGCCATTTCTATTGGCTCTTTCCTCTCTATATTTTCTCACTTATTTTCATCTTCACTTTTTATTTCCCTTTCTTCTTTCTTTTCCTTTTCTTGATTTCTCATCTTATTTTCTTATCTTTTCTTCCCCCCCACTTTTTAATCTTTTTATCTCATATGAAAAAAAAAATTTTTAAATAAAGGGAAGTGTTGTTTTTAAATTTTTTCTTTTATTTTTAAGTAAAACATTTATTACTATCATTA